>JANFAE010000071.1:0-325942 GCA_024613145.1 Pisolithus marmoratus
GAAGCTTGGTCATAGGAACTGATCTGAAAGCTGTGGCATTTTCAATGAATAATCTAGGATGTTGTGCAAACTAATATACCACAAAGCAACCCTCATCATCTGTATAGTAACCTTCAGAAATAATCACAAGGCCCCAGTTGAAGAGATAGTGCTGCTGACATGTGAGTAGAGTAACCATTGTTCTGATGCAGGGATACCAACCTCAATTGTGGTTGTCCCAACAGAGGATTGCAGCCACACTGCATCAGGAAAAACTGACAGTGCAATATTTGTTATAGACTGGAATAGTGCATCACTATTTGATATATAGTGAACTATAGCATTATTTTAACTATAGATCATGATGTCATAATGAAAGTTGTATAAATTGATGTCTCAAAAAAATAAATTTCAAAGATGTAGATATAGACAAAATACAATTAGTGTTGTGTAGTCTCCATTTTTATTACCAAAAGTGTAGTGTGCACTTTTTTGATTTGTTTGGTTGTGTTTGATTAGATAAGTGTCTTGTAGTGTCGTGACAGCACAATATTTGTCATATACTGAAATAGTGTGCAATTATTGCATATGTGGTGAACTATAGCAACATTATAACTATATGTTGTCAGTTGCTCTAAATGTTTTCCCATGTGTAATGAATAGTTACAGATCATAAGACTTCTTTTATTTCATTGTTTTTACTATGTAATGTTCGCATTTTTGACTACCAATTAAGGTAGTGTTATGTAGTCTACACTTTTATTACCAAAAAAGTGTTGTGTATTAAGGTTAGTGTTGTGTAGATTAGTCTATAGTGACTAGGAAATGTGTGGGAAATGATTGGTAAGCTAAGACTCGCACTTAGACTTGAATCTGAGACATTGGGAATTCCCCATGACAGTGGAGATTTCCCAAACCACAGGCTGGGAATTCCCCATGATGGTTATGAGGCCAAAGGAAATCTCCATCTGAGACATTGGGAATTCCCCATGACAGTGGAGATTTCCCAAACCACAGGCTGGGAATTCCCCATGATGGTTATGAGGCCAAAGGAAATCTCCATCTGAGATATTGGGAATTCCTCATGACAGTGGAGATTTCCCAAAAGCCAAGCTAGGAATTTCCCTGGATTGTTATCAGATCAAGGAGAATCTCCATCTGAGACATTGGGAATTCCCCATGACAGTGGGGATTTCCCAGGTGCCAGGCTGGGAATTCCCTTGTATGGTTATCAGAGCAAAGAGAATCTCCATCTGATACATTGTGAATTCCCAATGACAGTGGAGATTTCCCATATACCAGGCTGGGAATTCCCCTGGATGGTTATCAGAGCAAGGGGAATCTCCATCTGAGACATTGGGATTTCCCCATGACAGTGGAGATTTCCAAAATACCAGGCTGGGAAATTCCCCATGATGGTTATGAGAGCAAGGGAAATCTCCATCTGAGACATTGGGAATTCACCATGGCAGTGGAGATTTCCCAGATGCCAGGCTGGGAATTCCTCATGATGGTTATGAGAGCAAGGGGAATCCCCATCTGAGACATTGGGAATTCCCCATGTCAGTGAGATTTCCCAAATGTGAGACTGGGAGTTCCCCATGATGGCTATGTAGGCAAGGGGAATCTCCATTGGAGAAATTGGGAATTCCCCATGACAGTGGAGATTTCCCAATTGCCAAGCTGGGAATTCCCCACCTTGGTTATTAGAGCCAGTACAATCTCCATTTGAGACATTGGGAATTCCCCAAGATGGTCATGAAGGCAAGGTGAATCTCCATTGGAGAAGTTGGGAATTTCCCATCATAGTTATGAGGGCAGGTGAAATTGCCATCAGAGAAGTTGAGAATTCCCATGACAGTGGAGAGTTCCCCATCATAGTTATGAGGGCAGGGGAAATCTCCCAAATGCCAAGCTGGGAATTTCCCATCATAGTTATGAGGGCAGGGGAAATTTCCATCTGAGAAATTGGGAATTCCCATGACAGTAGAGATTTCCAAAATACCTGGCTGGGAATTCCCCATGATGATTATGTGGGCAAGGGCAATTTCCATCTGAGAAATTGGGAATCCCCCATGACAGTGGAATCCTCATGACAGAGGAGATTTCCCAAATGCTGGACTGGGAATTCCCTATCATGGTCTTGGGGGCATGTGCAATCTCTATCTGAGCAATTGGGAAGGGGGGTTGGGTGGTGTAGCAGTGTTACCACTCACCAGCAAATGTTGGGATGTCATAACCAATTTGGTTGAAGCTCATAGTCATGTTCTTCCCAAATATGAAACAAGGACCCTTTGACCTGTCTCCAATAACCTTGATGCAGAGGGGGGGTTGGGTGGTGTAGCAGTGTTACCACTCACCAGCAAATGTTGAGCCCCACACATCTAATTGCTTATGATTCCCACACAACTGTAGCTAGCACAAGCACAGCCATGATAATGGCAGTGTGCAAAAAGGGTGGGTATCACATTGGTAATGACTTAGCAAATGACACAGGCCATACATAGTAATACTATGTAATGAGAGCTACTAATGAGGGTATATGTTGCAAGGGTAGCAGTTCCAAAAGAACCATCTGCCAATAGTGTAACACTGACAACAAGATTTGTATCATGGTTACTCCTTGGACTGATATGAGAGGGTTAAGGAAAAGAGTTACTGTGCAACAAGGAACAAATGAACTTGATTAGAGTACAGTATGACAAGAGAGCCCAGTATTTATACTACTAGGGTTGTTTGTACCAAGGAATGTCATAGAACAAACCAAACAAAGAGAGATAAATGCTGTTGGCTGCAGCAAACATGCTGAGTCAATGCAGTACAAGATGACTAAGTAAAGTGTCTATGTGAGCATCTGTGTAACCCTAACCAGAGAGTGACTCAAAAAGGAAAACTACACTATGAAAAGTAAGAGATTGTTGCACTATCCCCTCCTATGGTTTGACTTCCAGGCAAGACCAAATAGGTTGTACAGAGGTAATGGGATCAGGTAAAGAGGAGAAGAGGAGATTTGAAGTAGAAGTGAGATGGAGTTTTCTAGGGGCACTGGGGTGAAGTTTGTAGAAGTCATTGATCGCCTCCTGGGTGTTCTTAAGAGTGTAAGCCAGCTCCCAAGTATGGTCTTCATCAGAACAGCCCCTCCAGTGAACTAGGAACTGTAAGCCCCTATGTTTCAAGAATGAATATACCACCTTTTCAACCCCATACTCTACATCTCCTTCATCAGTCACTCATTGAGGACTGGGTCTGGTAATAGGCTGCCCATCAAGGGCACCAAGATAGGGTTTTACCTGTGAAACATTCACAACCAGGTGAATTTGCATATTCTGGGGCAGCTTTAATTTAACAGCATTAGGGAGAATGTCCATGACCTCATATGGTCCAATCCACTTTTTGGTCAACTTCCAGCTCTGCTGGTCTTTCAATGAGAGATGGTCTGTAGCTAGCCAGACCTGAGAGCCAATGGAGTATGTAGGGGAATGGGAATGATGTTTATCTGCCTGAGTTTTCTGTCATTGCCTAGCCTTACCAAGTGAGTCATGTACTTGCTGGAAGACCTGGAACCAATCTTTAGTGGTTTCCTCAGCTGCTTCTACCTTAGAAGTTGTCAGCTCAACACCCATTTGTGGTGTATATGAATAACTTCAAAGGGGCACTTGCCAGTAGAACCAGATTTGGAATTATTATACATGAACTGCACTAAGGGAAGCCAATCCTCCCATCTTTCCTGCTGATTGTTTACATACATATGAAGGTACTGCTGAATTTCACAGTTCAACCACTCAGTTTGACTGTCCATTTGTGGATGAAGTGCTATAGAGAGTTTTTGCTTGACTCCCAACATTTTAAATAACTCACAAGAGAACTGCAAGGCAAACTGCAGTCTGCAATCCAAAAGAATAGATAGGGGAAGTTTGTGATGCTTCCAGACATGTGATAAATAAAGCCATGCTGTACTAGTGGCAGTCTCTTTGTCAGTGCAGGGTATAAACCCAGCCCCTTTTGAGAAAAAATCTACCACAACCAACACATGGGAGTTACCAGAGGCAGACTTGATGCCTATATGATGCACCACAGAGCCCCCTGCCAGCAGAAAGAAGTCATCATCCAATGAGTTGTCCTCTTTCTCGCAAGATAAGTTATTCTCCTGAGCTTTTCATGTACATCTGAAGATCAGGTTGTGCTTTCATCAGGAAGACCTACACATTCTTGTGATGTGAGGTCCCTATATGCATGGTTCAGCTGTGGTCAAGGGACACTCAAGCTATGTCAAAAGGCAACACACCCAGGATAATCTGCCTCCACAATTCAGTGCCAAGCCCTGTGACATACTCTTCCCACTTTGATAAGAACCTGAGATAGAAGCAAACTTTGTTGAGCCTTCTCAAACTACTTTTCAAAGTCAACCTTGATGGTGTGCTGGACACAGCTGTCCCTCTCTTTTCTTTGCAGACTGAAGATGGCCAATGGTCCCATGCTAGTTGAACATGAAGTATGCACATGTAGCATGTTCATGCTCAATTTGTTCAGTAACAGTCTGCTGGTGAATCTGTGAGCAGTGTTTTTTTTATTGCAGCTACTTGCACCACAGACCTCTCATCCATCAGTTACATCTGCCTCATTACAAGGCACTTGTAACCACTTCTCAAGTGCTCATTGATTGTTCAGAGACAAGAACTGTAAAAGCTTTCAAGATATCATGTCCCCACCCACTACAGAGGACAAGCTGCAAGAATGTAGTGAGAAAGATCCTGACCCCACTCTTTTGCAAAACATATCTGGTTTGGCATTCCATGGCAATGGCTGTGGGGGGGGTTGCAGAAGGTTGGAGTGGAGCAATACCTACAGCAGTGTATACTACCAGTATGTTTGTTAATATATGTATGTGGATGTCATCTGCTATATCCTGGAAGTGTGGACAGTGGCAATGAACAAGGCTATGAAAACATACCAATAATCTATTCAATGCCAGTGTTGATGAGGTGTCCACTGTAAATAAGTGTTTTCATAGATCTTACTGTCCTTTTCAGGCAAGTTTGCTGCATGGGAAATTTTCCAAAAAACAGCCCCCTCACCTCTGATCTGCTCTAACACCTCACCACACCACCAGAATTCAAAGAAAACTACAGCGTTGGACTCTGACAGGCCTAGTAAACACAATCTATCTGCTCTGGTCCACTTTTTTTGGAGTTTTGTAATTTCAGTATTTCGGGATCTTACAGTGAGCAATGAAAATGTTGCAATGTTTGCAACATTTTGATTGTGTGTAAGATAGCTTGGGATTGGTTGTGGCTGTGCTAATGCCATAGGGAAGACAATTGTAGCCCTTGGTCCCAGCTTTCTATTGGTGGTCTCCCCAAGCTCAGGAGTGAAGTGGCTGTGATGGTATGGGCCAATTACTAAGGCCTATGCATTGCAACATTTTTGTTGCCGACATCATGGTGGATGCAATCTACAGTGTGGAGTATTTATTCATGGCAGGAATGCCAGCTATTGCTTACATAATATATCACATGATCAATCCAATGATTTGTCAGCATGTAAACAAAGCCAAACATTGAACTTGCATCACTTATCCTCTATCCTGTACCACAACTCCAAAAACTGCCTATCTGGCTCATCAGGGTTACTCTCTCTGGGAAATATCAGCAAAATCTGGTCCCCACAGCACTACCATGAGTAGGATGTATGGCCAGCACCATTTTTTCCTTAAAAAAGTCACCCCTGTGCTGTTTCCCCCACTAATGCCTGAGGCATCCTGATGCTAATCCATACTGGGAAAGCTGAAAATTGCATGGGGGTCAGTCTGGCACTTCAGGACATGAAGAGTGAACTAATATGCTCCCAACTAATGTATTTCTGCCAAAGAGAAGCTGGCACCAAGGTTGGGCTGAGGTATAGCCTCCTTTGCACACTAGGTGGTCATGGGTGGGATAGCCTACTGGGCTTCCAGGGTGCAGATTCCTTGCTGCAATATGTCCCTCAGTGTTTCCATTGGTCACTAATGACCAAATGTTCCTTTCCCAGACATCCATAGTTCTGTACAGGGCATATTCTTGCTGACCCTTGATGACACCTGGTGTAAAAAGGAGGGTATGGCTCAACCCAACCTTGGTGCCAGCTTCTCTTTGGCAGAAATACATTAGTTGGGAGCATATTAGTTCACTCTTCATGTCCTGAAGTGCCAGACTGACCCCCATGCAATTTTCAGCTTTCCCAGTATGGATTAGCATCAGGATGCCTCAGGCATTAGTGGGGGAAACAGCACAGGGGTGACTTTGCATGTTCCTATGAAAAGTATTACACATGACACTATCATATTTTCTGGTGCAGAACATCAGATCAGATCATATTATCCATTGAGGATCAATGTTTTATTCAAGAACATGTCATGAAAATAGTATCTGCTTAATTCAATGGTTTTACCATGTTTAGATTGAACCATTAGAAAATGCGCCCAGTGATTTGGGTTTATTTCAACATTACAATTTCATGTACTCTGCTTGTTTTTTTAGTATTATTTCTATTAAATAGCATACATGTATTCTAAATTTGCTACTTTGCTGTTGACAAGGTTTCCAAAGAGGCAGCTGCCACCCAAGAACATGACAAAATAGTGGAACTACTCAACCAAATCTGTCTTGGTTGGGGTTTGATCTGTGTTGCCAATGCAGACAATCTAGGTCATGGGCCAAAATTGGTCCATCAGGCATTTAACCCTTGACCTCTTTATCATTCCCTAGTCCACAAAATGCAAAATAACATCGCAGCAGAGGGGTTGGCTAACCACACAATGATTCAAGCAATTCAGATTGGTGTCAAGCCATCAATGATTGCTGGAGGGCTCCTAAACCAGCCAAAAACCAACCGTGTGGAATGGTCTAGCCATGCCAAGGGTCCCAGTGCCAAGATGTACCTCATCAATGGGAATCATCGAGTTGCCCTCATGCAATGGATATACAAAAAGGATATTTCCCACTACCACCAAGCTCAGATGGCCTGGCAAGATGCAAAGAATGAACATGAGAAGGCAGACACTGAGAAGCACATCAAGAAGTTCTCAACAAGGCTTAGTGAACATGCTGTGTGGCTGGTCAAATTTTTTGACCTTGGTATGTTTGGGAAATAATGGATTATTAGTATACATGTATACTAATTTTTCAGTGTCCACCATCTCATGTTCATTCTTTGCATCTTGCCAGGCCATCTGAGCTTGGTGGTAGTGGGAAATATCCTTTTTGTATATCCATTGCATGAGGGCAACTCGATGATTCCCATTGATGAGGTACATCTTGGCACTGGGACCCTTGGCATGGCTAGACCATTCCACACAGTTGGTGTATGCCATGTTTTTGGCTGGTTTAGGAGCCCTCCAGCAATCATTGATGGCTTGACACCAATCTGAATTGCTTGAATCATTGTGTGGTTAGCCAACCCCTCTGCTGTGATGTTATTTTGCATTTTGTGGACTAGGGAATGATAAAGAGGTCAAGGGTTAAATGCCTGATGGACCAATTTTGGCCCATGACCTAGATTGTCTGCAGTGGCAACACAGATCAAACCCCAACCAAGACAGATTTGGTTGAGTAGTTCCACTATTTTGTCATGTTCTTGGGTGGCAGCTGCCTCTTTGGAAACCTTGTCAACAGCAAAGTAGCAAATTTAGAATACATGTATGCTATCTAATAGAAATAATAATTAAAAAAACAAGCAGGGTACATGAAATTGTAATGTTGAAATAAACCCAAATGTGGCTTAAACTTACCTTAGCTGCACGAGTCTAGGTGAAAAGTAATTAAATTAAATTAAGAAATTAGTGCAGAGCTGGCCTAGATGCTTACAGAAGTGTTTGAACTCATTTTTCCTTGTTTGGTATTGTTGACAAATTTCCTAATTAGGAAGGTGTTGGTCAGGGTCAAAGGTAGGATAATTGTGTGTTGCTAGGTTAGAGCCCCAGAGCCCCCAGGGTGGTCCATTCTGGACAGTTCTGTCCAGACTGTGATTTTCTGGACAGCCCACCACAGAACACACCAGATGTACCCAGCCACCCCTAGTGGATCTTATGTACTACTACACTTTTTCCTAATGAACAATGCTAGTACACCTTGCTAATCCAACTACACATTTTTCCTAGTACACATCTCTAACCCAACTAGCACATTTTGTGCTAATAGACTCAATCACACAAAAACCAAATAACAGGGAAACTTTCTTATATTCAAACATACTAATACTACACAAGTATCCTAATGAGCACTACTACATAGCCTACTAGACTCGCACTACTACACTTTTCCTAATCAACACTACTAGATAGACTACTAGACTCACCCTACTACACTTTTCCTAATCAACACTACTAGATAGACTATTAGACTCACACTATTACATTTTTCCTAATCAAACTACTACACAGCAAGGGTTGAGGCATGCACTAGTCACAGTGCTACCCTCCCATATAGTAGGAAAGGGCTGTTGTTTGGTCAAGTTTGACAAATTACACCACAGGAGTGAGGTCTGCTGTCCACTATATCACACTTGGGGTATATTTTGACTTAGCAAAATTTTGAGACTGTACTTAAGCTAGGCAGCACTAATGAAACCCTAATCAACATAGTTGGTAGTCAAAAATGGAAAATTTACTACACCTTTGGTAATCAAAAGTGTACACAACACTTTGCTAATCAAATACTAATAAACACTACACTTATTTGATAGTCAAAAAAGCAAAATTTGCTACATTTTGGGCAATCAAAAGTGTACACAACACTGACTAATAAACACTACACTTAGTTGATAGTTAAACAAGCAAACTTTACTACACATTTGGTAATGAAATATGTACACAACACTTTGCTAATCAAATACTAATCAACACTACACTTAGTTGGTAGTCAAAAATGTGAACTTTACTACACTTTTGGACCAACTAAGTGCAGTCTTGATTAGTATTTGATTAGCAGAGTGTTGTGTACACTTTTGATTACCAAAAAGTGTAGCAAATTTCGCATTTTTGACTACCAAATAAGTGTAGTGTTTAGTAGTATTTGATTAGCAAAGTGTTGTGTACACTTTTGATTACCAAAAGTGTAGTAAAGTTTGCATTTTTGACTACCAACTGTCATTTCCTTTGGATCCAAGGTTCCTCCCACATCTGACTGACCTACATCATAGGTTGTCCCTGGAATATTTGAATGGACAACATATCCAATAACATGTTTCCTTGAACTGTCATGGAACAATCTTCTCCCCAAGTTGCAAAAACCTGATATCTCCATTGATCCTCATGTCATTGAAATGATTTCAGTGTTTGAGCACATACTGAACTATGTGCATACTGGTGCTGCTTGTGTACTCACTCGTTCACTCATGGACTGTACCTGGACATCTCTTGGTCTGATGTTTGATGGGTTCCCTTGCATTTGGGGTCAATTTATCAATCATGATGAACTGGTGAAGAACAACATCCAGGTGTACTCAAAGCATTGGTCTATCGATGAATTCACTCAATGACCTATGAAATCATCCCATCATGTTCAAGAATTAACATATGGCAATAAACAATATGAGGTAAGCTTATAATGATTCTTTGGTCTTTGAATGTGTGCAATCTTGCACCTTGAAATTTTGTGCAAAGTCTTCCATTCAGACACCTGATGCACACACCATCGCTCAGA
The DNA here is from genome assembly GCA_024613145.1 of Pisolithus marmoratus. Classification (NCBI taxonomy): domain Eukaryota; kingdom Fungi; phylum Basidiomycota; class Agaricomycetes; order Boletales; family Pisolithaceae; genus Pisolithus; species Pisolithus marmoratus. Next base: position 9,657 of record JANFAE010000071.1, read on the forward strand.
AGAGACTCATTCTGCACAATCTTGCATCATGCAGTCTTGCTTGAAACTAAAGCCATTCTGACATTACTACTCCCAGTCATACATTGCCCATTTCACAATCCTCCATGCTATGAAGAATCTGCCAACACAAGTATATGTTGAAGTTGGGGATCCTTGTAAACAGCTTGCATGTTTCACTGCAGAGGTTGGGTTGAGGGTATACATTGCAGATGTTAAGCATCTGGTGTTTGAAGCAGTTTCTGCTGAACTCCATGAATTCAGAGATGAAGAAGACCAAATCAATGTAAAGTTGGTTTGTAACAGGAACCTAGCACTTCAGAGGTGGTGTGAATCCACAAACCCCCTCTCCTATACAGAGCCTACTCTCATGGATCTGATCCATGCTGTCTCTGACCATCAGGATGAAGACCCTCACCTACAGGATCCTGGAGTTAGGATGCAGACCCTCTCTTTCTTTGTGAACAAGATAATCACTGCATGCAAGCAGGGGAACTCCCATCACCAACCACCATTCATCCAGGATGGGAAGGTACTTCCTGTGTTGAAGATGACTCTCTCTGAAATTGAGCATGCTGTTATCAGTGCAAGGGTCCCTGCTGAATCAATGGCTTCATTCATTTCCCAGGCCTTCCTTTTAGCTTGCAGGAAAATGAAGATTAACCACATCCCATGGGTTCCTGCTTGGGCTGGTGGGTCTGGTGCACCTACTACAAACATCTCTCACAAGGTGTGGTTGAGCATTGGTGCTGCAGAAGCTCCTCTGTTACAATTCATGACTGAGCATGAGATACTGTTTCCTTTCTGCTGTTTCTTGGTGCTTCTGTAATGTTCTGTGGTGTTCCACCACCTTCTGGACTGCTGCCTTGGCTAGACCAATGGCATTATTCCCTTTCATAAACACATGTTCAACACATGTGTTCTTTTAGCCAGTAGCATTTCTGTCTCGGTACATGAGGTCGCCTTGAGGCCTCTTTTGTATAGTATAAATACCTTGTGCTCTAGTCCTGGTTTCCCCAGACTAGAGCTACCCAATCTACTAGCTTCTCTTCAGAACTTCATCCTTGAGCCCCTTGTCTAAGGGACCTCTTCAGAACTATGAACCAAGGCTTGATTACACCTTTGACAAATCCACTAGTCTTAGTGGTAGTGACCATTTGTCACTGAATGACTACTTGGGTTCAACCTATGTCCTTGACTTCGGTCTTGGCATAACATCCACCTGTTGCAGAAACCATTGGTTATCAGACACATGAAGAGACTTCAAGGGCTTTGGTCCAGAGGTCCTCCCAACACCTCATAGTTGGGGATCCCAGTGGTGGGTGGTCAGCACTACAGGTCAAGTTGGTCAAATTCCATATGGTCCTTCACAAGGTGATTCTTCCCTCAGAATGTACCATGGCCAATGTCAACATTCCCAGCAGCTGCCCTGATTACATTTCTGACATGTATCAATGGGTTCTTAGAAACTTTGACAGGGGGAAGCCTATCCATTTCCTGGCACTGTTTGCTAGCACTGCACTTTCTGGGCTTGTTCCCACAATCCACTCTGCCAGTGATCACTCAAACTTTACTGGTCATTCAGAGGAGTCACAGATGCAATACATTCAATGGTTGCCTTGGATTGAAAAGAATAGAAAGGGTTCCACAGACCCCTCCCCCTGATTTTCATGTTTACAGCTTACATCCTGGGATTCTATGAGACATCATCCCCAGTAGGCCAGAGGATTAACGATGGGCAATGTCTGAGGAAATGGCTGGAGATGAACAGTGAGTAACTGGACACTTGCTGGCATCTGATGCTAATGTAAAATTGATTGTTCAGCTGTGAAAGGAATCACCCTGTTGACACTCTGTCACTTTGGGCTTGCTTCTCCCAGAAACAATGGTGTGTTTCATGCTGGAAAATGTTATTGCATTGTTGGATTCCACACTGGTGGGTAAACATGATGCAGTGGGTGGTGTATCTGCATTCCAGTCCAGAGTATGGTGCATTTGATGCCATACAATATCTGGCAGGTACAACCACTGCAGTGACATTAGGAGATAATGGGAGTGTGTATGTCAAGGCAAGGCCGATGGCACAGGCTGGGGGATCAAGTTCATCAACCTTTGGCTCTGGCAAGCATACAATCAACATATACACTGAAGATGACAGCATCAGCACCACTGCTGATGCAACTACTCACACACATGCATGATCTAACAAGCACCCCCACCTATGATTTATTGGTTCATAGTAGATATACATACCACCTTGATAACTTGATATGATGTCACTCCATCAGCAAACCAGCCATTCCTACCCCAGCTTTCCAGCAGTCCCAGACATTCCCAGATAGTTGGTCCAGATTACCCCAGAGTTCCAGAGTTTCCAGCAGTCCCAGACATTCCCAGATAATTTGTCCAGATTGCTCCAGAGTTGCCAGATGTTCCCAGACTTATGGTCCAGACTACTCCAGAGTTCCAGACTTTTCCAGACTGTAATAAATGTTACATACAAATGTGCCATATATAGCAGTTGTACAGCCACATTGTCATAACAAAAGTCGTGGCATTTGATCATGGGACTGTGGAAATATGCTTACCTTAGCAATATCTCCTTTTTTGGGTGAGATATTGGCAAAGTTCACCTTCAGATGCATTACATCAAAACAGAAAGTGGCTGAACAGCTATGATGTGCCATTTCTCATCCAAAAATGGGCATATTGACAATATAATCATACTGACATGATCATGACATCACATACTACGACTTCCGTTATGACATCATAACTGTACAGCCACTTTTAGCTTTTGATGTGCTGGGTCTCTGGCAGAACTTTGCAAATATCTTGCCCAAAAAAGGAGATATTGCTAAGGTAAGCATATCCCCATGGTCCTATGATCATAGGCTACAATTTTGCCATGACATAGTGGCTGTACAATTACTCCATATAGTAGATTTTTCAACATCTGAGTCTGCACCAATGTGCTGTGGCAAATTCAAACTCCGATTGAAATTTGTGGGGGTGTGCCACAGCTGGCTTCGAAACTTGCTGAGGTAAGCAAACAGAAGTATATAAACCCAGTCACTGTGGCACCACAACTCTTTCCATTACCACCACCATCTCCTCTTGTCATTGTCATCTTCCCTCCCTCTGATGATCCACCAGAGGGGGGGGTGGCAGAGGGAGGGGGGTGGGTTCCCTCATCTCCTCTTGTCATTGTTGTTGTCATTGTACCTCCCTCTGATGATCCACCAGAGGGGGGGGTGGCAGAGGGAGGGGGTAGGGTCCCTCATCTCCTCTTGTTGTTGTTGTCCCTCCCTCAGGCTGATGATCCACCAGAGGGAGGGGGGTAGGTTCCCTGTGAGGCTGTGCCTACTTAGCATAGATATGTAGTCCCTGTACCATTGTAATTAAAGGAATTTATAATAATGTAATTCAATGATTAGCTGACTACATGCTAATGGTCTGTTTTTCTGATGATTAGGAAAAGTGTAGTGCTACTTAGTAGATTTCTGGGATAGTCTGGGACTCTGGGACACCTGGCCAGTGCTGGCCAGCCTGGCCAGCCTAGACAGAGGGGGTGGGTTGGGATTCTGGGAACTCTGGAGCTCTGTCTGGCCAGTCCTGGCCAGGGGGGGACCTTTCTGGAATCCTGGGGAGCCTGGCCAGTTCTGGCCAGCTAATAGTTAGTTTGCTGATGTCTGAATATGGGTGAAGAATGTCCAGCAGCAGGAGACACTGCCTCAGGGGACAACCCTCCAATCTATAAGTTTAGCAATTGTGATAGTGCAAGTGAGAGCTGCTCCCCATGGGCAAGGGCTTGAGATCACTGATAGTCAATGAGTAGGTCACATACTGCACTCTTCTTGATCTGTTTTGCTTATTGTGATTCCTCTCACTCCTATCACCATTCATTCTGTCTGCCCACCACTGTCAACTTAGTGCTTTGTCAGAGTACACTGTTCAGACCAGTCTATGATCACGAGTTTTACCATCATGCACAGTATGTATTCATGTATTCCCACCCTGAACTGCACAACTTTGCAAGGTGCATGTTTGTGTGAAATCAAGCAGCTAATCCAAAAGGACATCTGGGACATTTACCATCACAATATGTTTCCACATTCACACCCTGAACTGCACAACTTTGCAAGGTGCATGTTTGCATGAAATTGAGCAGCTAATCCAAAAGGCCATCTGGGACATTTACCATTGCAATATGTTTCCACATTCACACCCCAAACTGCACAACTTTGCAAGGTGCATGTTTGTGTGAAATCGACCAGCTAATCCAAAAGGACATCTGGGACATTTACCACAATGATATGTTGCCACATTCACACCTTGAGCTGCACAGCTTTGCAAGGTGCATGTTTGTGTGAAATCAAGCAGCTAATCCAACAGGGCAATCTGGGACATTTACCACAATGATATGTCACCACATTCAAACCCTGAACTGCACAACTTTGCAATGTGCATGTTTGTGTGAAATTGAGCAGCTAATCCAATAGGGCCATCTGGAACCCTAACCTGTCATGAATGGGATTACTGAAAGTGGGTTAGAATTCCCACAATACTTCACCTGGAAGCCTGAGACTTCGTCTTGGGTATGTCAAAGAGGATATGCACTGGGCAGAATGTATTATGTGGGTCCCACTGTGGGGGAGAAGTTCTACTTGTGAACAATTTTGACTGTTGTCCAGGGAGCAACATCATTTACTAGGCTGCGAACTTTCAATGATGTCATCTATCCAACATTCTGTGAAGCATGCCTTGCCTGAGGGTTGATGGAGGATGATGGAGAATGGCAACAGTGTTTAGAAGAAGCCTCTGGGATGCAAACTGGGTCACACCTCCATCAGCTCTGTGTGACCCTTTTCTTGTCTGTGCACCTGTAAATCCTGCAGCACTCTGGAATGACTTTCAACAACACATCTGTGATGATTTACACCATCACCTCACAACTGTTCTACATGTCAATGAACCAAGCAATGATGAGGTGTATGACTATGGCCTGCACCTTCTGAATGCTCTGCTTCGACAGTTTGGGAAGTCACTCTCAGACTTTCCCATGCCTCAGCCTCAACAGAATTGGGATCACCAGATGGAGAATCCATTCATTGCTGAGCATTCATCATATAACCAGCATTCAGAGCATCAAGAAGCACTATCAAATGTTGCCCATCTCAATGCAGAGCAGAATGATGCATTTTCTCAAATCATTGATGCTGTTGAGCATGAGAGAGGGACAACTTTTTTCCTCAATGGACCAGGAGGGACAGGAAAGACATTTGTCTATCAAACTGTATGTCATGCCATCAGAGCACGAGGGTGGATTGTCCTCTGTGTGGCTTCATCAGGCATTGCTGCATTGCTACTGTGGGGTGGCCACACAGCACACTCTGTTGGAGTTAATTGCTGTTGAGTGCAGCGAGACCCACTTATGTAATATTGCCATACTCGTCCACCACTTCTTTTTTCCTTATGCCTCAGACTTTGTCCTGACTCGAAGACTGAGGTAATGTAGTTCCTACTATACTATAGCCTATTTTCACTTATCCTTTGGGTAGTTCACACTCTTAGGTGGGTTAATAGAACATAGACTTCATCCTGACTCGAAGACTAAGTTCACACTCTTAGGTTCATAAAGTATCACCTCCATGAACATCCTTCAGAACACTCAATGTTCAAGATCCCAATTGACAACCTCACTGAGGAATCCTTTTGCAACACCCCAAAAGACAGCTTACTTGCAGGTCTACTTCGTCACACATGGCTCCTCATCTGGGATGAAATTACCATGCAAGATTACAGGGCAGTAGAGTCAGTAGAATGAACCCTGCAAGACATCTGGAATGACCATACACCATTTGGAGGCTTGGTCATCATGTGTGGCAGTGACTGGAATCAGATACTTCCCATTGTCAGGCAGGGTAGCCATGAGGACATTGTTGCAGCAACCATCTGCAGATCCTATATGTATATGGAAAAATGTCCAAATCCTTTGACTAACAAGAAACATGCACCTCCAAGAAGATGCTGATAGTTCAGATTTTGCAGCATGGCTGTTGGAGGTTGGACATGGCCGCAACTCTGATGAAGATGCGATGGTGGAAATCCCACCTAACATTCTTATGCAGGACATCACATCTCTGATTGGTGCTGTTTATTCTGACATCAACAGTGATACAAATCTGCCACCACCCAAGTTCTTTGCCAACTGCATCATCCTTGCTGCATGCAACCATGATGTCAATGAAATCAATGCTGACATTCTCAGCCACATGCCAGGAGAGGAAGTATTGTACCACAGTGTTGATGAGGTGGTTCAGGATGAAGGGCAAGGTCAAGACATTGATGACTTGCTTGGTGGCTACCTGGTTGAGTTCTTGTGCTCTCTCCATGCTTCTGGTCTACCTCCTGGGGAGCTTTACCTAAAGATCAGCTGCCCACTCATCCTTTTGCAAAATCTTGGACCCCATGAAGGTCTCTGTAATGGAACATGAATGGTATTGAAGCAGATGTTGGGTAGGGTTCTTGAAGTGGAGATTCTGGGAGGTGATTATGATGGAAAGACAGCCTTCATTCCAAGGATCTCACTTATGCCATCTGCAGGAACTGCCAACTTCACTTTTACACTTAAGTGGCATCAATTCCCTGTCTGGCTGGCATTCTCAATGACCATAAATAAAGCACAAGGGCAGTCAGTTAAGTATGTCGGTTTGGATCTCTATGTGCCTGTCTTCAGCCATGGGTAGTTATATGTAGCTCTTTCATGCACTACTTCCCACCATCAAGTCTCCATTTTGCTTCCTCCTGGTGAAACAAAAACTTGCAATGTTGTATATCCTGAGGTCCTCATCTGGTGCATTCATCTTTCTGACCTCATACACAATCAGCTGAAATGAGTCAGAACAGAGGCTCAAGTTAACTTCTCAGCCCATTCAGACTCTCATGCATATTATTGTGCAACCTCTATGGAGGTCTCTTATGAAGCTATGTTGCTCCCTTTGTACCATTAGGTAGCACTTTATGTGTGATGTTCTAGAAACAGAGAATGTGTTGGATTTTGGCATGGCATTACTGTGACCCACCCAGGTGCCAATACAATTGGACATTGTTCTGGGCATTTCATGAACTTTCTGTCCTCTTCTCCAAACCAAGGTCAGGGCGAAGTAGCAACAGTATAAATACCCAGCAGATGGTGCATCCAAAATTTGCTTCATTTGAGCTCCAATTCTCTTCTCTGAGTACCTTTCTGCCTTCTGTTAAGCAGCTCACATGTCCAACTCAAGTGCCACGATCACTGCTTTAGCAGCATTTGAAAATGGGTGACATGCAGATGGCAATGCCCTCATTTTCAATGCCCAGATATACCTTGGAGATGACAAGCCACCCCTCCTTGCAGCTCTTCACTATTTCAATAAGGAGCTTTGAGTTTATTGGATTGTTCCTTATTATAGCTCAAGTATGTGCACATTTCATGACTGGATCATAGCATAATGAAACTGAGTTTGCTATGGTCTCACAGGTTGCCAAGATGGAGCCAGGTGCACACATCGCTCTGCAACCAGCTACTGGCATACTGGAAAATGACTATGACTTAGTTGGTGATGTCATGATTGTAAGTAAAATATAGCTCCTTCACTGGCCTATTATGGCCTCACTTTTTTTAAATTGCAACTCCAGCTCATTCCCTTACCTGATGACTTCAATCTTGCCTATCATCCATACATCAATATCTGTGGAACAGTAGCAAGTGTTGATGACCTTACTAGCATGTTCACCATCAATGTACACCATTATGTTTCCACCCTGAAGAGCAATGGCAATCACACCACACATGAACCTGTCATGCCCTCCACTGTTGACTCCAGTCCCTCACAAAATGCAAGCAATTCACATGCCCAGTTCTGCTCCATCATGCCTGTTGATTGCAAGATTCCAGATACCCCAAGGTGGACTTGAAGTGGAAAAAAGATCCTACCTGCTCACTATCACTATGTATCCATCACTGGCTTTGTCACAGACCAGAAGCCTCACAGCAGCCAATCAGCCACAATGGATTGGTTTTATGTTGAAATCAAGTCTATTGTCTACCTTGGACATCCCATGGTTTCCAGCTCCACATGTAAGTCCTAGTTGTTACATCAATTTCAACACAATATCAATGCCTCTGCAGCTATTTCAGCAGCTTCCCCCTCTCCTGCTGTAGGCAATCCTCAGTGAAAGATGAAGTTCAACTTCTCCACACTGAGAGCAGCCAAGCGAGCCTGAGTGGAGCAGGATGTGGAGTCAACCACATAGTGACTACATAGCTCGCTATCACCGAAGTCGCAGTTTTGACAGTCTCCTTTCTTTCACATTCTCCTCGAGCTTTGCATCCTCTATTTGGAGTGGTCAGCTCTCTCTTGCAGCAGCCCTAGCAAACAATTCAAGTTGCAAGGTATCACCATTTTTATTTGTATGCTTTCTACCAGCTGGCTGTTTTTGTAGTATCATTCTTAGCATGCTTCTGAATGACATGATGGGTGCTAATGAGCTAAATGTATGTCAAGTGGCATAAGCCATGGGAATCTGCTCATAAGCGATCAAGGAAGTTCAATATGGAAGGTTTGTGTGCAGTCTTTGATCCATTTTTGGAAGGAGCTTCCCTTCACCAACATTTTCACATGCCTCACACCTGATATTCTCCATCAGCTCCACAAGGGCATCTTCCATGACCACCTTGTTCAATGGTGCATATCAATTGTTGGCAAGAAGGAGGTTGATGCTCACTTCCAAGCTATGACTCAATACCCTGGCCTGTGCCACTTCAAGAAAGGTATATCCTTGGTGTCCCAGTGGACTGGCACAGAACACAAAGAGATGCAAAGGGTATTTGTCAGTTTACTGGTGGGTGCAGTTCTTGTGGTTGCTCACTTGCTTCTTGACTTTATTTATTATGTGCAGCAACAGCACATGGACACCACCCTTACAGCGATGGAAGAGAGACTGAACACCTTTCACAATCACAAACACGTTCTTATTGAGCTAGAAGTGCACAAAGACTTCAATGTGCTGAAGATTCACTCTAAACAACTACACATCTGACTATGCTAAGGATGGCTACTGGGTGAGCAACAAATGTGATTATGTAGAGCAGATGGCCTTGTGGCTTCATCACCAAGAGGCCATGCACTATAAGAGTGCCTACTTGGCCTGGAGGAAGTCTTGTGTGGCCCCTCTTGAGGATGATGGTGACTTTGAGATGCTACATATGTGTGTTCTCAGCCTCAGAAACTAACCTTTCCATAAATGCTCCATGCCAGTGAAACCAGGGGGGAAAAGTGGTCCATGCATGATCCATTTAACCTAAGTTTAAAACCCACTAACTTCAAGAGCCTATGCTTAACCCTAACCCTAATGGCATAGCCCATAGATAACTACATCTCTATCACATGCAGTGCACAAAGTGTCCAGAAGGATATGGCTTCATTCAGGATGGGCATTTGGTGGTATAAAACTTGACAGGATAAATATTGAAACCATAACTGGAACATAATTTTACCTCATACCATGGTGACCTCAGGTTATGGTTACATCAGCAAACTAACCCTTTTCCTTCCAAAATGTCTGTACACACCACACAACCACATTTACATCTATCATCATGAAAATTGGCCTGGAAGCTGTCACCCATATGCTGAATGCCTCATGAAAAATTTAGCCTACAATTAGATACCAATTGTTGAGATCTTGTCCCCCTATGTCTCTGTACAGATCTGTATTACTAGGTACCTTGCTGTAGTGTCTGTACAGGTTTGTGTATCTCTGTCAGGACAATGGTAAGTTTACTGATGGAAAGAGTATTAGGAGTTCAACAATGTTTATACTAAGCCACCCCTTCTCATGACCTTGCTCAAAATACATAACTTCATTGGTCCACTATCCAAAACCCCATTGACATCAATCATATTTCATATGTTAGCTGTGTGTGAGGTCATGCAAATGCACATGTGGCAGGTGGTGGGTGGGCGATTTTGCAGCCACCCACCACATGCACAACACCATACAGTTGTATTTACATTAAATAATTAAAACATGTAGACCATCAGTACCAGTTGTCATAGTACCAACAATAATCAAAACACATTGAATAAAGCCCAGTTATTTCATCAACATTTATATCAATGGTGATTAGTTACATCAGTGGATATCCTACACACACATCCCAGTGGTTTTTGTATTTATCAATAGTCATATTTGAGATGATGTACAATATATTGTATGATGTACAACATATGACTTGGTGGGAAACCAAGGAAACCCACACATGCACACATGGAGCATGTGTGGGTTTCAGGTCATATGTGTCTACCACTTAGACATACCAGTACCAGTACCAGTTTGATTTAAAATATTCTGACAACTACAATTTCATCTGATGCTTATTGATGTGAAGCATGTGTGGGTTGTGTCTGTCATATTAATATTATTGAGATAAATTTTAATTTGACTATATGTCCATAGTTTGATAGATGGTTATGAAGATGGCTGTACACCCTGCAGATGCGCTAGTGGCAGGTGTGCAGGTTTGTCACTTTTATGATAGCCTGTACCTAGGCCTAACCTGAAGTTATTTTAATTATGTCCCTTTAAATGAACTGTACCATCTGGTATTCACAAAGTACATCAGGAAAAACTGACAGTGCTATTTTTCACTCTTTATCACTATATATTGCTATATTCCACTATTTATCACTAAAGATGCCATAGGGACAACTATGGGATCTATGGCACCCCAACCATCCCCCCTTAAATATAGTGATGTATAGACACATATAGACACATATAGCAAACAAAAGATGATAAATAGCAAAATAAAGCCACAATGTTGTCAACCCAAGCTTGCCATACTTTGCCATTTTTGCTTTTTTTGCTTCTTTTAGTTCACACTTTTTATGAAGGAAACAACAAATTCATTTAGCACAATATCTACAATACATACACATAATTCTAATTGGTAATAAATCAAAATATGAGATGGATGGTAAGAGGGGGGGGGAGGGGGAATGGGCATCAGCATCTGGACTGGAGAAGGGGAGGGGGGGAATTACCTTGAAGGAGGGTTGGGGTGGTGGTGGTTGGTCCTAGAGGAGCTAGATGGAGGAGGGATGAGAGAGGGAGGGCCAGGGAGGGGGGGCTTACCCACCAGTCATTGCAGATGTTGCTGGCTCTAGGTGGGGGAGTGTCAGTGGGAGAAGGATGATTCATCAGGCATCTTACCTTGCTGTTGGAACAGAGCCTCATCCAGTGGAGGGACATCAGTGGGGAGAGGTGGGAGGTGGGGCAAAGGAGATGCAGTTGAGTGTGTGTGCATGCATGGATGAAAATTTCAACTTTGCACAGTCACATGACCAGTGGCCACTGCAACACTTCAAGTCTAAGTGCGAGTCTTAGATTACCAATCATTTCCCACACATTTCCTAGTCACCATATACTAATCTACACAACACTACACTTAATACACTACACTTTTTTGGTAATAAAAGTGTAGACTGCATAACACTACCTTAATTGGTATTAAAAAATGCCAACATTACAATACAATTTCCTAGTAAAAGCAATGGAATAAAAGAAATCTTATGTTCTGTAACTATTCATTGCACATGGGAAAACATTTAGAGCAACTGGCAACATATAGTTATAATGTTGCTATAGTTCACCACATATGCAATAATTGCACACTATTTCAGTATATGACAAATATTGTGCTGTCAGGACACTACACTACACTTATCTAATCAAACACAACCAAACAAATCAAAAAAGCACACACTACACTTTTGGTAATAAAAATGGAGACTACACAACACTAATTGTATTTTGTTTATATCTCTACCATTTTTGCACAGATAGATGAAGTAAGCATACCTCCATGGACCTCTTGTCAGGTACTACAACTTTCATTATGACATCTTTGAAATTTATTTTTTTGAGACATCAATTTATTTCTGTATTTTGCCATTTTCTCACCCATTTTTGAGCATATCAATGATATAAGCATATTCCCATGATCCTGTGACCCAGCCCTACAACCTTTGTTATGACATCATGATCTATAGTTAAAGTAGTGCTATAGTTCACTATATATCAAATAGTGATGCACTATTCCAGTCTATAACAAATATTGCACTGTCAGTTTGTCCTGATAGTATGATATGTAAAGACAAGAGATTGTCCTATGTAAAATTTCCAAAACATCATATATACAATGAGTTACCAGGTATGTGATACTGGAGTACCACATGCCTGTGATTAATAACAAGCACCATATTTGGTGCACCCTAACACCCTCCCCCTGTAGAGCCTGTAATGGCTTGGAAACAAAAAAAGAAAGAGAAAGAAAGAAAGAAAACAGACAAGTATATACAAGTGAGATGTTGAACCTCATGAACCACTGGAGAGGGTTATGCCTTGAAACATGGATTTAGGTCTATGTGCAAGGGGGTTGAACCTTTGTGCAATGTGACTATTTTTCATATTGGAGGGTTGGACCTCTGAGAGGGGAATACCCTTGAGACTACATTGGTCTCAAATCATCCTCCATTTCCCCCTCCTCAAGGGTATTAGCAGGGATCGGTATGACCCCTCCTGCATTACTACCTTCCCCTCTAGCATGGTGGGAAAGGTCATAGAGGGCTGCCAACTTGGCAAACTCCTCAAGAACACATAAGTCCCTCTCTTTGATGGGATGTGCCTCATAGGGTGCAATACTTTCAGGGGTGACCCCCAACACATGAGCCTGGAGATCAATCCACTCCAGTGAGTGGTGCTCCCCCACAGGGAGTGGCTCATTCAAGGTGGCCCTCATCTTGTCAATGATTGCCTTGGTGTTGGGGTCCTTATCCCCTCCATTGCTAATTACTTGGGCAACATACTCATTGCCCACCCTCCATGCCCACTTGAGGGCATCATCAGCATTGTGATATGTGATGCCATTAGCTGCCAGGTATGTGGCAACATTGGCCACAGTGGCCAAATGGGTGAATTCCCCTTCCCATGGGACAGGGGTACATCCACAGGGGCTACCTTAGCCCACTCCAGAAGGACCCTATACTGACCCTTTACTGTGAGGAGTTTGATCAACTTGCAGAGCCAGACATTCTGGTCATGGTCTCTTTGAGAGACCAGCACTAGTCATTTGCAGAGGAGGAATCCTCATACATCCTGTTGTGATGGAGGATTAACCTCCACCTCATCATCATCAGGGTGCAAGCTGAAGCCTAAGGCTCCAGGGAACATTCTTGAGAGCTTGGAGCTCTTGTCAAAATTATCAGACTGATTCTGATATTGATGGATGAACTTTACCCAGTCATTGACTGAGGCAAAGGTGGATGGAGCCCCATATGGAAGCTCAGGGACAGCCCCTCTTGCTTTTTTTCCAGAGGGGTGAGCCCCTCCTTGTGATCGAGATGACTCCAGGGGTCTCTGGTACTGACTGGGGGGAGATCCCCCTGACAGCTGTGCCACAATGTGATGTGTGAGCAGCACAGTGGGTCTTGGTTCCTCTGCAGCCAGTGCAGAGGGGACAGGAGGAGCATCTGCAATCTGTCCTTGTAAAGTTGGTTGGTTACTGACAGTTTCAGATCTGGAGGGTCCACCCTCCCTTGCCTGTGTTCAAGACACTCTCTCCCTGTCTCTGAGCACCTCTTTTCTGATGCACCTTTTGGGAGGCCCAGACAGGTGGCCTCCATTCTTTCAGTGCAAGGTCCATGACCTCATTCATCTCCAACCTGCACCTTTTCCACAGGTTGATGTATGTAATTAAACCCTGTGCCTTATGGATGCAGGGAGCCTTATCCTCAGGCTCATTGTATGCTGTTGTGTACAGTTTTCAGATTTCCTCTGCAGTGTTATAGAGGATGATGGGGCCCATCATGTCTCTCTCCCATCAGACTGCCTGACCCACTGATCACTTGTGGGTTGGAATGGGAGGGGGGACCCCTTTGTTCATATTTCCAATGACCTTGCTGAACATCTCATCACTGTAGGTGTACAGGTTGTCATTGATCCTCATAAAGAGGACTGACCTGATGCTGTCATTGCCTTGTACAAGGTGAAGTACTCTGTACAGGTACTCAGTCCTGTCAAAGTTAGGGAACATAGTTCCCTGGATGATCAACTCATTGATGGTCATAGGGATGTTGGCATAGAGGTTGCTGGGAGTGATTTTGTCCTCCATAGGAGGACAGGTAGGTTCTACCTGTGGGGGTAAGGGTTGCTTTTGCTTCCCTTTATGGTCTGCAGGCTGTTCAACCTGCAATGAAGATACAGCAGGTATTACCTGTGCCCTCCCCCTCAAAGAGAAGGTATTTGGTGGGGGAGCATCCTGCATGGATAAGGAAGTACCAATGCCAGGTTGGTCATGGTGGGGTAAGCCACTGAGGGAGGCAATGCGAGCATGCTTGAAGTCATGAGTGAACTGCTCATCAGAAGTGACAGGGGGTTGGGGAGGGATGGAGGGGATGGATGATCAGGGAGCTATGTCTCCTAGTTTCTTGTGGAGGTCTTTGTTGGCCTCCCAGGCCTTGTCCAGTTTCCTTTTGCAGGATCAAACTTGATGATGGAAGTCATCATATGACATACATTGCATAAGACTGGCTGCAAGGTCAGCCAGCTGGCTCATAGAGGACATGAGGCCATCCTCATTAAGGGCTATCGCTAGTCTGTAATGTCATGCATAGGAGTTGCACTCCAAACATGCACCACGATGGCACAGGAAAGGCATGGTGGGGTGGCATTCCCACCAGTGACAATGGGAGCATATGCTCCTACAAGAAGAATGCTCTGGTGATGGGGAGAATGTGGCCATTTGTGGCCACTGCTGACTGTGCATGCACAATGCCGGCCAGGGGGAGACAACAAGTGGGGGGCCTTGTCATCAGAATACATGACATACCACATAGGGGATCTGCCAGTCAGACATTGCAGATCCCATGGAACAGGAATGGGAATGAGAATGGGAATGAGCTGAGCTGTTTAGGCTCAGGGGGTCACTGTATGCTTATGTGTACCTTGTGCCTTTCAAGGCAATTGGCATACTGTTCCAAACATATGCCTTGAAGTTTGAGATACCTGTCTAGGGCCTCAAGGTCTTTACAGTGGGCCACTGGCTCCCATGTGGAGTCTCCCAGGTTCCACTTAACCAGGAACTCTATCCTGTTATCTGTCCAATGGTGAGTGAGTATTTCATTCACTAACCATTCTTCTTCATTGGTCATACCAACATCATAGAATGCTTGGGCATCATGCCTTGGGAACAGAATGTCATTGTTCTGTTTGTATCTGCATAGAAGCCCAATGTGAAATGTTGGGTGAATATGCCTTGACTTCAATTGGTCTGGTAAGTTGAGTGTATATGCATCACTCTTGCTGTCATGGTGCAACACCTTCATTGGACTGATGTATTTTGGCATGAGCTTTCATGCACATCCCTTTGGGACATTCAGATTCTTTGTTAAGAGATATACTAGGTCTCTGACCTGAAGGCCAATTCCTTCCCTTCATTTTTTATTAGCATGGTACATCTGTGCTACCCTGCTTTCTATGATGGTGTTGTGAGCCATTTCTAGGTTCTCCAACACCTGTCTCACAAACATTTTCACTCCAGGTACCATCAAGGGTTCTCCCTCAGTGATGCATTGCATCATAGCAGCCATGTACCCATAGTTCAGCTCAAAGGGTGCAAACCCTGTTGTTGAGCTGCTTATACTGGAGTTGATTGTGAACTTGATCATTGGTAGTTTGGACATCCAGTCCTTTTGATCTGGTCAGACCATCACTCATAGCATCTGAGCTACATTTCATATTGCTTGTTCAGACATGCCATCTGTCTGTGGGTGGAATGCTGTGGACATAAGGAGCTTTGTCCCCAACATTCTGTGCATTTCATGCCAGAACATCAATGTGAATTTTGCATCTCTGTCTGAGACAATAGTCTCTGGTAGTCCATGTAAAAAATTACTTCTTTAATGAACATTCCTGTGAGCTCTGAGGCTCACACCATCATAGTTACAGGGATGAGATGTATCATTGATGTCAGTTGGCATAGTACTGCCCAGAGGTAGTCATACCCATTACTTGGTGGGAAAGGTCCCATGAAATCCATTGCAATGGCCCCAGGGTCTTTGTGGCATGGGCAGACTGTGCAGTAGACCCTTCAGTCATTGGTTGTTGGTCTTTGTGGTTTGACATATTGGACATGTTCAATAGAATTTGTCCACTTCTTGGCCAAGTTTTGGCCACCAATACCACCTGCAGATGTAATCCACTGTCCATTGGGACCCAAAATGCCCTAGTGTTTTATGTGCTTGGTCAATTACCCTTGCAATGATATCATTGCCCTTGTATTTAGCATGTGGGAGGCATAACACCTCCCCTCCATGATTTTTTGTGTATAAGAGGCCATCCCTCTCTTCAAATTGAGGGTGGTGATTTGGTTGCTCCAATATTTTTGCAAGCATAGGCTTGCTCCTGTACCCTTTCTGTATGGTGTCCAGGAATCTGGTGCATCATCATATGTGATTGGTGAGGCTCTCAAGACCTCTGCAGATTTGAGAATCATTGGATCCTCTTCTGCAATTGCATGAGGGGCATCCTCAGTACTCCCATCCATGGCTGAGGCCATTTCTTGAGCCTCAAGACATTGACTTTCTTCCTTTTCCTTTAATTGATTACTTTTTTGAGGAGCACCATCCTCTCTTATTGCAGATAGTCTGACTTCCTGCCATCTGTTGTGAGGGAGGTCATCTCCCTCTGGGTCTAATCATACATCTGTGTTGGCCCAGTCCATTTCTTCATTGGAGGAACTATCTCCTCCTTCTCTCTCATAGTAGCATGATAAGCAATCTGCTACATGGTTCTCAGTTCCTTTGGCATAGATGATATTTGCATCAAAATGGGACATATAGTCCAGCCATCATATTTGTCTACTCAACAATTTCTTCTGAGTCTTGAGGTATCCCAGCACCTCATGATCAGTAATGATCATAAATTTGAAGCCAAGGAGTTTATCCTCCCACTTAAGTAGTGCTTCAATTATTGCAAGAGTCTCTCACTCAAATGTCCTATAGTTCTGTTGGGAGTCACTCAGTTTCTTAGGCATGAAGCCTGCTGGTCAGCAGGTCTTCCATTTGGGTCCTTGTCTGTATAGTGCACCTACTCCATAGAGTGATGCATCACAAATAAGCCATATAGGCTCATCCTTTTGTGGGTTGATAGGCCATAATACCAGATACTTGCATGCCAGATCTTTTATCATCTGGAAACATCTATCATGGATTTCTCTCCACTGGAATGGGTGTTTGTTCCATTGTATTCCTGTCAATGGTATTGTATATGCCAATATATCTAGCATAAATTGTGCAAAGTATTCTACAAGGCCAATGAATCATTGTACCTCATTTAATGATTTGGGAGTTCTCCATCCCCTTATATGAGACATCTTGTCTCTGTTGGTGTGTATGCCTTTTTTGTCGATAATGTGGCAAGGCAGTCTAACCTTTTGGCATACAAATCACATTTCTCTTTTTTGAGATAAAAGTCAGCCTTTTCCAAGGTTTCAAATATGATATGCAAGTGTCATTCATGGTCTTCCAGCATGTTGCTATAGACAAATACATCATCCAGGTAGATGTATATGAAGCATCCTATGTGATCTCTAAAGATCACTGTCATCAGACATTGAAACATCACAGGGGCATTGCAATCTCCCTGTTGCATGACCTGACTTAGGAAGGTCCTATATATTGTTGAGAAGGCCATCTTCCAGATGTCTTCAGGTTCTGTGCAGACCTGTTCATATGCATTAGATAGGTTGATCTTTGAGTGATACTTTGCTCATGCTACATCCATTCTTATCTGATCTTGATCAGGGAAGGGTGTGACATCCTTTATGGTGTTGTCATTTCTCTTGCAGCAGTCTATAACTGTCTGCAGTTTCCCATCTTTCTTTGGGATGCACAGCATTGGTGCTGCCTGTGGTACACTTTTCAGCACCCACCACTTTGCATTGGTGTACAGTCAGATTTTCTCTGACAATTGTTCTTTTAATGCATCTGCACAACATGGCAAGTGATAAGAATATTGTTTATTTTCATCAATAAGGGGAATCCTGTGGTTAACCTCCTGTAATGGGGGCAACTTTGGGACTACCCCACTAAGCCTATGCTTATATTTATGGAACCATTGTTCCCTTAAATGAGGTATATCCTCTTTTGTTATTACTTTCTTTATGGGTTTTATCAATGTGAGATGTGTCTCACTTTTTACTTCCAGTTTCCCCTCCCCCTGCAAGCCCTCCCAAGGCTCTTGCGGCCTCATAGGGTGTGCTAGTCAGGCAGAAGGAGATACCTTCATATCAGGGCATGATGGCCCTGCAACTTTGGCTTCTGGTTCAACCAGCAAAGGAATGTGCTCATTAGCAATGATGACATACAGGGCTGTACATACTGTACATTTGACAGGTGTCATTTTTTTCCATTCATTGCTCTTTCTAAAAATTTTCCATACCTGTAGTCACTTCCCATACACCATAAATTTCCAGCCAAGCATCAGGATAAAATAACCACTTTCTGGAGTCATTTTCTGTGTGTCTGAAAGAGTCTAAGAGTACCTAGCATTGAGTCTTTTGAGTTTCTCTCCATTTTCCAGCATCACCATTGTGTCTACCAGCCTCCTCTGAAACAGTAAAATTGCATATCATGCCCTGCACCAACAAAGTCACTGTTGTGGGCAACTCTTCTTGTGAGAGTGCAAGGGGAAAGTGGGGAAAGCTGTAGGTATGACCTAGGCTCGTCCCAAGGGGTGCTGAGTTGGAAGGAGATAGAAGGGGGACTAGAAGATGAAGGGTGGATTGTTGATGGTCATAGGGATGTCAGTGTAGAGGTTGCCAGGAGTGATTTTGTCCTCCATAGGAGGACAGGCAGGTTCTACCTGTGGGGGCAAGGGTTGCTTTTGCTTCCCTTTACTGTCTGCAGGTTGTTTGACCTGCAATGAAAACAGAGCAGGTGTTACCTGCACCCTCCCCCTCAAAGGGAAGGTGTTTGGCAGGGAGTGTCCTGCAAGGATGAAGAGGTACCAATGCCAGGTTGGTCATGGTGGGGCATGCCACCAAGGGATGCAATTCAAGCACACTCAAAATCACAAGCAAACTGCTCATCAGAGGGGATGGAGGCAACAGAGGAGTGGGGAGCTTCTCCCAGTTTTTTGCAAAGATCCTTGATCTCTGCTTGGAGGTTGTTGTTGGCCTCCCAGGCCTCATCCAATTTCCTTTCATAAGCTCAGATTTGACAATGGAAGTTGTCATATGACATATGTTGTATAAGGCCAGCTGCAAGGTCAGCCAGCTGGCTCATAGAGGGCATAATGCCATCCTCATTAAGGGCTACTGCTGGCCCATAGTGTACATGTGCCATGATGATGCAGGACAGGCATGGTGGGGTGACATTCCCACCAGTGACAATGGGAGCATTTGCTCCTATGAGAAGAATGCTCTGGTGATGGAGAGCATGAGGGGGAATGCAGCCATTTGTGGCCACTACTGACCATGTGTGTACTATGCCAGCCAGTGGGAGATGGCAAGTGGGGGGCCTTGTCATCAGAGTATGCATTGTAATGTGCAGGAGACCTGCCATGGTCAGATGTAGCAGATCCCATGGAATGGGAATGGGATGAGCTGTTTAGGCTCAGGCTGTGATGGTGATCACATTGGGACATTGTAGACTACTACTAGAACATGGTGAGCATTAGGAAAGAAGAGATGAGGCATGTAGAAGTGATGTAAAACTTTAGTGACAAAAAAGGAAAGTACAGACATGTGAAAAATGGAAGTACAGAACAGTGATCATCAGGATACTAAGTATATTACACTACTTGGCAGAATGCTGTGCAAGGTACTTTTGATTTTTTATTAATGGTTTGTTCTTGTTTTGACTATATTTATTGTCTTTGTTTCATTAGTAGTCTAAGACTATGTTGCAACCACTATGTGGTTACTGTATGCTTATGCATACTTTGTGGCTTTCAAGGCAATTGGCAACTGTTTGTCCACCTTGGAGTTTGAGGTACCTGTCTAGGGCCTCAAGGTCTTTACAGTGAGCCACTGGCTCCCATGTGGAATCTCCTAGGTTCCACTTAACCAGGAATTCAATCCTGTTATCCATCCATTGGTGAGTGAGTATTTCATCCACTAACCATTCTTCTTCATCAGTCATACCAACATTGTAGAATGCTTGGGCATCACACCTTGGGAAGAGAATTCATCATCCTGTTCATATCTGCATAGGAGCCCAATGTGAAATGTCAGGTGAATACACCTCAACCTCAATTGGTCTGGTAAGTCAAGTGTATATACATTGTTCTTGCCATCATGGCACAACACCTTCATTGGACTGATGTACTTTGGCATGAGCTTTCATGCACATCCCTTTGGGACATTCAGATTCTTCATTAAGAGATATACTAGGTCTCTGACCTGAAGGTCATTTCCTTCCCTTCATTTTTTATTAGCATGGTACATCTGTGCTACCCTGCTTTCTATGATGGTATTGTGAGCCATTTCTGGGTTCTCCAATGCCTGTCTCACAAACATTTTCACTCCTGGTGCTATTGAGGGTTCTCCCTCAGTGATGCATTGCATCATAGTGGGCATGTACCCATAGTTCAGCTCAAAGGGTGCAAACCCTGTTGAGCTGCTTATACTGGAGTTGATCACAAACTCAATCATCAGTAGTTTGGATGTCCAGTCCTTTTGGTCTGGTCAGACCATTGCCCATAGCATTTGAGCTACATGTTGTACTGCTTGTTCAGATGCACCATCCATCTGTGGGTGGAATGCTGTGGACATAAGAAGCTTTGTCCCCAACATTCTGTGCATTTCATGCCACAATGTCAATGTGAATTTTGCATCTCCCTCTGAGACAATAGCCTCTGGTAGTCCATGTAAATGGACTACTTCTTTAATGAATATTCCTGTGGGTTCTGAAGCTTGCACTGTCATAGTTACAGGGATTGGATGTATCATCAATGTCAAATGGTATATAGTACTACCCAGAGGTAGTCATACCCATTACTTGGTGGGGATGGTCCCACTAAATCCATTGCAATGGACCCCCAGGGTCTTCATGGCACAGGTAAACTGTGCAGTAGACCCTTCTGTCATTGATTGTTGGTCTTCATGGTTTGGCATATTGGACATGTTCAATAGAATTTGTCCACTTCTTGGCCAAGTTTCAGCCACCAATACCACCTGCAGATGTAGTCCACTGTCCATTGGGTTCCAAAATGCCCTAGCATTTTATGTGCTTGGTCAATTACCCTTGCAATGATATCATTGCCCTTGTATTTAGCATGTAGGAAGCATAACACCTCCTCCCCTCCATGATTTTTTGTGTATAAGAGGCTATCCCTCTCTTCAAATTGAGGGTGGTCATTTGGTTGCTCCAATATTTTTGCAAGCATAGGCTTGCTCTTGTACCCTTTCTGTATGGTGTCCAGGAAGTCTGGTGCATCATCATATGTGATTGGTGAGGCTCTCAAGACCTCTGCAGATTTGAGAATCATTGGATCCTCTTCTGCAATTGCATGAGGGGCATCCTCAGTACTCCCATCCATGGCTGAGGCCATTTCTTGAGCCTCAAGACATTGACTTTCTTCCTTTTCCTTTAATTGATTACTTTTTTGAGGAGCACCATCCTCTCTTATTGCAGATAGTCTGACTTCCTGCCATCTGTTGTGAGGGAGGTCATCTCCCTCTGGGTCTAATCATACATCTGTGTTGGCCCAGTCCACTTCTTCATCAGAGGAACTATATCCTCCTCTCTCATAGTAGCATGATAAGCAATCCACTACATGGTTCTCAGTTCCCTTTGCATAGATGATATTTGTGTCAAACTGGGACATATAGTCCAGCCACCATATTTATCTGCTTGACAATTTCTTCTGGGTTTTGAGGTATCCCAGTGGCTCATGATCAGTAATGATCATAAATTTGAAGCTGAGGAGTTTATCCTCCCACTTCAGTAGTGCTTCAATTATTCCAAGAGTTTCTCACTCAAATGTCCTATAGTTCTGCTGGGCATCACTCAGTTTCTTGGACATGAAACCTGCTGGTCAGCAGGTTTCCCATTTGGGTCCCTGTCCATATAGTGCACCTATTCCATAGAATGATGCATCACAAATAAGCCATATAGGCTCATCATTTCATGGGTCAATAGGCCACAATACTGGATACTTACATGCCAGATCTTTTATCATCTGGAAACATCTATCATGGATTTCCCTCCACTGGAACAGGTGTTCATTCCATTGTATTCCTGTCAATGGCATTGTATATCCCCATATATCCAGAGAAACTGTGCCAAGTACTCTATGAGGCCAACAAACTGTTGTACCTCATTCAAGGATTTAGGAGTCCTCCATCCTCTTATACAAGACATCTTGTCTCTGTCAGCATGTATGCCTTTTCTGTTGATAATGTGGCCCAGACAGTCTAGTCTTTTGGCATACAAGTCACACTTCTCCTTTTCAAGATAAAAGTTGGCCTTTTCTAAGGTCTCAAATATGATATGCAAGTGTTGTTCATGATCTTCCAGCATGTCACTATAGATGAATACATCATCAAGGTAGGCATATACAAAGCATCCTATGTGGTCTCTAAAAATCACTGTCATTAGACATTGAAACATCACAGGGGCATTGCAATCTCCCTGTTGCATGGCCTGACTTAGGAAGGTCCCATATATCATTGAGAAGGCTGTCTTACTTGTCATATGCATTAGACAGGTCAATTTTTGAGCAATACTTTGCTCATGCTATGTCCATTCTGATCTGGTCTTGGTCAGGAAAAGGCATGACATCCATTATGGTGTTGTCATTTCTTTTGTGGCAGTCTATAACTGTCCACAGTTTCCCATTTTTCTTTGGGATGCACAACATTGGTACTGCTTGTGGTATGCTTTTCAGCACCCACCACTTTGCATCAGTGTACAGTCAGATTTTCTCTGACAATTGTTGTTTTAATGCATCTGCACAATGCAGCAAATGATAAGAATACTCCTTATTTTCATTGATCAGGGGAATCCTGTGGTTAACCTCCCATAGTGGGGGCAACTTTGGGACTACCCCACCAAGCCTATGCATATATCTGTGGAACCATTGTTCCTTTAAATGAGGTATATCCTCTTTCATTATTACTTCTTTTATGGGTTTTATTGATGTGAGACATGTCTCACTTTTCATTTCCAGTCTCCCCTGCCCCTGCAAGCCCTCCCAAGGCCATTGTGACCTTGTAGGGTGTGCAAGTCAGGCAGAAGGAGATACCTTTGTACCAGGGCATGATGGCCCTGCTACTCTGGCTTCCAGTTTGACCAGCAAAGGGATATGTTCATTAGTGATCATGATGATTTGCATAGCAAAGTCCAGCATGATTTTGTGCTGCCTTAGGAATGGTATCCCCAGGATACAATCATAGCAATTGATATTTGCTATGTTGAAGTACAAGGGTGCTTCATACTGGCCCATGCATATAGACATGTTCCCTCCATGAGTGATTTTTGATTGGCTACCAATGCATCCTAGTTGCAGCATTAGCTGCTGTTCTAGAGCAAAAATCCTCATTTTCATGACTTTGGCATACATAAGCTGGGGTCATGAAATTTCCAGTACTTCCTGTATCAATCATGGTGTATGCCTTGCAGCCATTGATGACTGCCTCTATTGTCATGCACATGCACAATTCTGGTGCTATTTGTGGGCAAGAGCCCACAGTTTGATTCTCTGTGAGGTCATGGTGTATCTGAATGCACAAGTAATTGTTTTGGCCAGTGGTTTGGCCTTTCTTGTGACTTCCATCACTGCCATGTATAATTCTCAGGCATCAGGAGTACCATCCTGCCCAATCATCAGGTCACCATGTGGTGTTTCCACCATGGTATTGTCAGGATAAACCCTGATACAGTTATTTTCTGTACTGTGTCATCTCAGATGGTTCTCTGTCCTGTTTATTTTGTTTTCCAATTCCTGGTGAGTAACATTAGAATCTCACACCATTACTCTCAATTCATTTATGTCCTGCAATGATTGCAGTCAACTAGTTTTGTCAGACCATATTTGGTCAGCCATTGCACAAAGTGTGTATTGATGTCTATCGATGTTCAGCCCATGGCCCCCCATTTGAGCTTGGTTGCATTTGTCCCATCCTTGATTAAATTCTCAGAATGCAAGTTGCTCTGGGTATTGCAGGGCTATGTTCAAATGACATGTTTCCATTGATAGCAGCTTCAGCTATATGCTCAATACATATGTCTCTGGCATTCTGGACATTGCTGATTTTCATGTCTGGCTCCATAGATGTATGACCATACCCATTGGTCCTGAGTAGGGTTTGCCCCTATGCTTCAAGACCTATCATCTTGGTCAGCATCAAGGTCCATAGGATTGTTGGTGACTCTTAGAGATGCATTTCATATGCTCTCTTCATCATTGGTGGGTTTAGCATGATGCTCTATCCTCCCATCTTCTCCAATCCATACCTCCCCCCATGGTGTGCTTGTCATCACAATGATGGGGTATATTTTGACACTGGAGCTTATAGCTCCTTGTAGATGGACTGTGCTTATCATGTTGTCTACCAGTCTGGCCAAACCAGTGCAGTCTTTGTGCATATGCCAAATTTCTTTGTGAGTTATGATTAGATTTTCGAGGATTTCCTTTCAGTATTCCTATCTGCATTGAAGATGTTATGCCATCATTTGTAATGCAGAGCATATCCTCCACATGTTTTCTGGAGGGGTATCCTCTTCAGCATGTCTTCCATTGACCACTCCTCTGTCATATTCTTGATGAGCAAAGTCATCAGGGCACTCTATCACTCTCATGAGTGAGTCATCATTACTGAGTAGCCCTTCTGCTACATGGTCAACTTGGTGCCAACATTTGTCACACCTTCCTTCATGGACTGCACCATATAGATGGGACCATTCCCATTGTTTGAGATTGGCATTCACCATTGTTTCATAGTCTTCATTTTTGCTGACATTGTCAGTTTTGGGAGAACTATGTTCTCCAGATGTTACAAGGGTTCCCTTTGAGGATTCATCCTCTTTGATACATATCATGGAACATGATATTACTTCTTTGCCATCAGGTGACTCATCTTCATGATGTATTGCACCTAAGTACATGACAGGTTCATCATCATCATCTAATTTGGAATAGTTTTCATAATTGTGGATGACACCCAGATCTTCAAGGCTTTCTGCCTCATTGGGGTCATTTCCTGCATTATCCTCCTCATTGTCATTGTTCTTGACAACTATGATTTCATCAGTTTTGACATGTTCCTGCTCTTTGGGGACACCAGCATTTCCCTCATCCTCCTGGATGTCAACTGCATATAGTTGTGGCCTTGATATGGCCTTACCCTTTTCCTTTCAGGGCTGAGGGCAGTCTGGGGCCATATGGCCCTCCTCAGAACAGTTGTAACATGTCATTACTGGCATGAATTTTCAGGGTTGGTTCCCCTTTGCTTGCAAGTTTCCTTGCTCTTGCTGTCAGGGTTGATTGCCCCTATCATTGTGGTGGTATTGTCCACCTTGCCTTTCATGGCCAGTGCTTTTTCCTGGGGAATTAGTCTTTTGACAATAAAGTGTATTCCCCTTTTTGAAATACTTGAACTTATTTTTTGTGGTTGAGCCTGTTGTGCTCTTATTTCCATGTGGGTGTGAACCACTTCATCCCTGGGAGGTTTTCCCTCCAGAGCCAGCATGGCTCACCCTCATATGTTGGTTGATTGCTTTCTGTGCCATTTCCATGCACCATACTTCTTCAAGCATTTCTTTGATTGTGGAATGCTCAGCAGATATACCATGAGCCTTGTATATTGCTTTTATGATTGAATGTGGTAATCCCCACAAAAACTTCCTCCTGAATGAGTAGTCATCAGGAGGTTGCTCCATTCAGTGCACATGACATTTAAGGTCATTATAAAATGCCAGAGCTCCTTTGTCATGCTCATACCTTGTCCAATTGTACTTGTCAGCAGCATTTTGCACTGATGCTGTTCCTTGTGGTGATCTTCACCTCTTTTCTCCGCTTTCTATATTCAAAATGGTCTCCCACTTACTACCATTCGATTCCCCATCTCATTTACTACTACTTACACTTTTTCCGAGCTCTCTAGGGTTATTCCTGCACTTGTGGTGCAATCCCTTTGGTTTGTTTACCATTGTTTACTTACATCGCACTTAGTGTGTGAGTCCAGTGTTGATACCCTTTGGTTACTCACACTGGACTCTAGGTACTGTGTACTCTCATACCTCATTTCAATCTGTGGTTACTCACACTGGACTCTAGTCTGGTTTATGCCCAAGCTCCTTAGAGCTATAGGAGTCGATGAGGAGTCCTTTGGACCCCCTTTATTCAAGTTTGTTGCTGACAGATGCTTCATGGACAAATCTTTTGAACAATCCACATATTAGGTCTCTTTGAAGGCCCACTGATGCACTTGTTGGTTTGGTGATTTGACCTCTTGGTCATACCATTGGGAGGCTAGTCCCTCCAAGAACAATCTGGTGTACAGCATGTGATCCTCATTGCAATCTGGTCCCATAATCCCAAACATATGGAAGTACTTCAATATCTGGCCTAGCCAGTCATTGAATTTTTCCAGGTCATCCTGGCCTCCATACTTTCCAGGCTTTGGTGGGCTCATAGCTTTCACCTCTGGCCCAACTTGGCCTGTCAGTAAACCAACTTGTTCCCAGATATGCTGGATGTATCTGTTCTGCATAAATTCCATGTATCTTGTATTTCCTGGGGTATATCCCCTTAAATAATTAGGTTGATTGCCCTGTATCATGGGGTGACCACCAACTTGGGGAACATTCCCACCGATGATACTGCATCATCATCTTCATCATCATCAGGGTCATCACCTCCAGGAGGTCCACCCCCAGTAGGGCCACCTCCAGGGAATCTTCCACCAGGGGGTCCACCTCCATAGTATCCTCAAGGGTCATCCCCTTGGTCATTATTGTTGGGAGGGTTCCCTCCATATGGGCTGCAGCTGGGAGGTCTGTTACTTTCTCCCTGTCTTCCATTCCCTTCTGAAGGATATCTCCCTTCCCTTGCAGTTTCATTCACTGCTGCTATGGCATGGTCTCTTGCCATTTGATGGAGGATGGTGGTCCCTCTTTGGGTGCCAAATATCTGTCTTATTATATCTGAATTGCACCTTGAGAGGTACATATGCCAGGCAATTTGGCATGTCAGGGGTGAATCCCATCTGTCATAGTCCACCCTTCCTGGCACATTAGAGCTTCTACTTGGAGGGTTTTCCCTCCTGGCAGGCCCTTCCTGCTGCAGCTGAGGGGTGAGATCCTCCCTTTTTACCCATATTTTAGTGTTCAGGCTTCCAGCTCTGCTGGTGTGATCATCACTGTTCCTCCTTGCCAGCATACATCTATAGGTGTTATTGCTTCAGTGTGGTGCCAACTGGGATGTACCCCATGATTGTGAAACTCCTCAGGGCCATACCCATAATCCAGCCACTGTCATTCAATGTTTAGGAGGAACTTGTTCATGATTTTGACCACCACATGTGGGTCAATTGGGGGGTCTCCCTCATTTGTCCCTCTCATGGAAGGCTCATTGCCTTTGGTATAGATGACTAGAGGAGGGGACTCATTCCCTCATGAAGGTGCAGGGTCTGGTGATAACCATGAGATATTATTCTCTGTCTGTTGAGGAGTTAGAGGACTCAACAAGTTGTCCTTTTTCTCTGTTGTGTCCCTTGTACCCTGGTTGGTACTACTCCCCAATGTTGTTGACAGCCTTGTTCCTTGTGGTGATCTTCACCTCTTTTCTCTGCTTTCTATATTCTAAATGGTCTCTTACTTACTACCATTCGATTCCCCATCTCATTTACTACTACTTACACTTTTTCCAAGCTCTCTAGGGTTATTCCTGCACTTGTGGTGCATTCCCTTTGGTTTGTTTACCATTGTTTACTTACATCGCACTTAGTGTGTGAGTCCAGTGTTGATACCCTTTGGTTACTCACACTGGACTCTAGTCTGGTTTATCCCCAAGCCCCCCAGAGCTATAGGAGTCGATTAGGAGTCCTTTGGACCCCTTCATTCAAGTTTGTTGCTGACAAGCCTTAGCCCTCCTGGCATGGGCACTGCAGCTCCTGGCTCTTTTGTGCTTGTGTCCTCTTGGGTGTTGTCAGATTGAAGGGCTTTTCCCTTCTTCTTGGTCTTTTGATTATCCTTTTGGACCTTGGGGGTCCTTCTGGGATGCAATGATTATTTTCATCAGGTGGGGGATCACCTCTGCCATCCAGTGTCTTTGTCATTCTGACTTTACAGCACATGCATATGCATGAGTAGCTGTGTGACTCATATCATGAATATGTGATTATGCAGTTCAAAAAAAATGTAAGGGTTGGGGACCTTTCATCTCAAGATCACACTAGTGAACTGTACCATATGGTATTCACAGAGATATGATATGTAGAGACAAAAGATTGTTCTATATAAAATTTCTGAAACATCATATATATATGATGAGCTGCCAGGCATGTGATACTGGAGTACCACCTGCTGGTGATTGATAACAAGCACCATATTTGGTGCACCCCCTAACAACTATGCACATCTGTCATGGATGTGACATAGCCACTTTTAGTGGTTACTCTGACAGACACATGTGTGACACTAAAAGCAATAGTAAACATGATTCATAAGGAAAGTGAACTGATTTTTTGTGGAAGAAATACCCTGTCTTATTACCAGGGCACCAAGAAAGAAATCCCCCAACCTCAAGGTTCCCAAAAACACTGCAATATACTATTTTTTTCACCCCTGTTTGCCACCAATGTCAGTTAAATTGTTCTGGCTAGAGCCCCAGTTCTAGTACCAAGTTGTTACCCCCACCTGCTCCGTCCTTGCTGAGAAAAGCTGGTTTTGACATGCCCTATTCTAAAAGGGCTGCTTGCTCCGACTGTATCTATACTGATAGTCTGTAGGACTGGGCTGATAATCTGAAATTTTCACCATGCATACCCTCTCTGAATCATCTAGTATCAAAACCACATCCTGCCATCACATCAAAAAATCCAAGTACTGTGGCGAGTATGTTCCTGACAGTTCCTGGTATGATGAGACAATGCATTGGGCAAGCTTTTATCATGGAACCTCGAAGGCATCGTATTCCAGAAACATGGCCCACATTTCCTCGAGATGGTGAACGTCCCCCAGTTGACCCACTACCCTGTATTATTATGACTGTATCTGATATCGCAGTTAGTAGATACAGGAATTATAAACATATTGGGAATCATTGAAACTATCGGAGTGGTATTGAAAATACAATATAATCTGCATTAGTACCATTGCACTACCTACTAACTTGTCATTAGCAAGCCATTGACTTGTCATTAACATGCCATTGACTTGTCATTAACATGCCATTGACTTGTCATTAACATGCCATTGACTTGTCATTAACATGCCATTAACTTAACATTAACATGCCAAAGGGACTATCTGACAACACATTCTAATGCACTGTTGTCAGGCAACTGGCACCAGGCTGGCTAATCCTATAAGGGTATAATAATGATATATTGGGTAATAATCATGATGGCACTGGGCCACGGGAATGCATGTTCAAATTTTAGGACCCCATTACCATACATTAAAAGGTACAAGGTAAAAATACCCCATTATTAGTCATGGTAATATCTTGGCATGGGCATCAGAAATTTGTGACATCGTTGAAGGAACCCTCAAGTTTGGAGGAGGTTCTCTTAAGATGTGGGGCTGTATGACTTGCCAGGGAGTTGGTTTTGCTACCAAGATTGATGGTAGGATGGATGGAGACCTTTACCTTCAAATTTTGAGGGATGAGCTCCAACAAACCCTGGAGTATTATGGCCTGACATCATCTTTCAGCAGGACAATGACCACAAGCACACTTGCAGACTGGTCAAGAATTGGCTGGAAGAGCAAGAATTCCAGAGCATGGTGTGGCCTGCACAGTCTCCAGACCTAAACCCCATTGAGTATCTCAGGGTTTGTCAGCAACAAATTGAGTGAAGGGGTCCAAAGGACTCCTAATCAACTCCTATACATAGCTCTATGGAGCTTGGGCATAAACCAGACTAGAGTCCAGTGTGAGTAACCATAGATTAAAGTGAGGTATGAGGGTACACAGTACCTAGAGTCCAGTGTGAGTAACAAGGGTATCAACACTGGACTCAACACACTAAGTGCGATGTAAGTAAGCAATGGTAAACAAACCAAAGGGAATGCACCACAAGTGCAGGAATAACCCTAGAGAGCTTGGAAAAAGTGTAAGTAGTAGTAAATGAGATGGGGAATCGAATGGTAGTAAGTAAGAGACCATTTAGAAGAGAGAAAGCGGAGAAAAGAGGTGAAGATCACCACAAGGAACACTCCCCCCTGATTGCACACCTCTGGCAGCTCAGCTCCCCCCTAATGGTGCCAGTGTTCCTTGTGGTGATCTTCACCTCTTTGCTCCGCTTTCTATATTCAAAATGGTCTCCTACTTACTACCATTCGATTCCCCATCTCATTTACTACTACTTACACTTTTCCCAAGCTCTCTAGGGTTATTCCTGCACTTGTGGTGCATTCCCTTTGGTTTGTTTACCATTGTTTACTTACATCGCACTTAGTGTGTGAGTCCAGTGTTGATACCCTTTGGTTACTCACACTGGACTCTAGGTACTGTGTACCCATATACCTCACTTTAATCTATGGTTACTCACACTGGACTCTAGTCTGGTTTATGCCCAAGCTCCATAGAGCTATAGGAGTCGATTAGGAGTCCTTTGGACCCCTTCATTCAAGTTTGTTGCTGACAGTCCCACCACTGCTGGCGATGAGCAAGAAAAATGGGACATGAAAGCGGACAAAGCTGCAGGTGAAATCATGCTAGCCTTGGAAGCTGACCAGAGAGTGCACATTAGGACTATGACGACTCCTTCAGCATCAGGAAGCGAGAGGACAAGTCCCTGAGCTCCCTGACAGCCACGATCCAGCTAGCCATGCTCAAAATTCAAGAATTGTGGTCCTCCCAGTTCACACTCGCTTCTTTGGACGATGAACTCATCTGTATGACCGTGATTCGCACTCTGCCCCAGGAATACTCACATTTCACCTCCTCCTTGCTCCTCCTGTCCTCCCTGGACAAGGCCACCATCAAATCTGCCTTTATCGCCAAAGATATCAACAGGAAACCATGTGCTGATCTGTCTGCATTGTCTGGGGACTCTGCTCTCGCAGCTGGCACTCCTAGAGCCTGTTGCTGCTCTCCTAATGATCCCTGTGGCTTTTGCGAAAAGACTGGGCACTGTGAACATATGTGCTTTGCCAGGCAATGTGCTAAGGAGGCCCACAAGTCCTCTAAGCGCAAGGGCAAGTCCAAGAATGCAAACAAGGCTCAAGAGTCATCAACCACCCCTCTTGCAGCTCCCACCAACCCAGAACCTGCTGCTGCTGCTGCCAACATCATCATGATCGCTCAGGACTCTTCTGGCAGTGCTGGAAATGCAAGTCTCCACTCCTCTACCTCTCCTTGCCTTCCCAACTTTGATGCTGATGACCACTGGACTGCAGACACTGGGGCCACTTCTCATATGACCCCACATCGCCACTGGCTGTGCAATTATACCCCAAAATGCATGCCAATTCATTGGGCTGACCATACTGTTGTCTACTCTGCTGGGATCAGTTCTGTAGTCTTTCAGCCAGTCACAGAGGGCAAGACAGTGAGGGCAGTCGAGTTTACACACATCCTACATGTGCCAGAGCTTAAATCCAATCTCCTTTAGTCCTGTACTTAACTTGCCATGCTAGCTTCATTGTAAACATTGATTCCATGCACATGGCCTTTTCTCGCCCTCCTGGCACTCCCCTGTTTGTTGCCAGCATCTCAGATGGCAATACTGCGACTCTGGATGGCACCACAGTTCCTGTTATGCACTCAGCCTGCCCTGCGACGACCCTACCTCTAGCTCTCGCTCTATGGCATCGTCAACTTGCACACCACCATATAGATGGAGTCAAGGCTCTCATAGAGCGAGACATGGTAACTGGGCTCAAGTTGGAGGCCAAGACTCATCCTGATCCTGTCTGTGAGCCATGTTTGGCTGGGAAGATGCATGCCAACCCTTCCCAAGCTCAGAATGGCGCACTTCTTGTCCCCTAGAGCTTGTGCACACTGATGTACACTATGTACCCTACAGGACCTTCTCTGGGTATCACTACTGGGTCTCTTTCATCGATGATTACTCCAGATATCGCTTTATCCTTCCCATCAAAGCCAAATCCGATGTTTTCGATGCTTTCAAGCAATTCAAGGCCTTTGCAGAGAACCAGACCGAGCAATGCATCAAAATCCTGTGAGATGACAAAGGGGGCAAGTATATGAGCAATGCCATGTTCAAATTCACTACCCAGGCAGGCATCGAGTGCCAGCACACAGTCCGGGCTTGCCCTCAGCAAAATGGAGTTGCAGAGCGAGCCAATAGGCTGCTGGCAGAGCGACTTACTGCTATGCTCGATGAATCTGGTCTTGCAAGAACATTCTGGGGTGAGGCTCTTGCAGCTCTTGTGCATGTGTGGAACAGATGCCCTACTGATGCTGTGGATGGTGCTATGCCCTATGAGCTGTGGCATGGGCGCAAACCTGACGGGTGCGACTGGAGGCATAACAACTCCCCCTTGACCCTGTACATGTGGCAGGAGATCATCATCTTCATCAGAATCACTCCCATGACCGAAATGTACAGTTGGGGAGGTAGAGCGATCAGTAGGATCATCAGGAGGTGGTGGAGGTGCACCAGATGGTGGCTGAGGCTTTCTAGACATCAGGAAGTGCCTCTCATCGAAGTCAGCACGTTCTGAGATTACTGTACACTTTGTGAGAGGGTTGTAGAACTTCCAGCCCTTGTAGCCATCAGGGTAACCTATAAACACGCATTTCTGCATGTGAGAACCAAGGGCAGGGCTCTGATCCTTCTGTAAATGGACATAGGCAGTGCATCCCCACACTCAGAGGTGGGAGACGTCGGGTTTGCGCCCATGCCACAGCTCATAGGCCATAGCACCATCCATAGCATCAGTAGGGCATCTGTTCCACACATGCACAAGAGCTGCAAGAGCCTCACCCCAGAATGTTCTTGCAAGACCAGATTCATCGAGCATAGCAGTAAGTCGCTCTGCCAGCAGCCTATTGGCTCGCTCTGCAACTCCATTTTGCTGAGGGCAAGCCCGGACTGTGTGCTGGCGCTCGATGCCTGCCTGGGTAGTGAACTCGAGCATGGCATTGCTCATATACTCGCCCCCTTTGTCATCTCGAAGGGTTTTGATGCATCGCTCGGTCTGGTTCTCTGCGAAGGCCTTGAATTGCTTGAAAGCATCGAAGACATCGGATTTGGCTTTGATGGGAAGGATGAAGCGATATCTGGAGTAATCATCAATGAAAGAGACCCAGTAGTGAAACCCTGAGCAGGTCCTATAGGGGACATAGTGTACATCAATGTGCACAAGCTCTAGGGGACGAGAAGCGCGCCATTCTGAGCTTGGGAAGGGGTTGGGATGCATCTTCCCAGCCAAACATGGTTCACAGATAGGATCAGGACGAGTCTTGGCCTCCAGCTTCAGTCCAGTTACCATCTCTCAATGTAGGAGAGCCTTGACTCTGTCTATATGGTGGTGTGGAAGTCGACGATGCCATAGGGCGAGATCCAGAGGTAGAGTTGTTGCAGGGCAAGAGAAGGCCATGCACATGGAATCTATGTTTACAATGAAGCTAGCATGGCAAGTCAAATACAAGACTGAGAGGAGATTTGATTTGAGCTCTGGCACATGTAGGACGCATGTAAACTCGACTGCCCTTGCTCCCTTGCCCTCTATGACTGGCTGAAAGACCACAGAACCGATCCCATCAGAGTCAAACTATACTGGCAGTGGTCTGGTCAGATATGTCCAAGACAATGCTACTGTCATGGATGAAGCATGCCCCCTGAAACTTTGGAAGTTGATCTCATGGAAAACTAAAGGCTGACCAGTGGCATACTGTTTGTCTTGTCAATTTAGTGATCTCATTGTGCAGGGCCTGGGGAATGGGGGGTGCCAGTGAGCAGGACTAATCCCTTCTTCACAACTATCTGTCGCTTGTGATAGCCATCCACTGGGTGACAATTATTGAAATGGGCTGTAGGCAGTCTCAGTAGTGACTCAACTACTAATATATTCGGTGTACCTGTAGGCAGTGTTACATGTAGCCCCCAGGTTTTAGTCACCTGTTTTCAGGTCCAGACTGAACTCGCTTCCTGGCTCCAATGGACTATTACCCTCATATCTCAACTGAATTGCAAGCAGCAACTTTTCTTTCTCGACCATGAACTGCACGAAATGTGCAGCAATATATGAATGTGATTGAACAAGTATAGCCCTTCCTCACACACAACCACATGTGCAACATGGACTCTGTATGACCTTCGACTTCACCATGTATAACCTTCCACTGAGCCAGGTCGACTATGCCCAGTATGTGTTGAGAGTCCTGCTCGAGGAGGAAGAGGACAGTGTGTGGGGCTTTCTATGAAGTTTTCTGCATATAAGTGGTGCGTCCATACCTGAAGGCAGTTGGGCATGGCTGATGTGATGGTTTTACAGAGATTTCTCGTCTCTTGATGATCTCTGCTGAGGTGTTTTCTAGTTACCACATGCAGTATGGACATGGTACATGTTCTCCATACCAAGACTTCTCCTATGTGCATTCTAATATTGGGAAGGCATATCGGCAGTGTCATCTACTCCATTTTCTCCCCCAGTTGACTTCCACATGACGAAGTGGCACAATCCTGCCAAAAAGGAATGCACACATATACTCAAGGGAAAATGCCACAAGTGCAAGAAATGGATTCCTGTCAAAAGCTTAGAAGACTTGGAGATCAAGGTATTGCAATGTCAATACTTTTCATGCAAATGTAACTGCAATCGATCCAGGTTAAGGAGATCTACTGGTACGTGTGTCGATGCAACTGGTCCTCTCGGACCTCACCAGTGTAGGTGGAAGCATGCTGCAGCATGTCACCAAGGAACTCACATCAAAGGCAATGATGCCTTTTTTTGAGGATGATGACGTCTACTACAAGATCTGGGAACTTGGTCTGTGACTCCAGAGCTCCCTCAAAATTTTCTATTCCATTGCTCGATGTTTTTTTTTGATTGTGTTCTTTCTGTGCTTTCCTTCGCTGTTACTGTGGCTCGTTGTGCTCAAATCCTGGTCTGTCAAGTCATGTGCTCACTGTTCAAGCATGTTGTACCACTACTGCATCGGTTCATTGTGCTGTCCCCAAGTTGTAATTTTGTTTTGTGGAAGGGCACATGCATCTGAATGGTGCATCCCCTCATTACACCGTGTTTTGCTGGATCATTAGCATGGAATGTGAAGAAAAAATACAGACAATATGGGCCATACATGTTGCAAGTACCACTCAAGATTGATATTGATGTTTATTTCGCATTATGTGTGGGCCCTCTTAGTTATGTACTGTAAATTAGCACAGCAGTCCATTATTCTGTAAGTAGTAATAAATGAGATGGGGAAAGTAAGACAGAGAAAGCGGAGAAAAGAGGTGAAGATCACCACAAGGAACACTCCCCCCTGATTGCACACCTCTGCCAGCTCAGCTCCCCCCTGATGGTGCCAGTCCCAGCATCTTGCAGAATTCCTGCACTTTGACTCGAGCCAGAGGCTTGGTTAGAAGATCAGCAGGCATTTCTGCAGTGGGCACAAACTTTGGTGAGATCACCCCCTTATCCACCATATCTCACAGCCAAAACCAGCACAAGTCCAGCTGCTTCATCCTCCCATGGTGTTCAGGATGTTTGGCTACCTGGATTGCAGACTGGTTGTCAATGTGCAGCACAGAAGGTGAATTCACTGAAAATCCCATTTCCTGCAACAGCTTTCGCATCCAGACCATCTCCTTGCCAGCCTCAACAGCAGCAATGTACTCTGCCTCAGTGGAGGACAGTGTGACGATGCCCTGCAGCTTAGAACTCAAAGAAACAGCACCAGTACCCATCTT
This sequence comes from Pisolithus marmoratus, assembly GCA_024613145.1. Lineage (NCBI taxonomy): Eukaryota > Fungi > Basidiomycota > Agaricomycetes > Boletales > Pisolithaceae > Pisolithus > Pisolithus marmoratus. The sequence goes on from JANFAE010000071.1 coordinate 45,820, forward strand.
GATCACATAGGCACCAGTAGAGTGACCAGAGTCCTTGCGACCACCATGATCTGCGTCAGAGTATGGGGTGAAGAGTTCTGGTGATGAGGGTTCAGGAGAATAGGTCAAGGAGTAGGATGCAGTGCCCTTGAGGTAGCGCAGGAGGTGCTTGACTGCATTCCAGTGTGCTAGGCCTGGATTTGAGTTAAAACAAGCTAGGACACCAACAGTATATGTGATGTCAGGCCTAGTGGAGGAGGTGGCAAGTACATCGTGCACCCACAGCTCTGAGATAATCAATGGAATGCATCTGGGATGCCTCCTCTCAAGTTTGGGGGCTGAGATCATGGGTAAGGTGCAGTCCTGGGTCCATGGGAGTTGAAACTGGCTTACAGTCAGCCATGCCAAAGTGATCAAGGATGTCCAGGCAGTACTGTCACTGGGAGAGGGTAATGGAACACTTGGAGCAGTCTCTGTCAATTTTAATCCCCAGCACTTGAGTGGTAGGGCCCAGGTTGTGCTGTTTGAAGTGTTGGCGCAGGGCAGAGGTCACCTCTTCGATGGCAGCGAGAGATTTCGATGCAAAGGTCATATCTTCGATAAAGACTGGCAGTATGATGTGCACATCACCTTTGGAGAGCAAATAGATGGTTCCATCAGATTAGGTCTGCTGGAAGCCAAGGGACTCGACCACAGAGCACATCTTTCAGTTCCACCAATTACCACCTTGCTTGGTGCCATAGAGCGCCTTCCAGAGCAGGCAGACAAATTTTCTGGGGTCTTCTTGGGCAGATCCTTCAGGCTGCTCCATATAGACATCGCAATCCATCTCTCCATTGAGGTATGCATTGGAGATGTCAACAGAGCAAAGGTGGAGATCTTGTAAAGCTGCTAGGGCAAGGACAATGCAAATGGTGGGCATGTGGACAGTTGGGGCGAAGATCTCGACGTAATGGAAGCCAGAATGCTGGCTATATATACCCCTTGGCAACAAGATGACCTTTGTAGCAATCTATAGATCCATCTGCATTGCGCTTCAGCTTAAATACCCACTTGGAACCAATCACCTTGCGATCCACTGGTCTGGAGACCAATTCGCAAGTCCCATTAGCATCATGGGCAGCTAGCTGTTGAAGTGCAGCTTCATGCCACTCTGCAGCATCAGGGCATCGCATAGACTCTGCATAGGTCCTAGGTTCAACAGTGTGCTTGACAAGCTCTAAGGGACAAGAAGCACACCAGTCCAAGCTTGGAAAGAGGTTTGCATGCATCTTCCCAGCCAAACATGGTTCACAGAACAGGATCAGGATGAGTCTTTGTCAACAACAAACTTGAATGAAGGGGTCCAAAGGACTCCTAATCGACCCCTATAGCTCTATGGAGCTTGGGGATAAACCAGACTAGAGTCCAGTGTGAGTAACCATAGATTAAAGTGAGGTATGAGGGTACACAGTACCTAGAGTCCAGTGTGAGTAACCAAAGGGTATCAACACTGGACTCAACACACTAAGTGCAATGTAAGTAAACAATGGTAAACAAGCCAAAGGGATTTCCTTGCCAGCCTCCACAGCAGCAATGTACTCTGCCTCAGTTGAGGACAGTGCAACGATGCCCTGCAGCTTCGAGCTCGAAGAAACAGCGCCAGTACCCATCTTGATCACATAGGCACCTGTAGAGCGACCGGAATCCTTGCAACCGCCATGATCTGCATCAGAGTATGTGGTGAAGAGTTGTGGTGATGAGGGATCAGGGGAATAGGTCAAGGAATAGGTCGCAGTGCCCTTGAGGTAGCGAAGAAGGTGCTTGACCGCATTCCAGTGAGCTAGCCCTGGATTGGAGTTAAAACGAGCTAGGACACCAACAGTGTATGCAATGTCAGGCCTAGTGGTGGTGGCAAGGTACATCAGTGCGCCCACAGCTCCGAGATAATCAATGGAACGCATCTGGGATGCCTCCTCACGAGGTTGGGGGCTTAAATCATGGGTAAGGCGCAGTCCAGGATCCATGGGAGTCGAAACTGGCTTGCAGTCAGCCATCCCAAAGCGATCAAGGATGTCCAGGCAGTACTGTCGCTGGGAAAGGGTAATAGAGCGCTTGGACCGGTCTCTGTCGATTTTAATGCCTAGCAGTTGAGTGGTAGGGCCCAGGTCGCGCAATTTGAAGTGTTGGCGCAGGGCAGAGATCATCTCCTCGATGGCAGTGAGAGATTTCGATGCAAAGGTCATATCATCGACAAAGACTGGCAATATGATGTGCACATCACCTTTGGAGAGCACATAGATGGCTGCATCAGAGTAGGTCTGCTGGAAGCCAAGGGACTCGAGTACAGAGCGCATCTTTCGGTTCCAGCGATTACCACCTTGCTTGGTACCATAGAGCGCCTTCCGGAGCAGGCAGACGAATTTTCTGGGGTCTTTCTGGGCAAATCCTTCAGGCTGCTCCATGTAGACATCGCAATCCATCTCCCCATTGAGGTAGGCATTGGAGACATCGACAGAGTGGAGGTGGAGGTCCTGTAAAGCTGCTAGGGCAAGGATGATGCGAATGGTGGGCATGCGGACAGTAGGGGCAAAGATCTCGAGATAATCGAAGCCAGGACGTTGGTTATAGCCCTTGGCAACGAGGCGGGCTTTGTAGCGATCTATAGAGCCATCTGCATTGTGCTTCAGCTTAAATACCCACTTAGAACTGATCACCTTGCGATCCACAGGTCTAGGAACCAATTCCCAAGTCCCATTGGCATCATGGGCAGCTAGCTCTTGAAGCGCAGCTTCATGCCACTCTACAGCATCAGGGCGTCGCATAGACTCTGCATAGGTCCTAGGTTCAACACTAGAGGTCGAAAATGCGAGATCTGCCTCCTCTTCATCATCAGATAGCTCATCATCCAGTTGCCCTGCGCTTAGCTTCCACCATTCACAAGGAGGGCGACGATTTCGAGCAGGGAGCCTTGCACCAATGCCAACTGGAGTTAGAGGTTGAGCAGGAGCAGGAGCAGGAGCAGGAGGTACTTGATCTGCAGCAGGTGCAGGGGCAATAGCTGGCGCATCAGGAGGCATGGCAGGGACACCTGGAGGAGCTGGAGCGACAGGACAAGGCTGGGGTGCGACTGGAGGCATAACAACTCCCCCTTGACCCTGTACATGCGGCACAGGATCATCATCTTCGTCAGAATCACTCCCAGGACCGAAATATACAATTGGGGAGGTGGAGCGATCAGTAGGATCATCAGGAGGTGGTGGAGGCGCACCAGATGGTGGCTGAGGCTTTCTAGACATCAGGAAGTGCCTCTCATCGAAGTCAGCACGTTCCGAGATGACTGTACGCTTTGTGAGAGGGTTGTAGAACTTCCAGCCCTTGTAGCCATCAGGGTAACCTATAAACACGCATTTCTGCATGTGAGAACCAAGGGCAGGGCGCTGATCCTTCTGTAAATGGACATAGGCAGTGCATCCCCACACCCGGAGGTGGGAGACATCGGGTTTGCGCCCATGCCACAGCTCATAGGGCGTAGCACCATCCACAGCATCAGTAGGGCATCTGTTCCACACATGGACAAGAGCTGCAAGAGCCTCACCCCAGAATGCTCTCGCAAGACCAGATTCATCGAGCATGGCAGTAAGTCGCTCTGCCAGTAGCCTATTGGCTCGCTCTGCAACTCCATTTTGCTGTGGGCGAGCTCGGACAGTGTGCTGGCGCTCGATGCCTGCCTGGGTAGTGAACTCGAGCATGGCATTGCTCATATACTCGCCCCCTTTGTCATCTCGCAGGGTTTTGATGCGTCGCTCGGTCTGGTTCTCTGCAAAGGCCTTGAATCGCTTGAAAGCATCAAAAACATCGGATTTGGCTTTGATGGGAAGGATGAAGCGATATCTGGAGTAATCATCGATGAAGGAGACCCAGTAGCGATACCCAGAGAAGGTCCTGTAGGGGACATAGTGTACATCAGTGTGCACAAGCTCTAGGGGACGAGAAGCGCGCCATTCTGAGCTTGGGAAGGGGTTGGCATGCATCTTCCCAGCCAAACATGGCTCACAGACAGGATCAGGACGAGTCTTGGCCTCCAACTTGAGCCCAGTTACCATGTCTCGCTGTATCAGAGCCTTGACTCCATCTATATGGTGGTGCGCAAGTCGACGATGCCATAGGGTGAGATCTAGAGGTAGGGTCGTCGCAGTTGTGAATAGGAGGCGAAAAAGCGACAGGTGCTGTTGGCAGCGTCCTAGAGCGATCTGGAATTGGAAAAGGGGCCGATTAGGGTTTTCTGGGCCGGGGAATTCGATGGACGAGGTTTGGAATCGATCTGAGCAGTGGTTGTCGCGATATGAGGCTTAGAAGCCGGGGCTCATAACCTGTCAGCAACAAACTTGGATAAAGGGGGTCCAAAGGACTCCTAATCAACTCCTATAGCTCTAAGGAGCTTGGGGATAAACCAGACTAGAGTCCAGTGTGAGTAACCATAGATTGAAATGAGGTATGAGAGTACACAGTACCTAGAGTCCAGTGTGAGTAACCAAAGGGTATCAACACTGGACTCACACACTAAGTGCGATGTAAGTAAACAATGGTAAACAAACCAAAGGGATTGCACCACAAGTGCAGGAATAACCCTAGAGAGCTCGGAAAAAGTGTAAGTAGTAGTAAATGAGATGGGGAATCGAATGGTAGTAAGTAAGAGACCATTTAGAAGAAAGGAAGCGGAGAAAAGAGGTGAAGATCACCACAAGGAACACCCTTGACCCATCAGTGGCATAGGCCAACCTGTCTGGGGCATGGACCCACCCTCCTGTGGATTGGCTGAGCTGGCCAGGGGATGTCCCACCCCCCTGGAAGTGGGGTTGACTAACTACACTGATGGTGGGAAACTGGCTGTGGATTGGCTGAGCTGGCTGGGGGATGTCCTACCTGCCTGGAAGTGGGTTTGACTAACTACACAATCTGGGTGTGGGGTTGGACAAAACACTGTCTTTTAGTGCAAAAATTTATATGCATTGGGAACCACTTATGATAAATACTGGGGCCATCTTCACAGGGTGGTGAAATATTATAATGGAGGTGGTGAGCTTCTCTTGATGGTGATCATAATGATATGAGATATGACATGGTCAGGCATTGCTGTACCTTGCTGTGAATACTTGTATTTTTTTTGCTGAAGGGTATTGTAGGCTCCTGGCACAGACCCCCCACCCAGACAGGATTTGACAAGTTACCCATCATAAGCCATTGTTTTTCATTTAAACAAAATTTGGTTACCTACATTGTGGGTAACTGCTCTTTGAGGGTGAGCCAATCCTGGGTCTTATAATGTGCTTGATGTCTAATGTGCTGGGGGGGGGGGGGGGGGAATTCCATATTTTATCACATCAGGCATGAGAAGTCATTGGATGTTGAGTCCATTCCAATTTATATCTGGGCCAGGGAGATTTATTGGTATATGCAGGATATGGGTAGGACAGATGTAGATACATAATTAGAGGGTGATTTGTAACCAAGAAGATGTACCCCTTGCTCCTTGTGCCAGTTGAGTGGTGTTTTCAGGGGTGGAAAATGTTCATAACTTGGTGGAACAGACTTCCCATCAGGTCCCATGTTTTTTCCACAGTCAGAATATTTGCACTCAAAGGAGATAGTTTTCTCTGCTGAACCCCCTACTCACTTTTGTATGGTTCCACATTGGGGACACTTGTCAGAAAAAAGTAGTTTACATTCCAATCTGGTGGCTTGCAATTATACCCAAAACAGATTGCAACAGTAGTTGAAATTATGTTGAAATTTAGTTTCAATTTGGTTAACTAAATTTCAATGTAATTTCAACTACAGTTCCAAGTTGCTTGCAAGAAATTTTGGGTATAATTGCAAGCCACCAGATTGGAATGTAAACTATTTTTTTTCTGACACTGGATTAGTAAGTTGTGACCCCAGAGTCTGACATGCTTGTCATCCCAGAGAAACTTTTTTACCACCAGACCTCCTTCCTGGCAAATGAGCAAAATGATGTTGGAATGCCTTCCCAGCATGCCATAGTCATTGAGAGCAACCCTTGCTGCACTGGAGACAGGAAAACCTTGGATGATTGTGCTGTCCAAGAGGCTGTGGAGGTAGGGGACTGTGAAAACCAGTTGTAGATGTTGAGCATCAAAGAGTAGCATGGACTTGGGTGTAAATCTGGCAATTGTGAGGGATGAGTGACCAGGAGATGATAAAACATACTGTTGTACAACTTCTTTCACCTCCTTGAAACTTTGTGGATCTGTGACCCAGAGCCACACACATAGAATACCATGCCTCTCTTCATCACTGTGGGTTTTGAGGAAGACAACCACCTTTGAGTAGGCAGAGAGGGTGTTGGCTAGGTGAGATGCTTTCTTGTCATATTCATCCATGGACTCTGGGGTGCCAAGGTTGAAAGGCAGCTTGGAAAACTTGTAGTCCCCCTGAGGAAAGTATGCCTGGAGGAAAGAGTGCAGCATGGCAACTTGGGAAAGACCAACAGCTTGGTCTAGGCCTTGTAGATGGAGGTGGAGGAGGGCAATAGGGAGGGGCACCACTTGAGAGATGATGGCATGTTGGAAGCTTCTAGGGATAGTAGGGGGAGTGGAGAGGGTAGGTTCTCCCTTGGAGTAAAAGCCCTTCATGGATTTGAAGATAGGATAAAGGCAGGTGTGGACTGGGGCTTACAAAGTAGGGCTTAGGGTGTTTCTTATTTTGTTGTAAATGACAAGTCAGACAGATGAACTTGACATCAGGACCTTTGACCATGTCCATGGATTGCCCAGATACAATTAAGCATCTATGGCATACCACTCTATTACAATCCTTTTGATCACAGACCCACATGTCTCCACCATCTGTACACATGACACAGAACTGTGGAGACTATTAGTGGATGTACTGTATTGTATATGGGGAAATACTTACTGAATTGGCTTGGACTGGTATCTTGGGGGAAGGTTTGTTGGAAGCAGCCTTAGCCTTGGCCTTCTTTTGGAGGACCTGAAGATTGACTCTTATCAGCAACAGACTGTGGTAAAAGGGTCCAAGGGACTCCTAATCGACTCCTATAGCTCTAGTGAGCTTGGGGATATACCAGACTAGAGTCCAGTGTGAGTAACCATAGATTGAAGTGAGGTATAGGGTACACAGTACCTAGAGTCCAGTGTGAGTAACCAAGGGTATCAACACTGGACTCAACACACTAAGTGCGATGTAAGTAAACAATGGTAAACAAACCAAAGGGAATGCACTACAAGTGCAGGGATAATCCTAGAGAACTCGGAAAAATGGTAAGTAGTAGGAAATGAGATGGGGAATCGAATGGTAGTAAATGTGAGTCCTGAAACAGTAAGGTAGAGGTGGAAATCACCACGAGTAACAACTCTTGGAGCACTGCCACCAGTGGCCTTACTGGCAGATTGCTTAGTTCTGGCCATAGTGATACATGGCACATGGGTAGTGGTGGGTGGTGGCACAGATGGTGGGTGAGGGCATGGCATGTAGATGGTGTGACAGAGGGTGGGTGAGTTCAGTTGAAGATGCAAGGGGAGGATACACAGTGAGTGGGTGAGGTGTTATGAAGGTGGGGGGTGGCCTTACATTGGGGGCTGATACACAGTGCATGGGTGGTGTAAAAGAGGGTGGGTGAGTTTGGGGGCTGATACATGATAAGTGGGTGGTGTTATGAAGACATGGGTGGTAGGCTTACCTTGGGGGCTGATACATGGTGCATGGGTGTGTGACAGAGGGTGGGTGGGTGTGGTTGAAGACATGAGGGGGGGGGGTTACACAGTGGTTTGTGAGGTGTAATGAAGATGTGGGGGGGAGGCTTACCTTGGGGTCTGATACATGCCATGTGAGTGGTACACCCTGTGCTCCTCCCTCACACCTTCAACCAAGCTCATCCACCATCTGTCACACCACCCACATGCAAGTATCAGCCCCCAAGGTAAGCCTCCCTCCCATGTCTTCATGACACCTCACCCACTCACTGTGTAACCCCCCTCACATCTTCATGTCAGCAACAAACTTGAATAAAGGGGTCCAAAGGACCCTGAATTGACTCCTATAGCTCTAAGGAGCTTGGGGATAAACCAGACTAGAGTCCAGTGTGAGTAACCAAAGGGTATCAACACTGGACTCAACACACTAAGTGCAATGTAAGTAAACAATGGTACACAAACCAAAGGGGTTGCACCACAAGTGCAGGAATAGCCCTAGAGAACTCAGAAAAAGGGTAAGTAGTAGTAAATGAAATGAGGAATCAAATGATAGTAAGTAAGAGACCATTTAGAAGCAAAGAAGCAGAGAAAAGAGGTGAAGATCATCACAAGGAACACTTCAACCACACTCACCCACCCTCTGTTGCACCACCCTGTGGTGCTAACCATTGATCCACAGGCACCATTTGACAGTGCAGGCTGCAGCTGTACAATGTCAGATGGTGACCCCTCATCCACATTGTACCTGGCCAGTACTTTGTTGGTATGGGGAATAGGTAGTTGCTTTTAAGTCTGTGCCTACTTGTGTAGTCCAGTAACTGTGTTTCTGAGGGCAGCTCTCTCCCAATGATGCCAAATTACATGCAGCCTCTACCTCAGCTTCAGCTGCAGCTCCACCCAACCTCTCCATGATCCCTTCAGAATACCATGAATTTGCTGATGGCCTTAGCAATGTGCAAGCAACTGAGTTGCTGCTGCACCACAGCTTTGATCTGAAGATTGACCTTGAAGATGGAGCTTCCCCACCCATTGGCATGATCTACTCCCTCTCACCACCCCAGCTTGAGGCTCTCTGCACCTTCATTGATGAGCACCTCAGCTATGGCTTCATTAAATAGTCCACCTCTGCCCATAGTGCCCCTGTCCTCTTTGTGAAAAAGAAGGATGGTTCCCTCTGACTCTGCATCAATTTCTGAGGACTCAACAAGATCACTAAAAAAAGACTGCTATCCTCTGCCACTCATTTCTGACCTTCTTGACTCTCCAAGCTGCACTAAGATTTCTACCAAGATCAATCTCCACCATGCCTACCACTTAGTTTGTATTGCTGTGGGTGATGAATGGAAGACCACCTTCCACACCTGCTATGGTTCTTACAAATGGTGGGTAATGCCCTTCAGTCTCACTAATGTATGGCTGCTTTCCAGCAATTTGTCAATAGCATCTTTGCAGACATGCTTGATGTCTGCATTGTGGTCTACCTCAATGACATCCTTATCTATTCACACACTGCAAGCATTTCACAATCTTGCATCCCAAAATATGCTGAAAAAATTGAAGGAAGAGATACTATTTTATTTTGGCTATTTTCAAAGAAAAAAGGTAAAATATAATGTAATGTTTTCTTTGTCTTTTCTGCCAAAAAACATGAATTAATGGTAATGCCCATTAGCTTCTAGGAGCTGTTGGCTATTTTCAAGGCCTTCTGCCACTGGCAGCATTATCTAGAGGGCTCTGCCACCCCCCTTGATGTGGTCACTGACCATAAAAACCTTGAGTATTTTGCTACTTCTAAGGTCCTAACCTGTTGGCAGGCTCATTGGTCCAAGTACCTCTCCCAGTTTAACCTTTCCATTCATTTCTGTCTGGGCTGCTGCAGTGCCAAACCCAATGCACTCACCTGCCATTGGGACATCTACCCAAAAGGGGGGGATAGGGACTATGCACAAGTTAATCCACATAACCTCCACCCTATGTTCACTCAAGAACAGCTTGCATCATCCCTCTGTACCACCCACCTCATGGCCCCTGTGCTTCAGGCAGCTGCACTCTTCAATATCAAGGCACTCTGCACTGACATTATTGCCACCCTGTCAGCTGACCCACTGTCAGCTGTGCACCTTCCCATGCCTACAGTGCCCTGCTGGTCCCTAGAGACTGACAGACTCCTGAGACTGGATGGCTGAATCTTTGTCCCTGACATTGATGACCTTCACCTCCAGGTGCTTTGGTTTAAACATGACCACCCTCTTGCAGGCCATTCTGGGCAAAACTGGTGCACTGCAAGTACATATGGCCCAACCTCCACACTGATGTTAAGAATTATGTCAAGTCATGTACTACCTGTGGTCACAGTAAGGCTCCCCAATGCTGCCCTTATGGTCTACTGAAGCAACTCCCTGTCCCCAAGAGGCCATGGAACTCCATCTCCATGGACTTTATTGAACACCTCCCTACATCTGATGGCTTTTCCACCATACTTGTTGTTGTGGATCATCTATCCAAGGAAGCAGTGTTCATCCCAACATATGACTCCATCACTTCTGCCAACCTCACTAAGCTGTTCCTCACCCATGTGTTCTCTAAGCACAGTGTACCTGCTCATGTCACTTCCAACAGAGGTCCAGAATTTGTATCCCACTTCTTCCACTCATTAGGTAAGGCCCTAGATATGTGCCTTCACTTTACCTTGGGTTACCACCCCAAAGGTGATGGCCAAACCAAGCACACAAATCAGACCCTCAAACAATATCTTCAGGCATACTGTACATGACAGGACAACTGGGTGGAACTTCTACTGCTAGCAGAATTTGCTTTCAATAATATGCCTAGTGCAACCACTGGAGTCTATTCCTTTTTTGCTAACAAGGGATACCACCCCAATCTGTCAGTCACTGCTGACCATGACTTCACCTCCCAAAAAGCCCATGATTACATCATGGAGCTATCCACCCTCCATGACTTCCTCCAAGCTGAAATGGTCATGGCCCAAGAGTGCTATCAAGTTCCTGTGGATACCAGGTGCCTCCCACCACATGAGTTCAATGTTGGTGATCAAGCCTATGTCAAGGCCAAGTATTTCTGCTCTATCCACCCTTTGGCAAAACTCACAGAAAAGTATTTGGGTCCCTTCAATATTATTGCCCAACCAGGTACCTGTTCCATCACCCTAAGGTTACCTGATAGTATGCACTCCACCCATCCCATGTTCCACATCTCCCAACTCAAGACCACTGTGGCCAACCCCTTCCCAAATTGGCATCAACCTCCACCTCCACCAGTTGAGGTTGATGGTGATCTTGAATATGAAGTGTCTGAGATACTTGACTCAAAAATAGATTGCTGCTGCTGACACTGCCAACTCCTATATCTGGTCTGCTGGGCTGGTGTCATGATCATACAACTCCTGGCTTTCATGTTCAACTAATTGACACTACTTCCAGTAGAAAGCTTTCTTCTGGCACATGTATGGTTGATCTCCAGACCCCCAGAGCTCAGACCCCAGTACACTGCCTTTATGTACCTTGTTCCATATTTAGCTTTCTCTGACTTACCTTAGCTTGGTCCTCTGTTTCATAGCAGGTTTGTCAGCCACCAGTAGACTCAGCCTTCAGCCTTCTGGATGGTTGATTACTCATTCAGTACATAGCTTTCATGCTACAGATTACCAAGACTACTGGTACTCCAGACTTGGTACTGCTGGCACTTAGGTATATAAGCCATGTACTTACTTCTGTAGCTACTTAGCAATAATATTGAACAGAACTTCCAAGATACCAACCAGATCCTCCTAGCTAAACTTCCAAGTACCTACTCTACTTTATATCTGACCCCTCAGCATACCTGGAACCTATCCAAGGGTCCAGTTCATGAGCTGAGACCAATATGGGTGTTGTGCCAACTCTGTAGGTCCCAGAACATATGTTTTCCCTTCTGGAACTATGCCAGAACTTGTTCCCCAGTCTGGACCTAACCATCAGAACTTGGTTCTAACAGCTGGGTATGAGGGTACCAATGATGAAACCTCATGGCTACTAGCCACTGAGCTAGAAAATGCCACTGAAATAGTAGCCACTGGAAGAGCCAGACTGTGCCTCCCTTGTCTCAGTTGTGCTGCTCTGCCTCTAGCTTACACTGTCATGTCACTCTGGTGCTACTTCCCACGCCACCTGGCACATGGTCACGTGACCCTGCCTGCTCCTCTCGGCCCCTCGGCCCCTCTCTGCTCCATCTGCCCCCTAACCTCGAGGCAAACCTCTGGGTTTGCTATCCCTCATTGCTCTCCCACTCCTCTGTCCACTCGCCTTCCTGCTCTTCCGTCTCCTCCACCTCTCTGTTCTCTCTCTCCCAGTCCACCCTCTCTTTCTCCATCTCTTGTACCTCCTCCAGTGCTGACCCTTCCCTTGGGATGAAGAGCCTTAACCTTCTGGCATGCACCAGCCCTCCTATCGGGAAACCTTCCAGCATTGTCACCTTGTACAAATTGCCAACTCACTCTATGACCTGTCTTGGTGCTGACCAGCATGGTAGCAGTTTCTGTGCACTTGCCATGGTGAAATCCAGTGTGTTGTCGTACACCTGCACCAGATCGCCTGCCCTGAAAACCACCTCCCCTTCCTTCGAACCTACTACTCACTTGTCGAATGCCTCCTTTCGCCATACTGCGTGTTTGACTGCCTGGCTGGTGCCATCGAGCCTTTGCTGCTCTATGTACGCTAGCTGCATGTCTATGTCCTTTCCTCCCAACTCCTTCACCACTTTGTCCACCGGTGTCTGAGTCATGTTGATGATGAAACCTAGTAATAGTTCTTTTGGCGAGGGCTGGAATGCTGGTATTATACGTTCATTTAACTGTCGTATTGCTTCTTCGAAATGAATTGGCCATGATGCCATGACATTTGCTGCCAGTGGTGCTTCCCCCTCGTCTTCTCTGAGCTCCAGGCTGCACATCCTTTTTAGTTGCCCTAAAAGTTTCCCATTAGCATTCTCCACTAAGCCATTGACCCACAGTGCGTAAGCTGCTACTATGCGTTGTTCCACTCCATTCGCTTTGCACCACATCTTGACCTCTCCATTATTGAAGTGCATGCCCCTGTCCATCATGAAAGTCTCGGGTGCTCGGAACGTTCCCTTGATCACATTTAGGCCATCCACCATTGTTTTTGCTGTGCCATGCATCTTCAACTTGAACCCCCGCACATACTGTGAGTACATGTCCAGTACCAGGAGTACTGTGTGGTATCCACCCTTTCCCTTTGGCAGGCTGAGGTAGTCCACCACCACCAGCTCGAATGGGTGCCATCTTGTTATTGGGTACAATAGTGAGTGCAGGCTGGTACTGCCAAAGTTTTTGCACTGCAGACACTGTCTTATGGCTTTCATGATTGACAGGTCGAGTCTCGGGCTGTAAATTCTGTCCATCAGCTGTAGTTTTACTAGATCCCTACCCCAATGTCCATTACTCTGGTGTTCCTTCGATGCCAGTTCCACTGCCTCTTCTTGCATTACACATTTGAGCTCCAGTCTCACTCGAAGAGACTTGGTGGATGCTAGCCGCCACAACTTTCCATCCTTGATGCAGTAGCCTTCTGCCCTGTGTCTTGCTTGTCTTTGCTCCCTGCTCATGTCGTTTTTGTCTAGCTTGGTGATAGCCTCAACAACCTCTAAGAACAACAGTTCGTCAGTAAACCTTTGCTGCAATTGGCTTATGGTGGGTTCCTGGCTTATCGTGAACAAGTCATTTACGATGCCCCTTGTCGCTTCCCAATCTTCACTGACTGCCCAAGTGCTGCTGTCTCCTGGCTCTTTCAGTTGTCCCGTATACATGTGGCTCAGTGCATCCACTGCTGCATTGGTTTTCCCTGGTCTGTGGCATACTGCTATGATCTGATATGCTGATATGCTGTCCCTCCACCGTGCGTGCACTGTGGACAATCGCTTGCTACACAGCATGTCCTTTAGGGCTATGCAGTCCATCTCGATCTCCACCGGGAACCCCCATATCGTGTTGCTGAAGTGGTTGAACCCAAACTTGAGCACTGCGAATTCTAAGATGTATGGTTTGTATCTCTCTTCTGCGGGTGATGTCCTTTTTGACGCAAACCCCACTGGGTGTACTGTTGTCTTTTCTTCTCCACCTGGTTGCACTGTGGTGAACCGTTGTGACAGCACTGCTCTGAACCCCTCCTTGCAGCCATCCATTGTGAGGATGAATGGTGTGCTGTCAAATTTGGGTGCTCATAGTACTGGTTCTGTTACTAGCATCTGTTTCAGCTGTAAGAACGCTTTTGTGTGTTTTCATGACCAATACTTGTCTAACAACCTATCCCTCAGGTACTGGCGGTATTGTTTCTTCCCTGCCTTTACCATTGGGTCCGGGAGATCTAGGTTCCTTTGCAAGTCTGTCAGCGGTGCTGCTATTCTTGCATAATCTCTGATCAACGTTTGGAAGTAACCTGTTAGGCCTAAAAACCGCATCAATTCTAGCAGTGTGGTTGGAACCTTCCACTTAGCTATGACTTCAAGCTTGGCTATGTCCGGTTTGATGCCACTTTTCCCGACCCTTACTCCTCCGAAGATGACTTCTTTGAAGAACAGCTTTGTCTTCGCTGGCAATAGGGACAGATCCCTTTCCCTGCACCTCATCAGGAATTTGTGCACTCTCTGTAGCAACTCCATGAACACATCTCCTGCCATACCGTTGTTGTCTATGAATGATTTGAGCCCCAACTCTATTGCGATATCCCTGAGCGCCACATTCATCATATCTGAGAAGCATGCTGGCACTCCCAGGAGACCCATTGGCATTCATTGGTAACATTGGAACCCTCATCCCTCCATGTATATGCACAGGTATGGCTGGTCTTGTTCCTCAACTTTTATTGCATAGAAGCCTGATGCCAAGTCTATTATGCAGACATATTCATGCCCTGCTAGTCACTGCTGTTTTGCTTTGATATCTCCCTGCAGCATCAGCACTACCATTGCTATCTTGTTGAGCTCTCTGAAGTTCTGGCAGACTCGCCATTTGGGTTTGCCCTCCTGAGGTCGGTCCACCCCGGTTTGCGTTGGCTTTTGTGGGGGGTCTAAGCTTTGCTCCCCTCCATTTAGCATGCACTGCTCCTCGACAATCCACCTGATCTCGTCCATTGTTAAGCCTGGGGTGCCATGTGCCTTCTGCGCTAACACCATTGGGTGTACCACTTTGACTTCATCTGCCCATATGTCACGCAATATTCCTGCCTCGTTGAACTCATCGAGTACTGGCAGGTACCATTCCCTTTGCGCTTGCATCAACAGCTTCTGATGTACCTTTAATGGAAACTTGGCACCCTCTGGGATATTCAGCCTGAACTTAATGAAGTCTACTGGCTTCACCTCCCATACTGATAGTGCGAATGTGTCTGCAAACTCTGCTACCAGGTCTTGCACCTGCTTGAGTTCGTTCAGCGCTAGATCTCCATATTCAACCATGGCCACCACCCTTTTTACCCTGGGGGGATAGAATGGGCCTTTCTCTGTGAGTCTGGTGAATATTTCTTTGCCGTTCTCTTCTGCACTTATCTTCATTTCTGCTAGTCATCCCTCATCCTCTTCACTTGCTTCTTCCTCTACTGCCACTGCTCTTACCCCCACATGGTCCTCATCTCCCCTCTCTCTTTTGCGCTTGTTCACCTTCGCTCCCTTGGTCCACCTCTTTCCCTCCTCTTGGGCCCAGTACTTGCATTGGCAGGACTGATGCCAGTATCATTCTCTTTGCATAGTTCATGATTTCGTGCTGTCCATCTTGACTCGGTAGCTGGATTGAGTCTGTTCTGTAGTCGTGTACTGCTTTCGCCTTGTCCAACAGTGGTTTCCCTGCTAGCATTTTCCATGACCTGCCACTCAGGAAGACTTCGAAAGACATTTCGAGTGACACCAGTCCCCATCGCACCATGCCTGACCATGTTCCCTTCAATGGTATCAGTGACCTGTCTGCCATTCTTAGTGTCTGTGTGGATGGCGTTAAGTCATTCAGTCTCTGTGCTACCCTTTGGTATGCTTCCCAGTCAATCACATTTATCATTGCTCCTCTGTCAACCAATGCTAGGAACCTTACACATTCCCCTTGTGGACCCTCTAGGCTTGGCACTGCTAGGAAGGGGCTGCTTTTGTGTGCGCTGATCGGTTTACCCTTTGCATCCAACCAGTAGACATCAGTGACTGTATTCCCATGACTCTCTAAGTTACTGTTATCCCCGTTCCCCACTCGCTCCTCTGCTTTCCTTTCTGCTGGGACACTTTCAGGCAGATTGGTTCTTGGGACTACAGCTGATCCACTGTTATCTGCAGTCCCAGATTGTTTTCCTCCTCTGTCCATCCCCATGCATTCTCATACTCGCTCTGGTGCTCCTCTGCCTGCCATGTGTCCCATGGAGTTACTGCATGTACCATTGTTGCAGCTTGGCATGGCTGCACAGTTGCTTGTGCTGTCGGCCATGTGTAATTTACTGGCACTGTTGCTGTCCTGAGTTGCATCATTCTTCTCAACATGGCAGCTACCAACTGCCTCCAGCATGTCTCATGAGGTTTGAGCATTTCCTTTGCTGTGCATGTGTTCCCCATGTGTGGTGGGTCTGTGACTAACCCACAGCTAAAGCACTCTCCTGCCCCTGCTGCCACCATTCCTGGTTTTAGTGGGTATGGTCTCTCGAGCGATGGCAGGATGTCATAGCCATATGTTTTGTGCCATGCTTCGATGTCTGCTTCATATTGGCACCTGCCTGCATCCATGTCTGGCCTTTGAGGTAGTGAACTCGCTTTCTCCAGTATCTGTGCCCTCGTGAGTGGTGGCCACTGCACCATTGCACCTCTTGTGTATGTCGCTGTTGTGCCAGCGAGACTCGGTCCCTGCATGGTGAACATTTGGGTTGGGGGGGTGGCAAACTGTCCCTGCTGTTGTGGCATGAGCATTGTGCGCATGGGTCCTCGTGTGCTGATGTTTGTTGCTCAAATACTCATGTTCGCCATCTGCTGCTGCAGCAATGTGTTCAAGGTCTGGTCCCTTGCTCGTTCCTTGCTCTGCCACTCTTTGTTCCTCCTCAGCTTGTCTACCTTGACACTCTGCACTGCCACTACGAATTCCTCCCAACTTGAGTAGTCCTCATCTAATTCATCTCTGAGGATTTGTGGGGCTCCTTCCACTGTGCATACCACTAGCATTCCTCCTGTATCTCCCATGCTGAGTGCCAGCCTCTTCACCTGCTCTGCCCAAAGTACATGTCCATAGTCTCCTGCTTGTCCTTCTTCTACCCACTCTCCTACCTCCTCTTCCCGCAGCACCTGGTCTTTGATCTGTTCCCTCTGTTGTACCCTCGTCAACTTGGGGTGTCATGTTGGCAGCCACCTTTTCATGAATGTGGCCTTTAGTGCTGCCATGTCCTTTTTGTCCTCTGATGGTAGGTCTTCGAACCAGTCATCTGCATAACTTCCTGGTGCTAACTGGAGCCCAAACCTGTCTATTTTCCTGGTTTCTGACCATGAATCTGGTACTGAGAGTTGGAACTGTGCAAACCACTCTGTTGGCTCCTCTTTGTTGCCATAGTCCCCATGGAACAGGGGTATGATTTTTGCTGCATCCATCATGGTTCTTTGGATCATGTTAGCTGATGGTGAGCTCTGAGTTGGTGCCAGTGTTCATCCTATTGTTGACCTGCGATGCCTGCCTTTCTGACTCGCTTTGGGGGTGGGTGATGGGGGCATTGCTGGTTGTGTATTATACAGTCTATACATGTACATTGCAGTTGGCATTATGAAGATAGCTGGTCTTAGTCTGAACTGGGGGGTGCCTCCTCTACCCTCCTGCTGACTGTCTGGTTCCATTATGCCTGAATCCTCCTGCTCCCTTCAAGAGATTCCCTGTGCTGCTGTGCCCTCATCCGATACTGATGATTCCGAAATGCTACTTTCTGATGTTGGTTTGCTCTCTTCACTTTGGTTCTGTTGCCCGATGCCTCTGAGTGCTGCTATTGTGTGCAGTGGAATTGGGTCTGTAATCACCCATCTCCTTAGGGTTCAGGTTCCCTTCTCATCACCAGATGGAAGAGCCAGACTGTGCCTCCCTTGTCTCAGTTGTGCCGCTCTGCCTCTAGCTTACACTGTCATGTCACTCTGGTGCTACTTCCCATGCCACCTGGCACATGGTCATGTGACCCTGCCTGCTCCTCTTGGCCCCTTGGCCCCTCTCTGCTCCACCACATTCCATGATCACTACCCCCATAAGCCAGGTCCCTATTCTGCTCTGACTTAGTTGCTATGTCATCTCCCTTGGTCTCTGAAATTCTCCATTCCATGGTTTTTAGTTTTTCTGTAGTTCCCTTTTGTGTTCCCTTTGGTTTTCACATCACCCAGCTGTGCAGCATCTGTTCTGACCATGGCCCCACAATCACTTCCCATGCATTCTGCCCCTAAGGCCATGATTACCAACACTCCAAAGGTTCCCCTCACCATCTGCCATAGTCCATTCTGCCATATTACCATTCCACTATACTGATAATCAATAGCACTGTGAGTTTGTTTCCATTACTGTGGTCCTGCTATTTGAGTTCCTGTGCATATGGCCTTCAAGGGTTCAGGCCCTAAGGGGGGATACTGTCACAACCATGCTTCAGTCACTCAGTTCCCATGCTCCTGTACAGCCTCTGACACCCCTATCCACCTTGCACACCCTTTCCAACCCCTTTCCATTCAAACCCACACACAAAAGGGCCCACAGACCTCTTGGCTGACCCATGGCCATGCTCTTCATTTGCAGCTGTGCTCAGACTGGTCATGTGACCACTCTCAGCTCTTGCTGGATTACCAGGGTATGGGTCGGGTGACCCCATGTGTTGAGGTTAGAAGGTACCTTCCTTTTAGGGATGGCTGGACCAAAGGAGCATGGTCTAGTACCTCCATAGCTGGGGCACTCCACATGGCCAAGCTCTGTTTTAGGTTTTGGCCTCAATGCTGATTGGTTGTTGGTGAGTGCTCTGTTCTGAGACATTTCCTGTTTTCTGTTTGTAGATAAGTTTGCTTTTCCTTTCCATTCTCCACTGTCTGTATTTTCTGCCATTCTGAAGTTTTCTGACACTTGCATCCCTGGAAAAGTTCTATATCTCCATATGTTAATTCTGCTATGGTACTGCCCAGCTGTGCTGAGGCCTATAAATACTTGTACAATACAAGTCTGTATCTCCAGTACAAATATTGACAATCTAAGATAACTCCTCCAAGTCCCCACCCTCTGAGTCCCTCCATTTTCTGGTACTCTGCTTTCCTCTGAAATACAAGGGCTGAGCTTGTACAAGGGGGCAGTGCACAGGCTGAACCCAATGCCCTCCTCCAATCCTCTGTCCTGCTGGCCAGACCCCTTCCCACCCCTGTGGTATCCTAAGGTCCACACCCCATGATATCCCAGGGCCCACATCCCATGGCTTTCTGTTCTGTCCTCAGAGAGGAACTGATCTTGGCAGTCCTCACAGAAATACTTCAAGGGATAGCTTGTGCATGGAAGGCAAATCAATAGTGAATGCTCTGGCATGTGTGGAAGCATACATTGGAAGGCAGTGTGAGTCAACATGTGGATCAGTGGCAAAAACCAACAAAAACCCAACACAAAGACAAAAGATAGAGTGGTGGTTTGCCTTTGCAGAATCTGAATTGACAGAGGTTGAGGAAGCAGTGTGCTGCTCCCAGAATGCAAGTGCAGAGGGAGCTGGGGGGTGATTCCTGTTGAAACACTGACAGCAGGACCAGGGAAGTGATGGGGATAGACTCAGGTGAGTGTAGAAGTGATATAGCTGCAACATAGATGAAAGATTTTTACAGATAACAATGAATGACACAGTGGATAGACTCTTCAGATAAGCCTCAACCACTGGAAAGCTTCAGGAGATGATAAGATAAGATAAGACAGCTTCAAAGGAAACAAGGCCAACCATTGAACTTGAGTCATTGATCCTCTATCCTGTACCATCACTCAATCAGGACTATTCTCTCAGGGAAATGTCAGCAAATCATAGTGTTAATGGCATTACCATGAGTAGGATGTATGCCCAGCACCATTGGTCTCTTAAAATAGTTGCTGAAATTCATTCCTGTACCATTTCTGCTACTACTGCCTGAGGGGTCCTGACAGTAATCAGTATTGGGAAATGTGAAAATGTCATGGAAGTCATTCTGGCACTTCAGGACATGAAGAATGAACTAATCCCCTCTCAAATGGTGCATTTCTATGCAAGAGAAGCTGGTATCAAGGTTGGGGTGAAGCTATGCCCTCCTCTGCACACCTGGAGCCAAGGAGGGTCAGCCAGACTATGCCCTGTGCTGAACTATGGATGACCAGGAAAGGATTATTTAGTCATAGGTGACCAGTGGCAACACCTAAGGACAGATGGGAGGGAAAAAAATTGCACCCTGGTAGCCCAATAGATGATTCCATGCAGACCCCCTGGAAAGTAAAGAAGGGTTTTACTTCCCCAACCTTGATACCAGCTTCTCTTGCATAGAAATGCACCATTTGAGAGGGGATTAGTTCATTCTTCATGTCCTGAAGTGCCAGAATGACTTCCATGACATTTTCACATTTCCCAATACTGATTACTGTCAGGACCCCTCAGGCAGTAGTAGCAGAAATGGTACAGGAATGAATTTCAGCAAATATTTTAAGAGACCAATGGTGCTGGGCATACGTCCTACTCATGGTAATGCCATTAACACTATGATTTGCTGACATTTCCCTGAGAGAATAGTCCTGATTGAATGATGGTACAGGATAGAGGATCAATGACTCAAGTTCAATGGTTGGCCTTGTTTACATGCTGACAAACCATCAGATTGATTGTGTGATATATTATGTAATCACTAGCATGCATGACCACCAAAAATTCAGGCTCCAAACCATAAATTATGGTGTCCAATTGCCATGAATATGCTGCCATTCCATCAGCAAAAAAACCTTTCAATGAGTTGTCCTGATTAAACATGCAATATCTCACCAAAAACAAAGCTAAATAAATTGAGTAAGGTAGCTGTCTGTCCTTGCATAACTCATCAATGAGTTGTGCAGCATCATACTTCACACAGACTCACTCTGCATGGTCTCATTACTCCAAAGTTCATACTGCACACTGCTTGCCTTGGGGGTCTCACTTCTTTTTTTTTTGTGGGGGAGTGGAGTGGGCTGCTTGTATAACTCATTGATGAGTTGTGCAGAGCAGTCTTGCTCACACACATCAAACTCATTACACTAGTGTTTGGCTACAGTGCATGGTTCCATTGCAACACCTTGCATAACTCATTGATGAGTTGTGCAGCATCACATCTCACTGCTGCCACCTCATTCCCTACATTCATACCTTGTACTCTTTATCTTTCCAGGTGTAGTGCCACATGGAGTAACTAAATCAAAACTAAAACAAGAGATGGAATGGAGTACCACAGCAGGCTCCTGTGAGTCTGGACTAAGCCAGAGATGCTCAGACTTCTGTCCAGAGTTTGTATGCATGTGACACTACCTAAGTAATCATATCAATTTTATCCAGTTGCCTGCAGTCTACAACTGGTCTGATGCACAACCAGTTGCAACCAGTCATGACCAACCATGCAACTGCTTGCAACTGGTTGTGTGCAGTTGTGGTTGCAGTTGCAAAATTTCTAGCAATCTCAAAGACTGGTCTCAGTCCAGTTGTGCCCAAAAAGGCAAAAAAAACTGGACTGGACTGGACTGGGTGGGTTGAGCATGCAATGTTGATTGTTTTGGGGGGGCAATACCTTACCAGCAGGGTGACATGGGAGGTGAGGCAAGGGGGGAGGTCAGCATCCTGTGCAGTTTTTTGGCTGTGCCAAGTTACCTACTGGGTGGGATAAGCATGTGACATTGATTTTTTTTTGGGAAATACCTTACCAGCTGGGTGAAAAGGAGGGAGGCAAGGCAAGGGGAGGTGAGTGTCCAGTGCAGTTTTTTGGCAGTGTTACATACTGGGTGGGATGAGTGTGTGATGCTGATTTTTGGGGGGTAATAGGATGGTGAGGGGAGAGGTGAGATGGCAGATATACATAGGCTTGAATGATTTTGCTTCAATCTTATTCCCTCCTTCAGTCATGTGTTGTGATGGCAGACCCCCCTTAACCCCTTGTCCCATGAGGCATCAGGCAAACAAATAAATAGTACAAAGTTTTTCAATTCATTATATTTATTTATTTTTTCCCATAGCCTCATGGCCTCTCCCCTTGTCACTCTCAGTGATGCCCTGTCCCTGTGTTGCTGTCATTCAAACACCCTGTCACTGTCACTCAAACACCCCATTGCTGTCATTCATACACCCCATCCTCATCCTATGTCATCCCATGCCTCATTTAGTTGCTCCCTGTCCCTTGCTCCTCCCCCCATCTCTCATTTGTAGGTGCTTGTCAGAGGTAAGCCCATGTAACCAACACCCACTTTGAAAAATTGATATCAATCCAGTGTTATGTGTCAACCTGTCCTTGTGTTGCTGTCATTCAAACACCCCATCACTGTCACTCGAACACTCCATTGCTGTTGTTCATACACCCCATCCTCATCCTTAGTCTGCCCTGTGCCCTGTTTAGTTGCTCCCTGTCCCTTGCTCCTCTCCCCATCTCTTGTTCATAGTGCTTGTCAGAGGTATGTTGGAGATTGAATCACCCCCGTGCAATGTACATTTGGTGCGAGTTTTTATTTGCTTACATAAGCGCTTAGAGCGCAGTTAGTGGTACATTTTGGTACTGTTTCCTCAGTAGTTGAGTCACTACTGAGGGTATGTTCACACATTCTTTTACCAGTACTTACTTACTGATGACCTGTAGCTGCCTACAGGTACACTAATATAATTTAGTAGTTGAGTCACTACTGAGGCTGCCTACAGCCCTTTTCTACAAGGTAAGCCTGTGTAACCAACACCAATTCAGTGTTATGTGTCATACCATTGCTGTCATTTGTACACCCTGTCCTTCATCTGCCCCATGCCTTGTTTAGTTGCTCCCTGTCCCTTGCTCCTCTCCCCATCTTTTGTTCTTAGTGCTTGTTGGAGGTAAGACCACATAACCAACTCCCACCCTAAAAAATTAATGTGCTTGCTCATCATTTACCCTAGCATCTCATCAAACTTGCCAGCCATTGCATGACCCAACCAAGTAAGTAATTAATCCCACCTGCCACTGTGTCTAAGAATACTAAACCCAGCTGTTGACCTTGCCATCCTCTGCATCCAGTAAGCACCCATACACCTCTTGACTGGTCATCTTCTTGTCTCATTGTCTGGTAATTGACATACCCCAGGTAAGTCACAGCTATGGATTCACGTCACTTGATGCTAATTCCAATACATGCCTGCACCTAGAGTATGTACATACAGGTAAGTTGCATTATGTTACCCTTGTCATTGACACTTGCCTGGCAGCTCCCCATCTCATCTGATGTAGGCTGCAGACTACATGCAGGTGGGATGCTGTCCCTCCATCAGCAGTGCACCTGGCCAGCACATTGTTTGCATGGGGGGACTTTGGTTGTCTGTGCCTGCTGTGCAGCTCAGCAAACCTGTGTAGGTTCTTGTGGATGATGTCTGTATCTGCTGTGCAGGTCAGTATGCTATGTTGTCAGTTGTTGGTACTAAACCTGTGTGGTGTAAATATTGGTTTCTGTGTTTGCTCATGTTAAGGCTATGTCTTTTCATGTTTTACCTTTGAACCTGACTTGAATTTCAGTGTAGAAAATGTGCAGTAAGTGTCTGACAAATTTCTATGCAGTGACTAACTAGACAAGCTAGGGGGATGTGGCTGTTTGATAAAGGTTTTCTTCCTTGGTTGAACTTTGAAGTTTTTTTTTTCCTTTCCAGAGTACCTGTTATGCTTCTAGGGGGCCCACCCTAGTTCATGATGATGGCTTGTCCTGTGGGACTTTTTCTTGTTATTACTTATTATTAGCAAAGCTGAACTCATGTACTTGTCGATTTCTCTTTGAAATGTGATCTCTTTGCTTTGTTACTGTATCTTTTTTGTCAGTGGGGGGATCCTAACCCTAACCTTAAGTATGTTGGGTGATTATTAAATCAGGTCACACCTGTCACACCTCTAAGTTTCATGGCTTAAGATTTTATCACTGCCCTGAGTCTGCAGTCTACCAAGCCCCAACTACATCATGCCATCATCAGCCATTCCCATGGAGCCTTCCAAGTGACAATTGTACATCTGCAGCATTCCCCACTTTTCCTATCCAACTTTTTCAGCATCTTATTATAAGGCATTGGATTTTCCAACTGCTATGACTTTGCTCACCAAAATTTAAAACTCCATCTGAACTCATAGGTGTGAGAAACAAATTCAAACTCCTTATGCACACACCAAGCAAATTCCAGTGTGTGTGCATGCACAGCAATTGGTCAGCAAATCTGCCAGTGTAAATCTCATACTATTTTCCTGCCTGGCAACACAATACACAGAACAAATATAAGATACAGGCTACTACACATGTCATTAGCTTATTTAAGTGAGTGATATAGGAGGGGTGAGCTGTGGTATGATAGATTAAAAAAATACTGAAAATTGGGTTAATATGGAGAGATGACAGTCAGTCAGTACATGCTAAAAATACTATTTCCCTGCCTGGCAACACAATACACAGTACAGATGATCTAAGATACAGGCTACTACACATGTCATCAGCTTATTTAAGTGAGTGATATAGGAGAGGTGAGCTGTGGTATGATAAATTACCAAAATACTGAAAAATTGGATAATATGGAGAGATGACATTGAGCACATACTATAGTGATCCCCCATGTTGTTGGAGGTTGCAAACCACCCCCCAGCCAAATTTTGTGATGCTCATTTCTCACATGATCATGATCACTACATTTTCCACAGTAACTCAATAATTTAGAATTGAATTGGTAAGTTTTTGGTTGTATGCATATATAATTTAAACAGATTAAAATGTGTTCCATTATGTAGTCCCTGACATATCAAAATATTGTGGCAGGTGACAACTGTAATCTATGATTTGTAATATACACTACCTTTTCTGCCAGTGGTCATATGTGGGCCATGCTGTAGGCACAGGTGTAGTGTATATATTGTGGCAGGTGACAACTGTAATCTATGATTTGTAATATACACTACCTTTTCTGCTGGTGGTCATATGTGGGCTGTGCCATAGGCACAGGTGTAGTGTATATATTGTGGCAGGTGGCAACTGTAATATATGATTTGTAATATACACTACCTTTTCTGCCAGTGGTTGTATGTGGGCTGTACAGTAGGCATGGGTGTAGTGTATATATATTGTGGCAGGTGGCAACTGTAATCTATGATTTGTAATATATCCAAACTACCTTTTCTGCCAGTGGTCATACCCCCTGTGCCAAAGGCACAGGTGTATTAAAATGTGTTCCATCATGTAGCCCCTGACATATATGCATATATTGTGACAAGTGACAACTGTAATCTATGATTTATAATATATACACATTACCTTTTCTGCCAGTGGTCACACTTCTGCTAGTGGTCATACCCTCCATGCCAAAGGCATGGGTGTAGCTGGTGCATCAAAGAAGGTCCAAAGTCCTGCAAAACCCCTCTGGTAGAGGTGCTTTGTACACTGTCCAGCCCCCCAAGACCAGAAGGGGAAAGCTCACCCACAAAGAAGTCAATGCTAGGCACCTCTACCTCCCATCTGGCAGTCAGCCTTCCACTCCTCAAACTCCAAGAACCATGGGTTCTTCCCAAAATCTCAACTTCTCTGGCATCCCAAATGGTCTTGACATCCCTAACTCTGACTGGAATGATGTAGGTGATCCCCCTCAGTCTAGAAGGCACACAAAGGTCTGTAATCTGATTTGGAGCTGGTCCACCATTAAAAATTCCTTCCAGAGTCAAAATGACTTTGTCAGAGAGTGGCTGCCTTGGAGAGCAGAGTATCTCAATGTTATTTTGGAGGGGGAACAGCTGGCCAAAGGGGGGATTTGTGGGCAGTGCTGTGAGGCAGAAGGAAGTGTCCAGTCCATGTCCTGCACTGGAGTCCATGCCTGGTGTGGCCCCTGTGCTGTTCGAGCTCACAGGAACCCCCCCTTTCACAAGGTCCAAAGGTGGAATGGTACTCACTATGAACCTACATCCTTGATGGAACTGGGCTTGTTGTGGCACATATGTCATAGGGGAAATCCCTGCCCTCAGAATTGCTGAGACCCTGATCCAGATAAGTCAGGCTATATGACTGGGGAGGACCCTCCCAATCACAGCTCAGTAGCATTTTATTGGTGAGGCATTCTGATGACCTGGCCCTCAGGAGGTCTTCCCCATTCCAGATGACCATTGTGCACACAGAGGGGATTTTTTCTCATGAGGTTTCTGTGTGTAACTGCTCTGGGTCCAATTCTAGTGACTGGCACCTGGACTTGCTCAGACAAAGACTGTTCTCAGCCAGCATCTCCAAGCCCAAAATTGCCTTCCCCTTTGATGTCCTGGACCACTTTCTGATAGATGCTCTGGAGTGCAAGACCTCTGCCATGAGTTTCTATCAGAAGCTGAAAAGGTTCACCAACAATGCATTTCCTGAGAGGATACCAGTTGAGTGCCATTTTCCAGTTGGTTGGCTAATGTTCATATTTTTTTCTCTCCACTTGTTAGGATAGATACAGGGAGTTGATGAGGGTTTCTTGGCTGTGGGGGGATTTGAAACATAGAAAATGGTTTGGCTTTGCACATTATATGGAGCAAGATCCAGTGGATGGAGGACTTGCCCTCTTCTGCCCTCCCTGCCTGCCCCCAACCAGGCCTTAATTTTCCTGTAGACTGGAAAGTCCAGTATGACAGGTAAGAGAGTGTGATCCATTTGAATTGGGATTCTGACTGCCTTCAGGGATACTATCATGAGGCAATATGTTGTAGATGGGAACTTCACTGCTCAGCATATGAAAATGAACAAGCCAGAGTTGGATGTGGCTTTGTCAGATGGAAAAGGGTATATGGTCACTGAGGTGCCCTATCAGAGTCATCTAAAACAGTCTTTGGACAACAAGGAGCTGAATATCTACAGGTCTTGGAGTTTCTTTACTGACCCCTCATTTAGGGCCCATTTGGTACCACAATTGACTCTGATTTTCCCTGCCAAAAATTTGAGTAAAATTGCAAAATTCTGATTGAGTGAAAAATTGTGAGATGACTGTTTGAAAACTGTTATTTTGGTCTGTCAAATGTAGTGATGTTACAGAAAGAGTCAGTTGCTGTTTGGTAGCCCTTATTTTGTCAGTAATACCTGTAAGTTTTCACTTGGTCACCTTCCTTCCAGAGTTGCTATGGCCAAAACATCTGCAAACAAGTCTCAAGCTTCCACAGCTGATCCAGGAATGATAGGTGGCACAGCCACACCACAAATGAAGGCAGACCTGATGTTATGGTCCACTGCTGATGAGTCCACACTTGTCACCAAGCTCCTTGAGGGTCTAGACAACATACTTGCAACTGATAGTGGATTTAAGCCTGAGGCCTGGGTCAAGGTTGAGAAGGCACTTCAGGGCAGTGAAATGAAGTCAGGTGGAGCTCCAAAAACTATTGAAAGGTGTAAAACACATTGGGCAAAGGTGGGTTTGCCTGCCAAGATGAGTCCACTATGTTGACTGAAGGTCCCTAGCTGAAGAAGGACTATAATGTTGCTAGGGATCTCCAGAATGCATCTGGCTTTGGGTGGAATGATGAGACCAAGATGGTGCATGCCTGTAATCTGTGTCACTCAGAGCATAAGAAAGAAAAAGAAAAAATATTTGGATGGGGGGGGGGGGGGGGGGGAACAACTACAATATGCAAAGGGTGCAAGCAAAAATGTTGACAACTAAATATTGTCCTTGTTTGAGGCATGGTCAATCAGAGTGGTCATCACCTGTCTTGGAGTCTTGAATGACTCCTCCAAAACTCCCATAAAGTCCTCAATATCCTTGCCCATCAAATTGACAGCTGCTGTGTTCATGTTGATGGCCTGGATGATCTCTCTGAGGCACCTATCCAGCACCTCTGTGATGGAATCTTGACATGGAAGTAATGCCCAAAGGGTCTGAGGCCTAGGAATGACCTCCACCTCCAGCATATCATCCATCACCTCATCATCTCCATCCACAGTCTCTCCAGCCAACAAGGAGTTCTTGCAATGCTTCCATTTCTCTCCACCCTGAGGTGACATGATCAGAACTGTACACTTCTCTGAGTCTGGTAGACAGACATTCAGGTCACATTTCCCTTTACACTTCTGGCACTGCAGGCATGACTTGCTATGACCTGGTTCAAGCACACACTCCTTGCCAGCCTTGACACATGACAAACAGGATTTAGGCTGGACAGCTATGGGGCTGCTACCAGCTGTAGCCTGTGAAGTGTTCTTCTGGAGTTGTTAGTATGAAGTCATGAGAAATGATATCACTATGCACCAAGAGACCCACTCCCTGAGTTTGACACATCTCATTCTCCCTCTGATGCTCAGCCTCTGCCACCCAAATCCCTTCTTGGTAGCCTTTGCCTCATCATCCAATTTCTTTGTCCAGATCTGTTCAGCCTTGGCAGCCTTTGCTTTGCACTCTGCCTCCTCTGCCTCTATTGCCTTCTGCAGTTTGATGCATTGTCAACATTGACATTTGTTGAACTTGGCCATTTTGATGGCTGTGCTATCCCTGGGCTTATCCTCCAATTGCTCTGTGGTGAAAGTGGCCCATGCCACCTTGGTTATTTTGGGTTGGGGGCAGTCATTGACAAAGCAGACATGTCAATTGAAGAGTTGAGAGTGTGGACTTGCACATACTCCATCCACTGTGAATAATTTTCAGACTCAGACAATGCAGACTTTGAATTTCAACATGTGCATAGCCACAATAATGCCTTGAGGGCTTGGCCCTAAGAGGGGGATACTGTCACATCCATGACATGTGTACAAACTCTGGACTGAAGTCCAAGCTTCCTGGCTTAGTCCAGACTCACAGAAACCCACTGTGGTACTTGATTTCCATTTCTATTCATGTTTTGATTTAGTTACTCCATTTCTTTTCTATATTTGGAATATGTTTCACTCACCTTCCAGTGACTTCTCATTCTAGTATTATATGACTAATCATTGGACTTCCAGTTATCCATTGACTACTGGTATAGTTTATTAATATCTTACTAGTATACTCCTGGCCATGTATAGTCTTGGCAGACCAGCTTGAGTGTTCAGTTCTGTCCAAAGTGTCCAGATAGTGGATGGTCATGTTTGAAACAAAGAACCTGTAGACAAAGGTCATTGGCTTTGGGCACATATATTCAGCCATCCAACCACAGTGGACCCAACTTGTCAGTAGACCACCAAGAGTTGGTAGGATTGGCAAGGTGTAGTTTGGTGATCAGGTCAGTTGGTAGGGTGGTGAGGATGTTGGTATGAAGCCATTCTATGTCCATCAGGGTGCTTGCATGGAGGACAGGGTACTTGAGGTATGTTGTGCAGAGGGAAGTGGTCAGTTGTTTGGCAGTGAAGATGGGGCATAGGTTCTGAGGGTTGACTCAGGTCCCCCTCTTTGGGGTAGATGTCCCATTGTCTAGTTAAAGCATCAGGTTTGGCACCAAGCCAACTGGGTCAGAAGCAAATGACAAGGTTAAACTGTGAAAGGTATTCAGACCATCAGGCCTGTCAGCAAGACAGCACCTTGGAGTTGGAAAAATATTCCAAATTTTTATGGTCAGTGGCCACATGAATCAGGTGTGCAGGACCCACCAGGTAGTGTTGCCAGGCTCAGAAAGTGTCATAGATACATAGCTAAGAGCTCTTTGCCATGGGTGTCATAGTTGAGCTCAGGGGTGGTAAGTGTTCAGGAATGGAACACAATGGAGTGAATCTTGCTGTCAGGACAGGTAATGGAAAGGATGCCTGCTATAGCATAGTTGGAGGCATCAGTTTTGACAGTAATAGGGGCATCAAGTTGGAAGTGGGTGAGGATAGGGGCAGTGGTGAAGGCTGACTTGAGCTGATTGAATGCAGGTCAGCAGTCCTCAGAGAAGTTCCAGGGGACATTTTTTTGGGTGAGTCAGGTAAGTGGGACCCCAACCAAACAGAGCATTTGGCTCACATCTCCACACCATTACAATAGCCATCCAAAAAATCTTTTCATATTGCATGCCCCATTATCCAAACATTACCTGAAATCTGCATTACAATAACATCAAACTAATGTTTGCACCATTATTACCTGAACAATATTGTAGATGTCTATTACAATATCACCAGGATGTTTTTCAAGTGTTGTCACTTGTAATACAAAGGAGTTATATTACATGATACCTTGCATTTATGCAAGCATTAATTTAATGTGTATTTTCAATAATGTAACCATAATGTCAACTGAAATTGTCTTACATTATTCCAGACCCATTTATCATAACAACCCCATATTGTCAGTAACAATATTCTGACATTATTGTTAACCACTTTATAATAATGTTTATCATAATGTTATGAAAATATGATAAACATTATTTTGTCATGCACCTTGTGTGAGTGGCCATGCTACTCAGGCATGTAGTCTGTACCACTTCCCCTTTCCTTACTTGCATTCTCTGGACTTTTCTTGCTTTGTTTTCATCTAACTTGCCACTGTGCATGTGATTGTCCATACATTGGCCTTTGTTCTTTCTTTTATTGCTTTTGATGCATGACAGATCTGATGTTTTTTGATTCTGCCTTAGTTACCACTGTCTCTACAATACAAAAGTGTCACTGTACTTAGAAAAATAC
Organism: Pisolithus marmoratus; assembly: GCA_024613145.1. Classification (NCBI taxonomy): domain Eukaryota; kingdom Fungi; phylum Basidiomycota; class Agaricomycetes; order Boletales; family Pisolithaceae; genus Pisolithus; species Pisolithus marmoratus. The sequence goes on from JANFAE010000071.1 coordinate 76,297, forward strand.
CACCCATCTTTTGGAGTCAATATCTGTGTGTCTAAGAGTCTCTGAGTCCCTCGAGTCAAGTCCCCTAGTGTTTTTTGAGTCTTCAGCATCATCTAGTGTCTCTGCTTGCATCTCATCGAGTATCCTGTGCCCCTGTGTCTCCAGAAATTGCTGCCTTGCCTTCTAAAAGTCCTTTCCAGCATCTACTGCATCTACCAAGTTTACAGCATCATCCTATGAGTTCAAGAGTACAGAATCACCACCCTTTGAGTTATTGCCTTCAAGAATATATCCCCAGACCCTCAGAAGTTGTCCTGCACCTTCCTAGTGGCAGACTTTCAAGTTCCTCCATCACCAACCTCCTCTAGCCCTTAGGGAATTAATCCCCCATCATTCTATACCCCAGTACTGCTCAACTTCATCTCCTTCCAACTCAGCACCCCTTGGGACAAGCCTAGGATTATTCCTACAGCTTTCCCCTACATACCCCTTTGCACTCTCACAAGAAGAGTTGCCCACAGCAGAAACCTGGTCACAGTGGGGAGGGGTCTCCTGGTTAACTATGACATCTGTGTATGCTGAGATAGATTGAGGGCCACCTGGATCCAGAAGGGGGTTGGGTCACCACCCAGTCCTCCTTGGCTGCAATGGCATCCTTGCCAACCCTGGCCAGATCTGATAGTACAAGATTGGATATGGAGTTCCAGAACTCCTCTGCATAACAAATGTCTTTGAGCCATTTCTTCACAGCAAAGATTTTGAGAGTGGAACTTCCATAGACCTGGTCCTGCAACCTCTGTGAGAGTATTAGCCTTACAATCTCTATGGGAGAAGAAAGATTACCATATGAGCCTGCTGGAAAGTGGCAGGAGAGTTCATAAGCCTGGCATGACCAAACATGGCATCAGCCAAGGGGTTGCCATCAACCTCCAGCACATGTCTATGGCCAAACCTCTTGTTGGATTCACTTTGGCTCTTGGAGTGCTTCACAAGGCTGGGTTTCAAAGGAAGGTGAATCATATTGAGATGTTCCTAACATTGAATTAATATATAAGAGGGACTTGGGGGAAGAGACCCAATCACCACTTGTTGAGGAGGCATGATGCCTGGGAGATACCAAACCAACACCCTACCATGGACATCCAAAACAGTGGCAGGTTTAGATATATGCCCCCATTGAGGAAATTGGAAATGTTTGGTCTTGTCCAAAACATTGGGCATGGGTTTGGCAAGCCTATCAATGTCCCCATGCAGTTACATCTTCTCCAGACTTCAGGCTTTGGACTGTGAGTATCTGGAGACATTGACTCACACGGGTTCAGGATTGCATGGGCAATGACAAGGGCAGACAGCTTGAGTTCAGTCCCTGAAATGGATACAACAAAGCCAGAAAATTACATTACAAATTACAAATGCAGTGAAGCAAAGTTCCAAATGGAACAGATTCCCAACAACTGTCCAGGAGGGGCCCTCCCCAAAAACAGCAGCAAGTCATCAAGAAACAAAAGCAACTCAAATGCAACCAAACTAGCCCAAATCTAACTAAGCTTAACAGTTCTACAATGGAAGGTTAGCAACTCAGGAAAAGAAAGATACAAACTTACACCACATTCAACCAGAGGTTGGAAGACAGAAAGGCCGTCAGTAACAAGTAAGTAGAGGAATAATGCACATGCCTGAGACACCAGAATCTGACACAAGCAGCAAATCAATTATAATGAAGAGCCCTCAGATCCCAATTAATATGATAAGCCAGCCTACACTAAAAGGCATGGACTATGATGCCCTCAGATCCCTCAGTTACTGGCCTACACTAGTAGGCACAGAAATATTTCATATACAGCCCCTCATACTAGCAACATACTGGCCAGGTACATTGCAGATGAAGGGCCACCACCCCAAACTTGTACAGCTGCAGCCTATACAGAGCTGAGATGGTGCCTATGGGTGACAGGTTAGTGTAAGACAACACATACCTTTGAGGTGATGATGATGGGGGTAGGGTGTGCTGGTGTTGGGGTTGGGGACACAGCAACATGTCAGCTTAAAAAAAAATCAAGAGGGGGGCTACCTGCAAGGTGACAATGGGGGTAGGGTGCATGAGGTATTCAGGTTGGGGACACAGCAATGCATCAATTTAAAAAAAAATCAAGGGGGGGGCTACCTGTGAGGTGATGATGGGGTAGGGTGTGTGGGTGTTGGGGTTGGGGACACAGCGATGCATCAGTTTATTTTTAAAAAATCAGGGGGCACCTACCTGCAAGGTGACAATGATGGGGTTAGGTGTGGAAGGACATGGCAATGTGTCAAATTATTTATTAAAAAAAGGGGGGGAGAGCTACCTGTGAGGTGATGATGGTGGTAGGGGATAGTACACCCCAGGCATAATTCAGTAGCAGGTTGATCTGATTCCCACACATTACATGTACAAAGTTTATAATTTCAGGAGTATACTGTATAGTGTCACCAGTCTACTGAAATCTGAAGTTTGAGCGAGGTGTCCTTGGTGTACAAGGTGAACTGTCATTACAAATCTAGTATACATCACCACCATTCCATGCCCCAACTAGAATCTTAAACTCCATGCATGTACTAGCTCTTCTTGTAGTTGACTGGAATCCTAAAGCTCAGGCATGAATCATATGCACCAGGACACTGATGGAGAACAATATAATGTACAGGGAGCAGTGAGTCTGATGCAAGTTTGATATACTTAAAACTGGGCAAGCTGATGTGCTATGGGCACACTAACTGTTGGACATGTGGCAACCAAGCCACTACATGAACAGATTTTCCAATATCAGGTAAACAGTAAACTTGTTGTGACTTGATATTTCATAAATGTCACAGTCTCGGTGGCAGTTCATCCTTTGTTATAAACACCATGTGCATGCCAATGGGTGCATGATGTTTTGTGTTTCAGTCACTAGCCAGTACCTTAATGAAACTTAAAATATCAGTAAAATATTGGTGACATGGTGGCATGCACTGGTCACTTGAGCTGTGCCACTGTGCTGTGTTGCATGGCCTTACTGGAGCTGGAACACTGAAGCAAATCATCCAGTGGCCTCTCAAAGGATATATGCAGCCCAGTGGCACAGCTCCAGTGACCAGTGCATGCCACTGTGTCACCAATACTTTACTGATATTTTAAGTTTCATTAAGGTACTGGCTAGCAACTGAAACACAAAACATCAGGCACTCATCAGCATGCACATGGTGTTTATAACAAAGGACAAACTGCCACTGGGACTGTGATGTTTATGACATATCAAGTCACAACAAGTTTACTGTTTACCTGATATTGGAGAATCTGTTTGTGTAGCAGCTTGGTTGCCACATGTCTGACAGTTAGTGTACCCATAGCACACCAGCTTGCCCAGTTTTAAGTATATCAAACTTGCATCAGACTCACTGCTCCCTGTACATTATATTGTTCTCCATCAGTGTCCTGGTGCATATGATTCATGCCTGAGCTTTAGGATTCCAGTCAACTACAAGAAGAGCTAGTACATGCATGGAGTTTAAGATTCTAGTTGGGGCATGGAATGGTGGTGATGTATACTAGATTTGTAATGACAGTTCACCTTGTACACCAAGGACACCTTACTCAAACTTCAGATTTCAGTAGACTGGTGACACTATACAGTATACTCCTGAAATTATAAACTTTGTACATGTAATGTGTGGGAATCAGATCAACCTGCTACTGAATTATGCCTGGGGTGAGTAGTGTGGATGGACACAGAAACATGTCAGTATAAAAGAAAAAAAAATCAGTGGAGGGATGCCTACCTGTGAGGCAATGACAATGGGGATGGGGGTGTGGAAATGCATGCCAGGTCATTCAAGTTGGGGGATGTGGCTGTGCACACTTAACAGTGGGTGTAAACAAAAAAAAAAAAGGAATTGGTTGGGTGGGGGAGGCTTACCTGCACATGGGCTGGGCATGGATGAACAAAGGGGGAGGGAATCACAAAGAAGGTGGGAACATGTGTTGATATATTCCATGAGTTTGGTTATGATTAGTCCACATGTGACCTCACTAAAGGCTGTCAAGGTGACATGTCATTTGAACTGTGACAACCTTACCACATGTCATGAACCTGCTGGTGCTCTGTGGTCCTAGGGAGTATAGACTCCCTACACCTCCTGGGGTCTTTGAATGCTGACCATCCTCAGTCAGGGACATGTGTTGTAATGGCTGCATGGGTAAACCCATGGGTATTGGAGGGCTGACCCATACCCATACCCACAGTATACCCTTACCTGTGGCTATGGGTACAGGTAGATTCATGAGTACTACAGATGGGTACTTTGTGGGTAAAGACCCTTGTGGGTATACCTGCTGGGCCATATCAATTTGCATAAAATTCTATCAGTTAGTCTACATCAGCAAGATGGCAAAAGACCTGACAGTCTGAAAAAAACTTACAGTCTGAAAAAATCTGATATCAGACATTCTCAGACATTTTCAGACATTTTCAGTTTACCAGTTTACCAGTCAGTCAGAAATGAACATTTCTGAGATCAGACCAGCAGTTTTCCAGGATGGGCAGACATTCAGTTTATTTCAGGCCAGCAGTTTCTAGAGAGTCAGGCATCCAGTTTATTTCAGCATTTCAACATGTCAGGCTACCAGATGTCAAAAAGATAATCAGTTCATTTCAGGCCAGCAGTTTGTCAGGTGCCAGACATCTATTTTATTTCAGGCCAGAAGTTTTTCAGATGCCAGACTCATCAGTTTATTTCAGTATTTAATCCTTTCAGTTCATCAAATGTCAAGATTTCTAATTTCATTCAGGCCATCAATTTCTCAGATAGCCAGATATCCAGTCTACTAGATATCAAGGCTTTCAGTTTATTTCAGTCATTCCCAGCTGAACAGTCCCTCAGACATTCAGACTTGTAGATTTTTTCAGTGTTATAGCCTATTAGTGTCTCAGATATTCAGACTCTTACATTTTAACAGTATCATAGCCAAGCACTTTCCAGACACAGATCATCAAGGGGACATTCAAGGACCATCTTGTCTCATGGGTGGAAACATATTTGCAGAAACACTACAAGAATGACTTTGCAGCTGTCCTGGCTGATATTGATCATCTGTATGTACATTAAATCTAACAGTTTATGGCTTGTGCTGATCCTAGATTAGTATTGCTGTTGTTCACCCTTCCTGGCCTCTAGCATTTTTCACAAGGCTGTGGATTTAAACAATGGACAGGTAATGATTCTAAAGCTTTAATGAAGGTTATGTAGCATAATGCTATTGAATCAGTGGTATACACTTATACTAGGGTTGTAAGTTTATCTTCCTGCCATTGCAGGCTATGTACCCAATGAAATGCTACAAGCTCTCTCAGCTTTCATGGACTTCTGCTATATTGTTCATCAGTCAAGCCTGGGTGAAGCTGATCTGGAGGCTCTTGATAGGGCCCTTCAGCACTTTGAAACTCATTGTTCCATCTTTGAAGCTGAGGGCATTCACTCAGATGGCATTTCCATTCCTCAAATCCATGCACTTCAGCATTACCATGAAGCTGTTGAGTTATTTGGAGCACCAACTGGACTTTCCACATCTATTGTGGAGTCAAAACACATTCATGCAGTAAAGAGGCCTTACTGGTAATCCAATAAAAATGAGGAGATGGCAAAAGTGCTTCTGGTCAATCAGTGGCAAGATAAGCTGGCATGATTTCAAGCAGAATGCCTTGCAAAAGGTAAATTTTTGGCAATTGACAATTTGAGTCTACTTAATAACCTTTTTTCAGGGCTTTTGGACAGACCACTAATCCAACAAGACATGTACATGAGGATACATCCTTTCAAGATGATCCTTACCTTCAGGAGGCAGAGGATGATGATAGTGAAAGAGCAGATGCAGTGGTTCAACTTGCACATAAACCATGTAAGTTTCAGTATTCATCCTTAAGTTCATTTGAGGTGTGAGAAATCATTCATCTTCTACATAGCACCCAGGAAACTCAGAACCTTAGCTGAGATGGGTCAAGATATTGGTCATCTTGAATTGCCAGACCTTGTTTCTATTTTTCTGTTTCAGCAAAGAAATCCTGGTGTTGATGTTCCTGACATATCCAAGTGTCCAAAAGCTATTGACCCAGGATATTCTTTTTCCTCAGCAGTTGCAACATTCTATGCACCAAGTGATTTCTCTGGAGCAAATGGAATGCATTGCAATGTATCCATGCTTCATCCTCATGGAGAAATGGTGCACCTCATTATGATTGTGTCTTTGTGGAAAAAGATCCTACTCTGCCAGGATTTCAAGGGCTATATGTAGCACAGGTGCTATTGTTCTTCTCTTTTCATTATTAAAATGTCCACTACCTTTGTGCTTTAGTGCAGTGGTTCACCCCCATTGGGAATGAACCCTGTATTAACACAGGCATGTGGAAAGTTGAGCATGAGTATGATGAGTTTGTTGATCATTTAGTGAGTGTTATCCACTTGGATAGCATCTCATGACCAGCACATTTGATAGGTATTTATGGTGATGAGTATATCCCACCTGATTTACATTACTCAGATTCACTTGCTGCTTTTGGCTCATTCAATGTTAACAAGTACTCAGATTATCATGCCTTTGGATTAGCTTTTTGATGAGAATCAGTATTGAAAGTCTCTACTTGTCTCTTCTGTGGTGAACCACATCATTGCAGCTAATCAGCAGGATGGAAGAAGTTTTGACATTCTGACAAGATCTGATATCAGACATTCTCAGTTCACCAGCCTTTCAGGCAGTCAGAATTGCTCAATTCAGAGGTCATCTAGTAGTTTTCTAAGACCACCATCCCCCCATGGGAAACCCTCACCCCCCAAGCACTGCACCAGTGTTCAACAACAACTCCCTGCTCCATCCATCTTTCTGATGAGTCAGCAGGAGGTTTTATTCCATCCCCAGAGGCACATTTAGAGCTCACTTCACCACTCCAGCCATCCTTGAGTTGTCATTTGACACTTGGCATCCCACCCCCCAGTCTGGACAACTAGAGATGGCCCCAACAAAGGGAGGTTTTCTCAGGTCCCCACCACCCCCATCATTGTTGGCACTGAAACTGGCAAGGTGTGCCAGGGATGGCTATGCTTCTATCAAAACAACATGTATGTACATCTTCAGTCACAGCTGAAGCAGTCACCACCCAGGCCTGCTCATCAAGAATATGACAGAGGAGTGGCTGATGGGAGATGTGCTGAAGAGGATACCCCTCCAGAAGGTGCATGGAGGACATGCTCCATGCTACAAATGATGGCATACCATCTTCAATTCAGAGAGGAATACTGGAAGGAGATCCTCGAAAATCTGATCATAGCTTGAGAAGAAATGTGACACACACACAGGGATTGCACCAGCTTGACTGAACTAGTAGACAATGCTATAAATAAGGTTCATCGACAAGGAGCTATAAGCTCCAGTGTCAAAATATATCCCAATGTTATGATGACAAGCACACCATGGGGGGAGGTATGGATTGGAGAAGATGGGAGGATAGAGCATCATGACAAATCCACCAATGATGAAGAGAGCATACAAAATGCATCTCTAAGAGTCACTCATGATCCTATGGACCTTGATGCTGATTGAGATGATAGGTCTCAAAATGTAGGGACAAAGCCTACTCAGGACCAATGGATATGGTCATACATCTATGGAGCCATACATGAAAATCAATGATGCCCAGAATGCCAATGGCACATCAAAGATGTAGCAGAGGCTGCTATCAACAGAAACATGTCATTGAATGTAGCCCTGTGGTACCCAGAGCAACTTTCCTTCCAAGAATTTAATCAAGGATGGGATGAGTGTGAGCAAGCTCAAATGGATGGCCATGGGCTGAACATCAATAGACATCAATACACACTTCATGCAATGGCTGACAAATATGGTCCAATGAAACTGGTCAACTACAAACTTTGCAGGACATAGACAAGCTGAGAGTAATGGCATGAGACTCTAGTGTTACTCACCAAGAGTTAGAAAACAAAATAAACAGGACAGAAAACTGTCTGAGATGACACAATACAGAACACAATATCAGGGTTTACCCTGATGACACCATGGTGGAAACCCCCCATGGTGACCTGATGATTATGTGGGATGGTGCTCCCAATGCCCAAGAATTGTACATGGCAGTGATGGAAGTTGCAAAGAAGGCCAAACCACTGGCCAAACCAATTACTTGTGCATTTAGATATGCCATGACTTCTCCTGATAATCAGCTTGTGGGTTCTTGCCCATGAATTGCACCAGAATTGTGCATGTGCATGACAATAGAGGCAGTCATAAATGGCTGCAAGGTGTACACAATGATTGACACTGGAAGTACTGGAAACTTTGTGACCCCAGCCTATGCCAAAGTCACAAAAATGAGGATCTTTCCTCTGGAACAGCAGCTAATGCTGCAGCTAGGATGCATTGGTAGCTGATCAAAAATCACTCATGGAGGGAATGTGTCTATATGTGTGGCCCAATATGAAGCACCCTTGTACTTTGACATAGTAAATATCAATCACTATGATTGTATCCTAGGGATACCATTTCTAAGGCAGCACAGAGTCATGCTGGACTTTGCTACACAAATGATCATCATTGCTAATGAGTGTATCCCTTTGCTGGTTGAACCAGAAGCCAGAATAACAGGGCCATCATGCCCTGGTATGAAGGTATCTCCTTCTGCCTGACTAGCATGCCCTATGAGGCCACAACAGCCTTGGGAGGGCTTGCAGGGGGTGGGGAAACTGGAAGTGAAAAGCAAGACATGTCTCACATTGATAAAACCCATGAAGAAAGTAATAATGAAAGAGGATATACCTCATTTAAAGGAACAGTGGTTCCATAAATATAAGCATAGGCTTAGTGGGGTAGTCCCAAAGTTGCCTCCATTATGGGAGGCTTACCACAGGATTCCCCTGATCAATGAAAATAAACAGTATTCTTATCATTTGCCATGTTGTGCAGATGCATTAAAACAACAGTTGTTGGAGAAAATCCAACTGTACACCAATGCAAAGTGGTGGGTGCTGAGTACACAGGAAGACACTGAAGAAATCAGAACTCTTATGAATCCACCAGGACAGATGTGAAGTTTCTTGTACCACTTGTCAGGCACTAAGTTCAAGATGATCCAAATGTATATCCAACAGTCAGATTGTTTGCTCTTGTATAGTTGAGTGCTGTCAAGTGGGATCATCAGAACAATATCATCCTTCTTGATGTTGCCTTTGAGTACTGCTCCAAGGTAATCCCAGCCTGCCATGATGTCATTGACTACAGATATTGATCCAGTTCATCAGAGCTCTTTGATAATTTGCTGCATGTGCTCATGTAAGTAACACATTTGTCAGGCTTGGTCAGGATCACAATATAAAGCCTGGATTTGTGGGCCTAGCAGAATGGTCATGAACTTTTTGGCAGGTAGCCTGCTCTGGCCATTGGTACCCTGTAATACTTCTTGATTCCTGAAGAAATCAGAACTCTCAAGGTATTGTGTTGGCTGTGTGCTTTCATACTGCACACTGATGGGATATCTGCATAGTTTGTTGAGGTCGGCACACAATCCTCTCCCCTGATTGCACTCAATGCCATGCTGACTCCATAAGGCTCAGTGTGAGCCAAGGTTTACCATCATTCCAGGCTACACTACTCTTGTCTTCATCATCAGTTAAAACATTCAATTTGACCTTACTTAGTGTGTGATGGTCAGATTTCACTGACAAAGAACTTTGGGAACACAGCATCAATGACCTAATCATGAAGGCTGTGAGGTGACAAGACAAATGCTGGGTCAACCAATCTATACTCCTTGAGGGTAGCTTGATAAGTACTGGATCAGGAAAAACTGACAGTGCCATTATTCACTCTTTATCACTATATATTGCTATATTCCACTATTTATCACTAAAGATGCCAGGGACAACTATGGGATCTATGGCACCACAACCATCCCCCAAATAAACCAAAAACATTGACTCTTTTTTGTTTGCAGGTCTCCATCATCTTGCAGCCCTTCAGTGTGAAGGGCTTTGCATCTGGGATGCATCCAAAAATTGCATATTTTCATTGGACCTCTATCTTCTCTTCACAATGGCTGATGGTCCAGGACTTGTCTGCTGGGATGGGATGGTTGGACATAGTGGCAAAAATGGCTGTCAAGTGTACTGTCCAATGCCAGGCAGATGCAAGTTTAATGGCACACATTACTACCTGGCCCTCTTGAAGCTGCAAGATAACTGCCTGCCTGGTAGTGATCATCCAGACATTGACATCTTCCAACTTCCCCTTGGCAGCTCAGGTGATTATGCTGAAAACCTCTTTCAGCTCATTAGTGCTCCTAGCTTGTGGCAGTGGAATATCTGTAAGACTGAAACAGGTATTATGAAACTGCCTCTAATCCTTGGGCTCAATCTGTCTTGCTCACTTGGAGTACCCCTCTGCATGACTACAGACCTCATGCACCTCACCAGCAACCTCTCAGACCTCCTTATCTCACTCTGGCATGGCATGTTGGAGTGCAGTCACACTGACAGTTGAGGCTTGTAGGACTGGGCAATTTTTCATGATGAAGAGATTTGGACCACACATGGACAGGCAGTTGAAGATGCTGGTGTTTCCATACCCAGTTCTTTTGACTGCAAACCACATAATATTGCAGACAAAATTAATACTGCCTACAAGACTTGGGAGTTCCACCTTTATATGTTCTCCTTAGCACTGGCTCTTCTATATAATATCCTTCCAGAATGCTACTGGTGCAACTTCTGCAAGCTCATGCACAGTATCCAAATCATGTCTCAGCACACCATCAATAAGCAAGATCTCAAGCATGCCTACATCCTCCTAGGTTCCTGGGGTTGTGAGTTCGAAATGATATACTATCAACTCAGGCAAGACCATCTTCATTTTATTTGCCCATGTGTGCATCAAGTTCTTCATCTCATTACTGAGGTGATGCACAAGGGTCCACCAATTTGCTATGCACAATGGACAATGGAGCAGACCATTGGGAATCTTGGTCAGGAAATACAGCAGCCATCAAAACCTTATGAGAACCTTGCCAAGGAAGGAGTGTGGCATTCCAGGGTAGCTACCTACATTGTCGCATTCAAGCTAACTAACAATAATACCAGGTCAATGCAATTCTTGCAATCATGCCCAAACTTGATGATGAGACCAAGGGACAGCCCATGGGGTCTGTCGACTTAGGACAAGGCTACATTCTCCTATGCAAATGAGACAAGCAACCCTGGCTCCCAACTGGAGAAGAAGCCCATGTCATCAGTGAGTTTATAGGTCAGGACCAACCCCTTCACTGCTTCAAAAGATGTGCACGACTTCATCTTCCAAATGGACAGATTGCCCGATCTTTATGGCAGGAGAAATTTAAATCTTCCACTCAAATATGTATCTCAAGGAATGTGAAGGTATGTACAATAGTTTTACTCATGCTATGAGATGCTACAAAAGTTTAGTTTGTTTATGACAGGTGAGAATGACTCAGAGAGGTCCAGTACTTTGTGAGACTTGTGATGGATGCAACTGATGAACATGCTGATGAAGCATGATTCAAAGACATCTCTCTCATCCATCTGTACACACTTCCAGATGAATTGCTCCTACAAGCCTCATCAAACATGCTCATGGTATCAAGACTCTCTGACCAATTTGTTGTTGTGCATGTCAAGTCAATTAAGAGCATTGTAGGTATGATACCTTATTGTCTTAAACATCCATCTGGTATTGTAGAGAATTGTTTCTTTTGATGGAGAAACCTGGACTAGACATTTCTCAGCTAGGGATAATGTATAGCATCTATCAGGACAATGCCAATCATGATGCAGAGATCAAGTAACCATACAGTGACTCAAAAAACCCTTTCAATGTTTTGCTGTTTTGTATTGATGGTGATGCCAAAAATCAGGCAGGGAAATTCTAAGTAATCTTGAAAATATTCATCCAGATAGCCCTATGTCATGGCTTCAAAAGGATACCTTATCCAAGTTGTTTGGCTTTGTTTTGGTTGAGATATTGCATCTTTAATCAGGACAACTCATTGAAAGGGTTTTTTTGCTGATGAAATGGCAGCATATTCATGGCAATTGGACAGCATAATTTATGGTTTGGAGCCTGAATTTTTGGTGGTCATGCATGCTAGTGATTACATAATATATCACATAATTGATTTGATGGTTTGTCAGCATTTAAACAAGGCCAACCATTGAACTTGAGTCATTGATCCTCTATCCTGTACCATCACTCAATCGGGACTATTCTCTCAGGGAAATGTCAGCAAATTATGGTGGTAATGGCATTACCATGAGTAGGATGTATGCCCAGCACCATTGGTCTCTTAAAATAGTTGCTCAAATTCATTCCTGTACCATTTCTGCTACCAATGCCTGAGGGGTCCTGACAGTAATCAGTATTGGGAAAGGGGAAAGTGTCATGGAAGTCATTCTGGCACTTCAGGACATGAAGAATGAACTAATCCCCTCTCAAATGGTGCATTTCTATGCAAGAAAAGCTGGTATCAAGGTTGGGGTGAAGCAATGTCCTGCCCTGCACACCTGGAGCCAAGGATGGTCAGCCAGACTATGCCCTGTGCTGAACTAAGGATGACCAGGAAAGGATTATTTGGTCATAGGTGACCAATGGCAACACCTAAGGACAGATGGGAGGGAAAAAACTTGCACCCTGGTAGCCCAATAGATGATTCCACCCAGAACCCCTGGAAAGTAAAGAAGGATTTTACTCCCCAACCTTGATACCAGCTTTTCTTGCATAGAAATGCACCATTTGAGAGGGGATTAGTTCATTCTTCATGTCCTGAAGTGCCAGAATGACTTCCATGACACTTTCCCCTTTCCCAATACTGATTACTGTCAGGACCCCTCAGGCATTGGTAGCAGAAATGGTACAGGAATGAATTTGAGCAACTATTTTAAGAGACCAATGGTGCTGGGCATACATCCTACTCATGGTAATGCCATTACCACCATAATTTGCTGACATTTCCCTGAGAGAATAGTCCCGATTGAGTGATGGTACAGGATAGAGGATCAATGACTCAAGTTCAATGGTTGGCCTTGTTTAAATGCTGACAAACCATCAAATCAATTATGTGATATATTATGTAATCACTAGCATGCATGACCACCAAAAATTCAGGCTCCAAACCATAAATTATGCTGTCCAATTGCCATGAATATGCTGCCATTTCATCAGCAAAAAAACCCTTTCAATGAGTTGTCCTGATTAAAGATGCAATATCTCAACCAAAACAAAGCCAAACAACTTGGATAAGGTATCCTTTTGAAGCCATGACCTAGGGCTATCTGGATGAATATTTTCAAGATTACTTAGAATTTCCCTGATTTTTGGCATCACCATCAATACAAAACAGCAAAACATTGAAAGGGTTTTTTGAGTCACTGTATGATATTATGTCTGTAGTACACATTTGACAAGAAAACAATGAGACAGCATACATAATGGTTGCAGAGGTATCAGACATGCAAGAAAGAAGACATAACAGGTAATCTAAAGCTCCAGTTTCATGTGCTTGGGGATGGGGCCAATGGGTGCATCAATCTGACACTTCCTTTTTGCTTGCTGTGTGGGGATATCAATAGGATCAAAAGGGATGATGTAGTAGGCCCACAGCTTCTCCAAACTGTCCAGATCTGGGTTTGGGTTTCCAGAGTAGTGAGGAAGAACATGGCATGGAGAGGCAGAAGTAGATTTGAACCTGGAATGGGTCAGACAATCCAAAACACGAGAAGATACAAATGTACCATGATGCCATAGTATCCTCCAGTGCAGGGTCAGGTTTAACATTGGCATCCTCAGTCCCATCAAGCTCCTTCTTGAGAGAATTCAAGTCTCTAAGTAGAGATAGCTTGTTACAAACAGTATCCAGTCTGGCACTCATGTCAATAACCCTGGTGAATGTGTCTTGTATACTGATAGTTCCCTCATATGCCTTCCACAATGCTGTGTGAGCAGCCTGCAACTGGGAGCTTGCTTCCTCAACCTGCTCCAATGCTTCCTCTTCAAGCATGCACTGCCCCTCAGGAGGGAGACTGCTATTGATAGTATCAGCTTTTTAGGCCAAAAAATGGGACTTACATGGTGCCAACAGTATCCTTCAGATGAAGTACAACCTTTTTGATACTGGGTGACTGAATATCAACTGAAAATGTGTGGGTCTCCCACTTAGAGAGACTACCAGTAACTTTGATGTAGATAATGTCATTGACCACATTAAGGATGTGCATACCTGGAGTTGATGACATACTGTAGTAACTAAGAGAGAAAAAAGTCCATGTATTAATGTCAATTAAAGTTCTGTCAGAATGCACCAAGTGGTACAGAAATTGGCAATGCATCTAATGGAATAACTTACCTCTTCACCCCTACCCATCCCCACTGTCCTCAACGATGTCTGTAGGGATGATGTCATCATTACTAACATCCAGCGACTCGAATGGACTGTTTCTGAGTTCATTGTCACCCATGAACATGACATTCCAGCCATCTTTCCTGCCATTGCCACACATCCCTGACATGAATTTCTCACAGGGAAATGAGATGGTGATGACCTCATTCCCCATGATTATGAATGTAAGTCCTTTTGTTAGCAAGCAGAGCTTATTGCCACATCTGTTTTAGGGCACATATAGTCATGAATCCAAGCAACTTGGCCTTCTACAAGAGCATGCAAAGTTCCTTGAAGGACAGGTAATGAAGCTCACCATAGAAAATAACACCCTCAGGTATGTGATTCTAATTCTACAGCCCACAGTTAGGATTATCATTCATGGGAGGGGACTATGAGGTCACCTTTAAAGGAGTCAGGAATGTTGGGGCTACTAAGTGCAATGGTCAGCCAAGGTGGTGGGTGGTTGGTAACTGAATGGCCTTCTGGCCCATTGTCATATAGGGTGAATGGTGGTTGGGGGGAGTTGGATCGATCAGAGGCATCCTCTGATGCTTCCAAAGAAGCTGGGGTGGGGGTTTACTGCACATGCAGCATGCCTCATGGGTGGATATGAAATTGTATAGCTTGTCACATAATGATTGGACCTCTGCTTGAAGTCTGGCAATAGCATCAGTCAGTGGGAGGAGAGGTGGCCTTGGAGGCTGTGATGGGGGTGGCAGCTGGTTTCTTGGGGGGGGGGGGGGGGGGGGGAGAAGTTTTCATCTGACTCTGTAGATGATTGTAAAGGTTGTTCTGGTATAGTTGAAGCCAGCCTGGGTGGACCCTCCTGGTCTTATTGTCCAGTGTGATGGGGTTAAGGTGGGCCTTAAATGAGTGAAATACTGCAACCAGCCACTGGACAGCTCTGGGGGCAGTTTTCTCACAGGCAATGGGGATGGTGGGTACTTGGAATGACTTCCCTTTATTGGGGCCATCCTTTGTCATCCAAGTCCAGACTGGGGAGTGGGTAGTGAAGTGACAAAGAACAAGCTTCAGGATAACTGGTGGGGAGTAACAAGCCTTAAAAGTTCCCTTTGGGAATGAGTGGAAGCATTTTCCCATGTCTGAGAGTCAGATAGGGCATGGCAAGGTTGTTGAGCATTGATGTTTCTGTGAGGGTTGCTTTTTCCCATGGGGGGTGGTGGTGGTAACTGGTCGAGAGGCGTCCAACTTCTTCACTTACTAATCATTAGTGTGCAAGTGACTAGTATAACAGCTGGCACCTGCACACCACTATTCCACCAGTGGCTTGACTTGAGTCACCAACTCACATGACAATGTCCTTCAGATATCCACTCACTGCAGCTGATCATGAAAATTTCACCCATTTTTCAGGACAAGTCCTGAAGCTCCAGATCCAGATCCATATGTAATTCTGGCTTAAACATTCCCCCTTTTCATTGTCTGGGCAATAGGAAAAATTTGTAGGCTTGACTGGATGCCTCACTGTGTTGATGCTCAGCACTTGAGACTGTTGCAGACTTGGATATATGAGATCCCCCATATCTCAGCTTTGGGTTGTTTGTCATGTGCACAAGATGAGCTTCTCCAGCAAGATGATAAAATATCTGTCAGTCTGGAAAAGTCTGAAACTTCTGATTTCAGGCTATTCTCAGAGTGCCAGACAATCAGACAGTCAGAACAACAGACCTTCAGTCAGACAGCCAGAACATCAGATATTCAGATGGAACCAGACCCTCAGAAGTTTTAGATCATCAAACAGTGAAAATACCATAAACCTCCCACACATTTTCAGAAATCTCAAATCATCAGATAGCAACACTACCAGTCTATCAGCTATTTTCAGAAGTCTCAGACTATCAGAATCAGACAGGCAGAATGCTAACCCCCATGTATTCTCAGAAGGCTTAGGCTGCCAGACTATCAGAATAGCAGAGTCTCAGATATCCTCAGATGTCTCAGACCATCCTCAGCCAGTGATACAGACAATCAGATATTTTCAGAAGTCTCATCATGAAGTGCCACCAGATGTCAGAGCAGTATACCTTAAATATGTAGAAAAGGGATGTAGGCAGCCTCAGTAGTGATTCAACTACTAGATATATCAATGTACCTGTTGGTATCACAGAGTAGATACTGGCATCCCATACATATGTAGTTGAAGGTACTCAATTATAGTAGACTATTCTAGAATTGTATTCTCACACAGTACAACATCAGCAGAACAGCCCTCACCTAGACAGAACTGGACAGAACTGGCTAGATTTGTCCAGACAAATAGGGGTGAGGGATCTCAACAATTCACATATATAGGTTGAAATTTACATGGGGCAATCTTTATGATAATGTCAGCTTCTGGGTCAATTTTTGTGAGGACAGATGCAAATGTGGTTGTGTGGTGTGCAATGACATTTTGTGAGGGTGAGGGTTAAAAAGGCTAAAGCTGGGCAAGCTAATTTCTGCCACAATCATGGAATCACCTATGCATGACATACAGGATGATGAACAGGTGCTACACACAGATAGATATCTGACAGTAGTAGCACTAGTACACATAATAATGCATTAACTGTATCTTATGGAGGAATAGATGAATGTGTTAAATGGTAAGCATGGGTGGTTGGCTCAGGGAGCACAGCACACATAGCAAAAGATAGATCATGTTTAGGGATAGTCCCTATACAGAAAGAAAACCAGGGTATCAGAGATCACAAAATTACAGTGCATGGAATTGGGACAAGACTTCTGTCATTACCCTATGGAATGTACTGTATACCCCTAATGCTGTATGTAATTTAAGTTCATTAATGTGCCTTGATAAGGAAGGTGACTCCTCTATTTCTGTGGGAGGACAAATGGAATTGTATGATCAATGAAATGATCTATTTGCTACAGCTAATATACATGATGGAATCTACAGATGATGCAGGTGCAGGCATGTACTTGCAGAGCATGCATACTAGTCATGTACATGGGATGACTGGAACTGGAATTTCAGGCACATTGGAGTCAAAGCACTCCAGCACCTTCTATGTGACCAGTTGGTTGATGGACTTACCATGGTGCTGTCTCTGATTGTCAATTGCCCAGTGTGTGTAGAGGTTAAACAATCTAGATTACCATTTCCAAACAAATCACTACTGAGAACAACAGAACTGGGAGAGATGATACATACTGACATATGGGGACCAGCTCAATCAGAAGCCCTAAGTGGGTGCATGTGCTGGTAGATATCCATTATTGATGATGCAACCTGCTACTGTGAAGTATGATTCATGGTTAGCAAAGGAGAGGCTCAAACAAACTAAACATACATAGAATGCTGATTAGGGTGCCAGATGAAGGTTGAATGTGCTGGCAATGGAAAAGAATATGTCAATAATGAGTTAGTCACCTGGTGTCACAATGTAGGAATTGACTTACAGGTGACTGCACCATGTTCACCTGCACAAAACAGCATTGCTGAGTGTTTCAACTGAGTGCTGGGTGAGTTAGCTCACACCATGAGAATTACACATCAGGGAAACAATGATGAAATGATTATGTTATATAAGACTTTATCTACCCTGGAAAGCCCTATAAGGTACATCATAATGACATACACAATGGTCATGCTATATATTCTTGGGGAGCCTTGGCAGCATAGGTCAAAAGTTATCATTTAGGTAGAGTAGATCACATGTATCAGAATGTGAACAGTAGATCATATATGTCTTTCATTATCAGACATTACCAACAATTGTCATTGACACCATCAACAGCTTAAAAATAAAAATTGCTATAGCAACCTTCAATTGAACTTATCAATCATGATATTACAAGAAAGCAATTTCATTCAATATCATTTAAATAATCAGTACCTACTGAGTAGACTACTAAGTATGATGAACAACTTAAACCTCAAAAAAAGCAAAAATAAAGCAGAGAAAGACACTCACAGATGACTTCACACAAGGCTACACTTACCTGGATATGAACCCTAAGACTTAGAGTCTTAGAGTGACTCTTGCCCTGAGGTAGAAAACAGAGACAAGAGTGAAGAAGAGAGAAGTGGAGAGAGGATGAGTTTATATAACATGTACTATACAGTCATTACAAAGACATGCCCACACTTGTGGCTGGTGAAGAGTTGCTTAAATGATCACAAATGACACAAATGACAAGACTAGGTAGATATTGATGATCAAAGTGAAATCAGACTGAAAAGAATACTGTCACTGATATGATGATGATATCTCTGACAAGCAATTATAATATATTGTCAACTACATAGTATTATTATGTGTGCCATATCAGCTCTTGTCATCATTGTATCATGATGACAAAGTATTGTAATTCTTGTATCAGGCCTATATGCAGTTGACCAGATAGTAAAATGTCTGCCCAAGATTCTAATGCACTATCTGACTATTATCATTATGATTTATAGATAATCATGCCCTATACACCATTATCCAATTCATATCAGACAGATAACTACTTACCATAATTAACTGGGAATACCAGCACATCACAGGTTCCCTGATGGAGGAAATGTACCTGTGTTCCTATGACCCA
Organism: Pisolithus marmoratus; assembly: GCA_024613145.1. Taxonomy (NCBI): domain Eukaryota; kingdom Fungi; phylum Basidiomycota; class Agaricomycetes; order Boletales; family Pisolithaceae; genus Pisolithus; species Pisolithus marmoratus. The sequence goes on from JANFAE010000071.1 coordinate 95,292, forward strand.
AAGCGATCAGGCATGCAGCTTATGTCTGAAACTGTTTGCACACTCATGTGCTGGCTGGAATGACACCCTATGAATGGTGGACAGGATGGCATCCTGACTTGTCACACTTTGAAGAATTTGGGTGTCCTGTATGGATAATGAAGAAGGCATCAGTATTAACAAGCTTGATGCTAAGTCTGTATGACTCACCTTTCTCAGGTTCATTGATGAATGACATACTGTCCAATTCTATGATGTCCACACAAGATCTATAAAGACCTGACATAATTTCTGTTTCATGAGTTGAAGGGTGCCAATGGGGGTTTGGAAAGTAGTGAGGTCATGGTAATCATCATAGATGGTCCTGTGGTCATACCCTACCATCAGATCTAGGATTCCATAAACTGAGTGGCATGTGAAGGCTTCTGTGATCAAGTCAATGAAAGGGGGGACTGCTGAATCTTGAATAGAGATGGCATTTAGGGGCTGTAAATCATGGACAAGATGAAGAGATTTTCCATCTTTCTTGATGACACAAAACCATTTGGATCAGTAGGATGAGGTCAAAGGTTTGTAGACACCAACAGTGACCTTTTCCTTGATGATTTGGGCAATGTCTCAGAAAATGGCAGGGGGGATGGGGATATTGCATTCAACCCAAGCCTTGTGAGGCAGAGTCAGAATTTTTAGAGGGGGGAACATGTCTTCATGAAAGGTTCCTCTTTTGGAGGTCTCCCAAGCAAATGCTGCCTCATGGGTACAAATGAGCCATCAAATGAAGTTTAATTCCACCAGCCAAAGAAACTTGGCAGGATCAAGATCAAGCTCTTCTGCTTGATGTGCCATGAACCTAACACCAGGAACAAAAGGAGGGGGGTGGTATGGTAATACAGGAAGGTCTGCAAGAGGATCACTGATCTCCCAATGCTCTACTCTGAACTTGACAGGCATTGCAGTCAGGATAGGCTTCACCTTCTTTGCTACAGGTTTGTACTTCAAAACATGATAAATTGAGTCAAAATGAAGAGTGGACTGTAGAACTGAAAGTGTCAGTGGAGAAATAGTAGTACCCATAGAAAACAAAAAGGGATCTTTTGGAGAAACTGTCAGTGTTATAGTCATATAAGTAAGCTGCAGCAGTGTTTTCTTTAGAGTCTGTGAAAGATGGTGAAATAAAATCTGAAGTTGAAGAAAGGGAGTCTGCAACATAAAGAGAACACATGGAAACTGTTTTTTTCTGGTCTCTTTGCACCTCTAGCAAGTCCTTGACTGATATTAAAAACCCTGTTCTCCCACTTCTAAATGACAGCAGCATTCTTGGCAGGCAAAATATTCTGCCTTGTCTTCTGGGTTTACAAATCACAGGTAAGGGTATAGATGGTGACAAGGATGAGTTGGGATTAACAGTTGGTGGCCTGAGTTGGGGTTGTGGATTTCTAAAGGTTGTTCCCCATCTGGGAAGTCTCTGAGGATGCTACTGAGCAGACAGAAAATGTCACAAATTTCTGACACCCATGCCAAGACATTACCATGACTAATTATGCAGTATTTTTAACTAGTGCCTTTTAGAGTATGGTAATGGGACCCAAGAAATATGAACATGCATTCCCATGGCCAAGTGACCTCATGATCATTACCCAATATATCATTATTATACAGTACAATTGGTCATAATGTGTAACATACTGATGCAGATAATGCATAATGCATTGACTACTGAGGCTTATTATGCATTATAATATAGGTATAACATAGGGAATGGTCATCATTCAGGATATCACTACTTAGACATGTCACTACCTGATGCAGGATCTTGACTGCAGGTTCATCTAGGTGACCATTTTGTTTGATTCTGGCTGGTGGCCAACCCTCAATACAGTCATGGAAACTAAGGGAGACACTTCAGTCAACCACCTATGGGGACCTATTAGGTCTATATATTCTTATAGATGTATTGGCCTAATAGGTGTCAACTGGTTGGGAATCCCCAGCCTCTGGAGATTCTCCACATCATGGCTGGGGAATCTCCAGAGCTGCCATCCAATAGATGCTGGAGAAATCCATTTCCCCAAAATAAATACATTTTTGGTGTCAATGCAGTGGAATGCAGTGGAGTGGCTGGGGTCCAAATATGATTTTTCCCAGATATTGCCTGCATCTTCTGGGTATTCCCCATGCTAAATTGACCAACTTCCCAGTCCAATCGTTCCACTGGGATTTCTCCAGGCTAAATTAACCTGCTTTCCAGTCCAATCCTGGGCATTCCCCATGCTGATTTGACCTACCCATGGTTCCAAATGGGATTTCTCCAGGCTAAATGGACCTCTCCTCAGGGTGGTTTTGGACTTTCTCCAGCATAAATGGACCTCTTTGTAGGGTGGTTTGGGACTTTGTCCAGGCTAAATGGATCTATTCCCAGGGGATCTCTGGACTTTCTCCAGGCTAAATAAATGGACCTACTCCCAGGGGATTTTTGAACTTTCTCCTAGCTAAATGGAGGGGAATCTGCAGGCAGTATTGGGGAATCTCCAAGCCATGTTGCAGAATCCCCAGGAAGGGTTGGGGAATCTCCAAGCAATATTGGAGAATCTCCATGCAGGGTTGGGGATTCTCCAGGCAATTTTGGAGATTCTCCAGGCAGCATTCTATATGCTTTTGTAAACATGATAAGGGTGGAACTAGAGTGATAGTAAGGTATCTGGTCACTGATAGTCCATCTGCACAAATATGGTGACAGTATGATTTGCACAAAATGACTATGATCAGAAAATGTAATAGATATATAACTAGAAAGTGGTATCTAAAGATAGATTGGTATTGTATTTTGCAAATTGTAGATCAAATATGGTGTCATACATCCCATAACAGTAATGACAATCATGCTCACATATATGTATATACCCAGGTACTATGACAGAGGAAAGGTGAGATCTGTGCAAATCAATAATACACATGACTTGTGAAAACAATCCTTTTTAGTGCCCCTGTGGTTCTTATTGTGATGTTGTTGCATCTTTTTCTCACTTGTACATATAGATGAGCAGTAACATGCAAATGCATTGTGAAGAGGCAGTCCCTTCACAGGCAAGTGTGGCCCTTTAATACTAGGGAAGTCAGAGACCACCTTCAGTTGGTCAGTGGCCTTGGATAGCTGGCTAGGATCAACCTTGAGCTTGTGTGTCTTAACATGGCCTATGACATCCTGCTTTTTAATGGCTTCTTTGCATACTTCACATATGAGGAACCTGAATTCCCAATTCAACTTCAAGTTGATGGTGTCCAGGTATGGATGATAAAGGAAGCCAGAAGGGGGTTCCTCTTGTTCCTGCTCTTGCTCCTGTTCCCACTCATGTTCTTCTTCCCATTCCTGCTCCTGCTCCTGCTCATCTTCATCATCTTCATCTTCATCCACATCCACATCTAAATCCATATCCATATCCACATCTACATTCACATTCACATCCTCTTCATCTTCATCTTCCATTATTATAGCTTTTCTTTTTCCTTTTTGATCAAAATTTGTGGTGCCCTTATGATCTTGTCCCTCACTTTCTTCCTCATAATAGTTCATAGTAGTAGAGAATATCTTGTAGGGGTAGGGTTCTTGCCCCTTTGCCTTGTTTTGCCCCTCTTCTTCACTCTCCTCTTCCTCTTCTTGGGCCTTTGCCTTATTTTGGGCTTCTTCCTCACTGGTCTCTTCCTCCTCATAATTGACAATTGGGGAGTTGGGGTTGGGGTGATTTCTTGCTCTTGCTGGCCCCTCTATTCCTTGTCTTCCTCTGGGCAAGGTTCTCCATCCTGCTGGTCCTGTGGAAAAAATTTAGTTATTAGTACTAATACAAGTGAGGACTTCTTTATTATTACCTCAATGCTGAGAGGTGCCATGGAAGTGTCAACACTAACAGGCTCACTAGGAGGAACAGAACCTATTACCTAAGAAAGCCCAAGCAACTATAATGAGCATAGGTAATAAAGGGTGATGACTTACTGTGCCTTCTGGCCCAATCCATGCAGCCTTGACTTTTTGTAAATGCTTTGAAAGGGCAGGTATTGTGGCATAGGGTGTGGGAGAGGATGCATGGTTAGAACAATAACAGTAAAATTTTCCATCTTGATGAGTTAGTGTGATTGTTACCCCAAAGCTGTCTACAATTGTGCCACTCTCCTGACATTCCCTCCTCTTGTGAGGATTGCATTTGCTTTTGGAAGGAAATGATTGGTAGCAAATGTTGCAGGTGAAGTGACCTGGGATAGTGGTGGTGGTATGAGGTCAAGAGACAATTAGAAAATTTCCCACATTCTGGGTGAATTGATCTAAGATGGAGATTGGTGCAAATAGGCATATACAAATACAGGTCACATATCAGTATTGCACAAACAAGACCATGGATCAAGAGTGGGGATGTGTGGATTTAATTTATAGTGTTGAGCATGGCAAGTCAGTACTTGGCCAGCAGCTTTTAGAGATACTGTATTCATCCCCATTTGCACCTACAGTCTTTCCTATTCTGGCATCACTGGTGGGAGTGACTCCATTGGGATGCCTTGTGGATTGGAACCATCAGGTGTGGTGATTGCTGGGCTGGGAAAGTCACCAACACACCTTCTGAAAGGGGCAATGCTTGGCTGGCATTTGGATACAGTTGTTGTCATTCTCTCAAAGATCCCTTCTCCAGCTTCAGGGCCAACCTCCCAGCTGGGGGCATCAGGATCCACATCTGCATCTTCCTCCTCCTCTTCTTCCTCTGTCAAGGTATCAGGTTCATATTCATCATCCTCCTCAAGATCCAGATTGGGACTGAGGAGCCTTCTGGCCTTGGAAGTCACTTGCAGTGTGGAAGGTGCTGATCTTTTCATGGGGGGAGGGAAGGTGTTGGAGTTAGACAACTGGTGTGGTGTTGCATAGCCACCATATTACATAAGCACATAGTGCACACTTACATTGCATATTACTGTAGTTTCAATAAGTATTCTACAGGTACAGTAGCTTTGCTACTGATATATAAAGTGACTACTAAGTATGCTACTGATTCTACTTCTACAAAAGGTTGGCAGGGGAGGAAACAAGAGAGATGAGAGGTCAAAACAAAAGAGCAGATCATGCTCTGAGGCTAGACTACTGTTTTCAATAGAAAAAAAAGTTTTATTGTTTAATGAATGACTAGTGAACTGGTAGAATTAGAATGAGGTGCAGTGAAATTCTAGCCAAGCATGGGCTTACCTATCAAAGACTTCTCTCCCCCAAGCACTGGGGCAAGAGCACAGGGCCCAACTGAATGTGACAACTGAATGCAACTATCATACAATGCAGTGAGAGATGAGCCAAACTGCAGCATCATACTGCACTCAGCTAAACAGGGTGGCTTCTACCACAAGGGGAGAAAATGGCAGGGTGCTGATGACAAATTGCTGAACACTATGATCCCCCAAATGCATGGGACCAGTGGAGTGGAGTGGAGTGTTAGGGAGCACAGAGAAAAAAAGAATTGGGGGAATACATGCACCCAATCCCAAGATATGCTCATCTTTTGTCCTAGGAGGCCTTTCTTCCAGTAAGCAGCCTACAGCTCCAGAACAGCAGCATTGGAGGGGGGTCCTGAAAGGTACCATTGAGCAGAACCAGATTCCTGACTTTATGGAAAGGGTCAGATGGCATGGTCATCAAAATATCCCACAGAGGGGAGGGGAGGGGGGGAAAGGTGGATCCAAGCAGCATACAAAAAAGCATGCATAAACAGAATTAAGAAGAGCCTTCCAGGTATTTATAATGCCTGGATACCAACCTAGCATGCCCTATGAGTGCACTGGGAGTTCAACTGTGCCAGTTGACTGCACAATGTCTGTGGGGAGACTTCAACTGAAAGAGTATTTTGAGGGCAGGGAAGAGAGCAGTCAACATGTGTGGGGGCAGATCCTCATGATTGCATTTGGAATGAACAAAACTCACCTTGGGGGGGTGGTAGTATTAGCCTGTACCCCATTTTCATGACATGGGTCACTGAGAATGGTGGGGAAGTGGCTGAACTGCATGAATGTCATGTGACTCATAGGGAAAATATTACATAACCAAGTGCAGCATGCTGCACTCAGCTAAAACAGGGCCACCCAAAAGTCATGTGAATGTTCCCACTGAGATGAGTCAGCAGAAGGATGGGGTCAGTGGCCCCCCACCAAAAAAGGTGTGCCCAGTTCCATGAGTGGCCTCCCCAATGTTATCACCACCCCACAGACTAGTACCACTGTCACTCATGTTTGAAGAGGTGCATGTGTGGGTGGGTAGGTACATGAGATATGGAGGTACTGGAGTGTTGCTAGACTGCATGGTGTTGACTGCAAGACATCTGGGGGGAGACTCTGGGCCATGGGACATGAGGGCACAAGAGCAAGAGTGGCTCATTTGGCTTCAACCACAAGAGTATTTGAGGGCAGGGAAGAGCAGTCAACATGTGTGGGGGCAGATCCATGTGATTGCATTTGGAATGAACAAAACTCACCTTGAGGGTATTAGCCTGTACCCAGTTTTCATGACATGGGAATCACTGAGAATGGTGGGGCAGTGGCCAAACTGCATGAATGTCATGCAACTTGTAAGGAAAATATTACATAACTGAGTGTGGCATGCTGCACTTCAGCTAAAACCAAAAGTCACATGAATGTTTCCCACTCTGAGATGATTCAGCCAGTGGAAGGATGGGGTCACTTGTGCCCAACCCAGAAAGGAAAAGGGCTTAGTCATTGGAAGGAAACCCCATACTTCCAAGTTAATATGCCTTTAGGCATATTTCTGACAGGTCTACAGAATTCTTCGTTTCACCCCCCTGGCCTGGGAGGCCCAACCTCCCTCATCATATTCCCTAACACTGCTCTTGGCAATGCTATGTGAGGTGGATCACCTCACAGAATGCAGAAAACTGCTCCAAGTTACCACCATCTGGGACTTACATCAAAATATCATTGAGCTGTTTTCTGCTTTTGCTCAGCAAGGAAAGTCTACCATTGCCTGGTCACACTGGGATGGCATCACCAAGCAGCCAACTCTTAATGGTGAAGATCCAATCCTGGCACTAATGCCAACAAGCTACTCTGGCAAAACTCTTGGCATGGCAGTGGAGCATGCAGCAAGTGCACCTGAAGTCAAATCTCACAATGTTACTGTCATGCACAAAATTGTTGATTTAATTTCTGTGCCCACCTTAGGGCTCTGCCAATGTGAGGGTGGAGAGATGAAGCTAGATGCAGAGTTGAAAGTTCCATTGCAAAGCTTTCTGATGGTATGTGATTTATATGCACAATTTTAAGATACATGTATACTAAAATTTAATTTTCAGAGTCTAGCCACTGTCAGTGTCAAGAAGACATTGCGCATCCATGAGCCTACTCTGGACCTCTCTAGTGGTCCTCTGGCATCAAAAGTCCAAGAACTTTTGACAAGTCTTGGATATGGCATAAACCTACAGGACTTGCATTTCATGGATACACAGGAGGCTAAGGAGCATTGGCATGGTCGCACTGTGGAGGAGCTTGACCCTCATGGGTCCCAATCATTGTGGTCTACATCAACCACTGCATATTCTCAATGAGAAAAGGCAGAGCAGCAGCACAACCTGGAGAAGGTAGCTCTTGGTGCAAGAAAATTTATCAAAAAGCCATCACAGCTGCTATCAAAGGTAGATCAAGATGATGATGATAACACTCCCAGTGCTGGCCCATCCAATTGTAAGTGGATTTATCATCATTATTTAGTATACATGTATACTAATTTTGCACTCTTTTTATAGACAAGTGTGCTGAACCTGATGATGGGTTTCACAATGATCCATGGTGTCCCAAGCAGGTAAAACCCACCTCAGTCCAGTTGACAGATGAGATACTTGGCACACTGCATAGGATGGAAGATGAGGAGGGGGATGACACCACCACCTAACTACTTTGGTACTTTGTGATCTCTGTACAAATGTTTTGCTCTCACCCTGTATTTTGTTGCATGCTGTTCAAATGAATTGAAGTTTGGTCATATGATGAAAATTTTTGGATTAAGAATCTATGGTGTGGTTTGATGCTAATAGTATACATGTATGCTAAACTGCCTTGTGAACATTTGTGGACATGCCACTGGACTAGTTGGAAGATTAGTATACATGTATACAATATTTTGTTTGTACCCATCTAGCAACAAATACCACAGTTGGTGATGTGCTCTGTGACTAAGGTACACACTGCATAGCAGACAGACACTCTGACTAATCAATGCACACTCTTACTAAGCAACTCTCTGCAGATGCACTCTCCCCCTAGCAGATGCACACTCTGACTAAGCGATGCACACTTCCTTTTATGGGGATGTGCACTCTGACTAAGCAACTCTCTTGCAGATGTGCTCTCTCCCAAGCAGATGTGCACTCTGACTAAGTGATGCACACTTCCTTTTATGGGGATGCACACTCTGACTAAGCAACTCTCTTGCAGACATGCACTCTGACTAAGCAATGTGCACTTCCTTTTATGGGGATGCACACTCTGACTAAGCAACTCTCTTGCAGATGCACTCTCTCCCTAACAGACATGCACTCTGACTAAGTGACATGCACTCTGACTAAGCAACTCTCTTGCAGATGCACACTCTGACTAAGCGACATGCACTTCCTTTTATGGGGACATGCACTCTGACTAAGCAACTCTCTTGCAGAGGTGCCCTCTCCCTAGCAGATGTGCACTCTGACTAAGTGACATGCACTTCCTTTTATGGGGACATGCACTCTGACTAAGCAACTCTCTTGCAGACATGCTCTCTCCCTAGCAGATGCACACTCTGACTAAGCAACTCTCTGGCAGATGTGCACTCCTCCCTGGCAGATGTGCACTCTCTCTGGCAGACATGCTCTGGAAGGATGCCCCATCCTTCTTGGAGGAGAAAGATATGTCATTCCATATTGCATTGCATCGACATGGTTGCCCTGCTCCTCATACCTAGGAGTTTGGTGCTCAATAAAATCTGACCTGCACTTTACCCTGTGCACTAGTGTACACTGGGGGCATTTTCTAATGGTTCAATCTAAACATGGTAAAACCATCAAATTAAGCAGATACTATTTTCATGACATGCTCTTGAATAAAACATTGATCCTCAATGGATAATATGATCTGATCTGATGTTCTGCACCAGAAAATATGATAGTGTCATGTGTAATACTTTTCATAGGAATATGCAAAGTGTTTATTCTTATAGTTAGAGGGTAAATCATCATGCAAATATTTTCATTGTTTTTATCAAGTGTTCTAGCCATGATTTCAAGAAAAACATTAAAAAAGTTCTGCCTTCAGCACATATGGTGTTATCCAAGTCAAAATATGGTGCAGAACATAGTATATATTCCACTCTCAAAACATCAGTCAAATCAAACATCAATTCTGCCATTGGCAGAATGGCTGATTGGTCCAATTGGAGAATGGTCTATTGTCAAGATGGCCAATGGACAAATGGTCTAATCCTTACATTGAAATAAATGGATGAATGTACCCAGCCTCCAAGATGTGCTCACATCAGAGTTGTACTTGTGTTGGAGTTGTGCTTGTGTTGGAGTTGTGCTTGTGTCAGAGTTGTGCTTGTGTCGGAGTTGTGCTTGTGTTGGAGTTGTACTCATGTCGGAGTTGTGCTTGTGTTGGGTTGTGCTTGTGTCAGAGTTGTGCTCATGTTGGGTTGTGCTTGTGTCAGAGTTGTGCTTGTGTCAGAGTCTGATGTGCATGTTGGAGTTTGTCTGTGCATCGGAGTTTAACACTTTGCACCTATGTTGGAGTTGCAATTAATTATACCTCCCAATCAGCAGAATAAAGTGGGTAACATATTGCACAGGTATCACTTCCAGGTCTATCTGTAGGATATACTATAGATCGTCTTATATAAAGAAACTGCCCCATTCACCAGCTAAATAGAGAGGTAATTACTGCAGTCTGCAATGCTCATCAGATAATATACCATGGAGGAGGGTAACCTGCTATGCACAACATTCCTGGACATACTCTACACCAGTGTAGATCCATGAGGTGGCACCTGAAGAACAGAAACTAATGTATGACTCAACTGCCATACCAATCATGTCTGTATAGGAAACAGCACTGAGTGTGTGAGTGCCAGCATTGTTGCCAGATCGAAGGCAGTTAGACACCCTCTATGTGACTGAGAGGGTCCAATCATGTCCTACAGCCATATGACATCCAACCACCCAGTGAGGAGTGGTAGAGGAACAATCCCTTGCATTTTATATTCTTGCTCAAATATATATATCTCCACATGTGCCTTGTACATAGAAGTTGCATGAGCTGTTAGCCTCCAAGTGCTAGATTACCTTGCATCCATACTTACCACAAAGGCATGGTCAGATATGATGACCCATGACACTTGGATGAGCAGATTGGTGACATTGAATCTAGAATGTTGGGAGGAGTGCACATGGAGTCCATTCTGACCCACATACACAGTGAGTTCATCAATGAAACCTTCAGGATCAACTCTTTCAGTGTCATGACATCCCTGAAAGCAATTCAGGCCATCTGCCAGGACACCTCCATTCTCCTGGATGATGCAAAATGCCCCCAAGCTTTGGTTTCATACTCTGCAGAAATCAATAACCCACTTGATGACATCACTTGATGATGTCACATATGGAACTTCCTTCAGGCTAGTGACTCAGCAAAGCATTCCTGACTGATGGTGGTACAAGTGTCAGTGCATCACTGCCAGAACAATATGCACCCGCATGTACCTTACCACAATTGAGCTGCTTAGACCTTCCCCCATGGATCAGCACAAAAACACTCTGGATTGACTTTCAGATTGTGCTACAGAACGATACTGGGAAGGAGATAATGCAGGTGCTGACAATATTTCCATAACAGATTAACAAAAGATGATTAAGCTTCCACTCACCACCATAATTTGTAGCTGTAAGAGGTAGATGGCACACAGAAGAGAGTCCTTGCCATCGATGTGGCATGGGATTTGGCAGAGCATGAATTGATCTTGCAGCTCAGCATGACTTTTTGGATAATAGCCCAAGGTTGAGCTTGCATTGGGGTTGAACTTACTTGCATCAGAGTTGTGCATGTGTCAGTGTCTCACACTGTCTAATAGCAGCTCACTGTTCAAAAGTGACTATTCATGAGTATATAAGTACATATCAGATATCAATCCCAAACGAATATGTAGGTATCAATGAGCCACAAGCAGCTGTAGAGAATAGCTGTAGGTTGTGAAGGTAATAAAAAGAAGTTCATGAATAAAAGCATTTGACCACCAACAATGTTGTGTATATGGAGGGGACTGTAATGGTATGGAGTCATGACAAGAGGAAATACCATACAGTGCAAGTGGTATTGGAGAGTCCATTTTCAGCTGTGGAGGACTGATAAATCTGCAGGTTGGGTGCCAATACAAGTGCCATATTTGCTGCTGTCATCTTGGTGCTTGCTAAAACCTTCTCTTCTAGGAAAAACTGTAGGAAGCTCATGACAAACAGCACCACCCTTCTGTTGCTAGTCAGGGGCTTTTGCACAGAGTAACACAAAGCAGGTGGATAGGGTGATGCATTGATGCAGTCATTGTGGAGCTCCTCAGGGACAAGGGGGTCACATAGTTTGCAGAGCCATAGCTTCAACAATGTGAGCACATGAGGATCATTGACATTCTCGAGGGTGTAGTACCCTCTATCAATTCTGAGCTTGAGCTCAGAAAACAAGGCCACCATCTCCAGGAGCATGAAAATTTCCTTCACATTTTGTGCCACCAAGTGCAAGAACAAGAATTCCATCAGCGAGGAAGGGAAGTATAAAGGAAATCTTCTTGTTAGGGTAGTTCCTGCTCTTGTAAATGTATGGTTGTACCTAAAGGTTCACTGAACATATATGAATGGAAGGCTGCATTAGCAGCAGTTTCGATTTCTGCCACAGATGGCAGCTTTCCATGCAGGCCTCTCTTCAAAATGGCTACTAATCTTCCGAGGCATATATACTTGGCTATCACGTCGACATGACCTTCTGAATGCAAGGTGTGCTGGTGTATAAAAGAGTAAAGGTATGTCAAAAACTTTCCGGATGGTAGGAAAACAGTCAGAAAGACATAAAGCATCTGCTAACCCTTGAAAACACTCTCAGCACTAGGATACCCAGACAACTGTTTCATCAGTTGGCAGTATATCACACCCTGCAGTTCCCCAACCATCCTCACAATCTTCAAAATGAGCTGGAGTGCAAGCCTGGCTGTGTAGGTTGTGACAGCTCTGCTTCCCCAATTGCGAGCTGACGTCCATGAATGTCCTTGTTAGAATCATGATGGCAATGGTGACACCAGCAGTAATCGAAGTCATCATCCTAGTAGGGCAAATGTCATCTTCTACACCATGGGCAGTAATAATCGCCACCACAATAATAATACCGATAATGGAAGGGTCATAATAGTCATTGGAGTCACAGCCTATGTCCATGCCAGCAAATCCCACAAGAGGGATCACTGGCAGAACCACCATAGGAGGTCCCATAAGGTGAGACTCATGTGCTAGTATAGGATCTTGAGGAGACATGTGGTTGGGTGTATCCAGTCAGGAGGTGGAAACATGGGAGTCCATCCCATGCTGAGGTGAAACATAAACTGTAGGCCCTGTTGGCTGAACAACCACTGGATGAGTTGCTGATCTGTGGTTGAGAGTAGGAGGTATAAATCCCTTGTCATGCCCCACAGGACAATACCTGTAAGGTGAAGCAGTTTGAACCTCATGGAGTGGGGCATGGGGGCAAGGCACCTACAGGGGTCGTTGGGACATAAGTTGGCCCTTGATCCATGAGCTGAGCATGTTGATAGGTCATAGGTCCAAAGACATCTAGGGGGAGATGGCACTGGTCTGGAAGTTGTGATCACTCCGATTGGAAGCAGGACTCACACCATTGGAAGGGCACAGTCAGTACCAGTTGCATGAAGCCTGGAGGTCTTCAGCATAACTTAATGTTGCAGGGGCTGTCTGGAGTCAACATAGGCTGTCATGCAGTAGCAGCTGTAAAGAGTGTTAGGAAAAGGGAGTGCAATGGGTAGAACACCTACTGCCAGACATCTCGAGAAAGTTATCAAAATCCCATTGGAGGCTGACGGATTGAGTGAGTGGTATTGATTGTAAGTGGGGGGAGTCATACGAAACATGCATTTCCTGCACCCAGTGAGGCAGATGTATCAACAGGGAGGCTTTAGGCTCGGAGATACAAGGGGGACTCATCAGACACGTGAGGGGAGATGTCACTAAGTGCTCTCTGAAGGTCCTGTTGAGGTGGACATCATCTCTGCTCTGGACAATGGTTCCAGGAAGTTGGAGAGACCACAGATAAGAGCAAGAGTGACATGTAACCCCTGGATGCAAGCCCCAATGGTGCCCTGGCTCTTTGGACAATCCTGGTTCAATAGTGTGCAGTTGTTAGAGAGTGAAGGGCTAGAACTCAGATGGAGGAAGGGAACCCTTTCACAGGATATTTCTGGCTGAACATCAGAATCTGAGGTGATTGAAGGCATGATTGATGTGTCTTTGGCAGAAGCATTGGGGCCTCCTGATGGCAAGGTGGATAGCCAAAGAGCACGAGATGTCTGCTTCCGATAGAAACTAGTCTATGTCACACACATCACTGTCAACCTTTTTGCAAACTGCTATAATACTGGGAGTGATCCATTGATCATGGCACAGTGTGAGAAAATTCTAATAGATACCAGTAGTGCACTTGGGCAATTCTGGATTTGTCAGTTGTTCTGCAATGAAAGTTTCGAAGTCAGTATGAGCATGCCCCCATTTTCCTCTTTGCTAGTGCTGATGCCCATTAATAGTTCCATCAACAGTAGTTACGATATGTTTATGTCTGTGTTTGTATCTTCAAGTACCAAGACTTGTGTGCAAGCTATGGGCACATCTCCATTTTTCATTTTAATTGTTACCTGTATCTTGTTTCAACAGCAGTCACTAGATCTCCACCTCTAGGTCACTTTATGTCTACTCCAAAATATACATAAGCCAGTGTTGAGTGAAATGTCATACAGTGAGTGAAAAAATGTGTGCAATGTTTGGCTGATTTGTACTAAGTCCAGTGTAGTACCATGAGGCGTGGGAATCCTGTTTAGCCTTGGTGAGATGGATGGTAGCACTGACTCCTAGCTACAAAATGGTCCCAGGGTCATGTGATTTGGTGCAGTAGTCCCTGAGATATGTCAATTATAAAACAGGTACATCATTGCACACGTTTATTCACTTTTGGTTTGGCAGTAGAATCTGGGGGAAATAAAGGAATAATTGTGGTTGTTTGGTCCTACAAACAAAGATACACACATAAACATTATGTCTCAGTTTGAATATGTTCACACACTTCTTTATTCCCAACCTTTACCACCATGAGATCTCTCTCTGCCACCCAAAGGAATACTATCCTGACTATGCTTGATTCTGGTCATTCTCCTGCTTCTATTGCCTCTAGTACTGGCCTACATCGCTCCACCATATCTAGACTTCGTTCCAAGGAGTGTTCCAGCCTGCAAAAGTCCACTGGAGGTCGTCCATCCAAGCTCTCCCCTGCTAATGTCTGCCATGCCATCCACCTCATCTCAACTCAGAAGGCAGAAAATGCTGTGCAGGTGACCAAAACCCTCACCAATATTATCAACCAACCCCTCCACCCAAATACTGTCCACCAGCACCTGAAAAAGACTGGTATGAAGGCTGTGGTAAAGCAAAAACGACCTATCCTCTCTGCCAAGCATCACAAGGCAAGGTTAGACTTTGCCTATGCCCACAAAGATTGGACTTTGGAGGACTGGAAGAGGGTGGTATGGTCTGATGAGACTAAAATTAATCGCCTGGGGTCAGATGGGCACAAATGGGCATGGAAAAAGCCAGGGGAGAAGCTGAGTGATAGGCTAGTAGAGGGGACACTGAAGTTTGGAGGAGGTTCTCTGATGATGTGGGGCTGTATGACTTGGGAGGGTGTTGGATATGCTACCAAGATTGATGGTAGGATGGATGGGGACCTATACCTTCAAATTTTGAAGGATGAACTACAAGAGTCCCTTGAATATTATGGTCTCCATCCTCCTGACATCATCTTCCAGCAGGACAATGACCCCAAGCACACCTGCAAGCAGGTCAAGGAGTGGTTAGAAGAGCAGGATTTTAGGACCATGGTATGGCCTGCACAGTCACCTGACCTTAACCCCATAGAACATGCCTGGGGTTACCTCAAGAGGAGGCTTGCAGAGTATGAGCACCCTCCCAAGGGGATATTGGAGTTGTGGGAGAGGACTCAGGTGGAATGGAACAATATACCAGCTGAGGAGTGTCAGAAGTTGATTGAGAGCATGCCTAGGAGGGTTGAGGCAGTGCTTAAAGCAAAAGGAGGCTATACCAAGCACTGATATCCCTTAGATACCCCTCACTTTTCAAAAGTGAATAAACATGTGCAATGATGTACCTGTTTTATAATTGACATATCTCAAGGACTACTGCACCAAATCACATGACCCTGGGACCATTTTGTAGCTGGGGGTCAGTGCTACCATCTATCTCACCAAGGCTAAGCAGGATTCCCATGCCTCATGGTGCTACACTGGACTTAGTACAAATCAGCCAAACATTGCACACGTTTTTTCACTCACTGTACTACCCCATGTATGATACTCCTCTGAGCCTCTCACATGGCTCTGGAAGTTCCACACAACTGGAGAAATTGCCTTGGTAGATAACCTCAGAAGAGGCCCTAACAGTTCTTGAGTGACAAGTTACAGAGATCCTGGCGACACTCACATCATCCAAGAGCCTCAGGGCGATGTCCAGGTGCAATCAAAAAGATCCCCTTGGAGGGAGCATCATGGAGAGTCAAAAAACACACTGACCATATCAGGCATTTGGTGAGAAAGATGCCAAGGGAGGGTACCTTTATCTGATACACTTTGCCTTGCAGGTCTGGGGGCCATGGGAACCTCATAACATGTGGAAGCTCATTCTTGTCAGTCGGCCATGCCAAAATGTCTTGTTACTAGGATCATCACCCTGACAGTAGCATGGTGACCAAGTGCAGATCTCCATTTTCTTTGGCTGACTGTGTCTTCTTGGTGCAAAAGTTGGTACCAAGACATTGTATAGTTGGTGCAGGAGTCATCAAGGGACTTGTGTTTGTGATGGGTGGGAGGTAAGTCAGTCAACCTGTCCCACAAGCCTCCCTCTATGGTAAGTTGACTTATCCAACTGCTTTCCCAGGAGGCTTGCCACCAACTCATCAGACAGGTCCATCCACCAATTTATGCTTCTTATTTACCCTCCACCTCCAGAGCTGAGTATGACATATGGATCAAGTAAATGCCAGATAATAGAGACAGAGTTGGAGCACATGCCCTGGTTCAATGACCTGGTTTTGAAAGTTGCATGGCATGTGATATCATATAGTCCTGATGGAGAGTGGTTGGCTGGAAGTGTGTCTTACACATTAAGGCTGATGTAATCTTGTGACTCCTCTGCAAGTCAATATACACTAGCTTTCAAGCCAGCATGCACGACCAGGGTAGTTACTAACTATCATCTGGGTAGGTGCAGCAGACCCTGCGGCACACAAAATCTATATCTGGGACATCATAATTCACAAGTGCTCTGGATGGAGGAAGAGAACTACTTTTGGATGTGCATGTACATTTCCTCTTACTCCTCATTTTACTACATTGGCCATGAAAGCTGATTTGCTCATTGGTGCCTCTCAAAAGTGACATCCACACTGACCATGTCTCACTTCAACTATGAAGGATGGAAACATTCTAATCTGATGGGGCTGTATTTTGGGCAATTCTGGTCTATCAATATGAATCCTGCTGTAACAGAGGACAGCACCTTTGTAGCCCCATTGAATGATATCACACTTGGAGATGTAGACCTCAAGTCAGCAGACAAGGGAGTTAGATCGCAAGGATTGGAGAATGAAAATCATTGAGGTAGAAAGCAAGGAAGTTTACTAGACAGCATACACTGTTGTATAGGAACCTCATATGTTCTCTCATCTAACTCTTCACTACTAGTCTGAGGAGACTGCCTCTATCTACATGGCAACTTCACACTCATCCAGTGGCTTCCTCCAACTCTTTCTTCCACCTCTTTTGAATGTCAATCATCTCCAAGACAATTTTATACTTGGTGTCAAGGATTTTTCTCGATTTTCAGAGGAGCAGACGGTGCAATTAATGTTCTTGATGGTGTCATCTCGACCTGCAAAGACAAGTTACCAATTAACTGTGACAATGATGGCTCTCCAGACTCACCATCACCTGCCACACACTTGCCACTCTGCCTGCATGAATCTGCAAAGAACTGCATCATAGGCCATTCTTTGCCTGACCACCAGAGATGTAGATAGAAGTGAAGTCATACCTGGCAGCATTGAGGGAGGAAACAATGTGTCCCATATGAAGGGGAATGGCTTCCAGCATGAGACAATAGTTATGAGTGAGCTCATTAACAGATGCATCCTATACAATTTTCTTTATTCACCTGTTGATAATTGTCAAGTATAATGTACCAGTTTGAAGCTGACAATCGCTCCACACATTCATGGATCTGCAATGGGAAACCTGTTCCCTGCACAGATGTTATATAGTACTTCCAATGTCAGAAGAACAGTCTGGCATACCATGGAAGTCAGGATAAGAATGTACATATTTCATCAGTGCAGTGAAACTATCAACTTGGTTGTCCACACAAAACCTCTTGAGAATGTCAAGCAGCACTAGACAATCAGATGGATGAATTGCATTCTGCATGTGAATGGTTATAACTTACTTTGATGGATGTTCTTGTGGTCTTGTGTCGCAGTCTTTGAGTTTGGGTTATGCAGAGTGAGTGGTGATGATAAAATCGATCAACCATCCCATCAAAGATTGTCTGCCCTCGTTCATCCACCAGTTGGGGAAGGCTGCATCCTTGTGAACACTATCAGAAGAGCACATACAGTGGCAAGTCAATGACTGGGACTCATTGAGAGAGGGAAATCCAGCAAGCTTGCCGTTCTCCATGTACCTTGTGCCAACAGTACCCATCCAGCCTGCATGGCTATAAATGACATCTATTAGCAAGACATACTTCGCAAATATGACATTGAACAAGCCTTACACATCAATGAGACCACTCCCAACAGTAGTGCCTTCTTTGAAGCCCAACTCCTCAGCAGCCCACCAAGTGAGTCCCTTGCCAACTGGCATCCCTGCAGCTACCAACTCGATGCAGGGGTTGACAACAGG
Organism: Pisolithus marmoratus; assembly: GCA_024613145.1. Classification (NCBI taxonomy): domain Eukaryota; kingdom Fungi; phylum Basidiomycota; class Agaricomycetes; order Boletales; family Pisolithaceae; genus Pisolithus; species Pisolithus marmoratus. Next base: position 113,560 of record JANFAE010000071.1, read on the forward strand.
AAGACCAACTATCGATATGGGTGGTGGAAATCCACCAGTGTGACTGAAAATAGGCCAACTAGACACAAGGGTTAACCAACTTTCAGCATGGGCAACAGAAGTCCACCAACATGACAGAGTAAGCCAATGCCAACAATGAAGACTGATGTAGGCATGGGCGACAGAAGCCTACCAATGTGACAAACATTAATGGCAAGGAATGACAACAGGAATGAAGTGGAGAAGCAAATTTGTGAGAGCACTCATGGTCATGTGACTAGTGTCATCCAAGTAAGGTTGTCTCCGCCCCTGTGGCACTTCCCGAGTAAATCTAAGTGTTCAAAAAGTCACTTCTTGAACATTTAACATTACAGTTCAGCTGCCTTTTCAGAACTGGTTGTTTAGCTATGAGGTCTTTAGGCAATGAAACTGAGCTCTGTGTAACATAGTTGGTCGTACATTTATATCATTTCATTTCATCTTACTTGCTGTCTGGAGCTGTGCACAGGTGCTTGGCAATAGGCCTACTATGACCAGGACTAACAGTACTAACTATCAGGTTGCTTTACTTTCAGCCTAGGCTGGTGTACCCAGTCAGCTAGAGCATCACAGATGCAGTTAAGAGCATCTTCGATTACACTGCCATTCATTGCATCTTTCAACTTGGCGACGACATTGTTGGCTCATATGGATGCCTGAACCCAATGAATATGAGTTTTGTCAGTTACATAAAGTATACTCACATGGGTATGCATGTAATCGAGCATCAGGCCACATGACATATGAAGACAATTCAAGGTCAGTATGGATGGGAATCCAAGATAAGCATACTTGGAATTAGTGGAGTCCACTAGCTTGTGACCTGTTTTGCATGGGGCCATCCTCTTGTCAACATACCTGTGCATAGTGAGAGGCTCATGGATGTCAGCATCACTCCACAGGCTCCAGGTGCAGTTGGATACAGAGAGTAATGGTCCCTGACGATGTGGTTAGTGCTGAAATGCATTCATATCCACAAACGATGCACTGACTATTATTAAATCATTATGTTGTCCTTGGGATCCTATCAAGGATACCACTGTTGACGAGCTATGCCTTGACTTTGGACTCTAACCAGACATTCCAGACCTTGTCCTTGCCCGAGTACTCATCTGGTTGGCAAGCATTTCATGTGGAGGCCATTCATGCAGAGACAACAAATTGTACATGACAAGCCAACCCATGCTACATGCAAAGTGAGTGCATATGCAGGAAAGAAAAGGCTGATATACCATGCTGGATTCCCTCCAAATAGGTGCCTTGTGAAGTAACGATTGGCAAGGTTGAGAAGTTTGGCAGGGGTGTATGCCTTCCTGGCTTTGCCAACACCCCAGTTGTGGAGGCCAGTAGACTACCACGATCAGCAGGTAAAGAGCTGAGTCAGGGGTAGCATCGATACAAGTCAGTAGCAAGCCCGACTGGCATGTCTGTGCAATCTCTGTCACGCACCTCCCTCTCCATTTGCAGCACATCAGTGTCCAATGATGTGAAAGGTGATGCCAAATCCTACATCTGCATCTTACCAAAGAATGTCCTGCAGTGCATTCATCACCGCTGCATGGACCTTCGGATGCACCTCTCAAACAACAAGTAAAGGGCATTTACATAAGGCAACAGCTTCACTGCCATTGATTATGTAATGATTCCTGAGGTCTGGAGTAACCTTAGTCGCCTTAGCAAATAGTAATGTTTCCTACGATATACTGTCCTGTACCATGCATTCGGCAGCCTGGACCAGAAGTTGGCAGTCACACAAGTGTCACAAGGAGTAACATGCAGGTAGTCAACACCTCCTGGTACAAACTCCAACTCGGCAGATTCTTTCAACTCAAATCAGTGTGGTCTAAGTTGGAAGTGAGATTTATAGGCTGGTAGGTGACAGTAGTGCAATGGGAGTAATAAAAATTATGTGTGGAAGATAGCTATTTTGAAAATGTACCGAGTTCTGGGGCTGCCAAATGCATGGTACAGGACAGTACTGGCCGGCTACAAAGTAGTAGGGCATGGATAAATGAGGTCACAGGGCTCTGGATAGCACATCATATCAAATAATGAAGAGATTTTGAGCATATCCGAATGAAAAAGATGTGTGGACAACAAAAAGGTGATCCTTATGGGGGGCGAGGAGATGGGAGGTACAGCTCTGATCATTCCTTACCTTGCATAGTTACAAACCACAGTGTGAATTGCTCGCTCCAACAACATCCTGGAATCATCCCAAATACCCAGTAATTGACACATCACATTGCATCTGGCTTGGAGATGGGTGGCATTACTTTCACACTCGCTTCCTCCTTCGTTATATTGGTAGCAGGGTCTCTGTCAGAAAGCTAGTACCAGATGACTGCTGGTTGAATGTGCCCCAGTAGTCAAGCAGTTTGATGGTAGGCTTTCATCGCATGCATAAGTGGCACATACAACACTAGTCAGCGAAAGGATTAGCCATTGATCATCAGATGTGCTCACCACCTGCTGTATCTTCAATCCTTGTTCCTCTGGCATTCCGAGGAATATAAAGAGGAAGTGGCTATCTTATTATCTTCTTGAATAGTGTAACATTGATGGGCTTCATGACAGCCTCGAGCTTGGCTCGCCAGGGACATAGGCTCCATCGAGGATTTGCCCCAGACATAGTGTCCAATGGTCAGGCAACACTGTAAATCTTTGCTGACATATCACAACAAGATTCACTCACCCCCACCAAAGTCTGACAGTGCACCAAGTATCACATTGGATTTGACCATTATGGGAAGCCACTACATGAGTGTCCTAGCTGCACTGCTCAGACAAAAAGTTTAGAGGTCTTGTTGGTGCCATGAGAGTGCAGGTTATACTGCACTGCTTGATACCTTGTTGGGTCATAGAATGCAGAATGATGGAGGACATGTTGTAGAGGTGGAAGAGAGTAGAGTGAGATCATAGTGATGAGAGGGACCATCTGCAGTTAGCATAAGGAGGCAGAGGCAGTTAGCATGCAGGAAACAATTGCAATAACTACATTATGAGCAGTCAGATGCCATCGACTCACATTGAGTGCTTGAGATGCAGCTAGCTAAGCTTCAAACTGTTAGCACAACCATCAACATATTGAACAGTTGCTCATGTATGTTGCCCACACCATTTAAGAATCATATGCAATCTGTTTCAAGAAGCTATATATATATACTTCATCTCCATGGAAGGACCAAAATGCATATGTCGGGCACAACTAGGGAACACACACAGTGCACAGGATGACACCAAATGCCAACCCTGAGAAGTCTTATTGAATGCCACTTAAAACCCATTTCGACATGTGCAGAATGCAGGGAGAGCATAATGGGAACAATGACAGAGTTGCCAGCTTCATGCAGAACCAGATGCAGAAAAAATGTGGAAGGGAGAACATTGAAGAGACACGAGTTACAATGGATGTCATTACATATCGCACTAACGACTACAACAGCACGTCTCTGAGTATTTCACCATCGTCTTCACCATGATTGTTATCTAATGTTTCCAGATCAAAAAAATCATTAAAATGAATTTTCTAGGATGTGGAGTTAGGCACTATAAAAAGCACACTGGTCTGAAAATAAATACCTTGAAGATTGGCAACACATGAGCCACCTCCACTGGCAACTGATCACTGAAACAATTGAAACGAGTTTTCATCGAACTGTGTGATAATATGTCCATGGCAACCACTTCGGGGGGATAGAATTTATCGTAGTATAGCCCTCCTACTGCCGCAAATCCAAATCTGCAGTATGGATCATGTTGGTGGTGATCAGGTTCCAGTGGCACATAACACTCAATGATAGCAAAAGGATGCCTATCGATACTGCTGCAGTCCAGCTGCCTTCTATCACAGAAGAGAGCTAGGATGCAGGCTGGTTCACATCCATCATTACAAGAGTCCCTGCTGCTCCATATGATGACATTTAGCATCACCGGGAGAGCATAAGCTCGCTTGGTAACACATGCCCTCCCACTGCACCTTTGTGCAGAAAATGACATCTAGATAATAGTGGGTCAATGTGGTTTCATTGAGAAGGAAAGGAATATGTCCCACCTGCTATGTTCTGCATTTGAATGTGATGCATAGCAAGAAATGCGTGATCTTTGTCCTGTCCTGCTTGCTGGCCCTTTGCTAAGGGATGCTGAGTATAGATGCGAGTCTTTGACAATGAACTGAATGACAGGATCTCGTTAAGGTGCATCCCCTGAATGTCAGAGTAAAATGCCTGCAGGAATGCAGGAAGTAAGTTCCAAAATGCTTGCACTCTGCCACTGAACATGTAAGCAGTAAGGTTTGCAGCTCTACATGCATCATTCATGAATGAGAGCTCTAATTCACCTAGGATAACATACATGAGTGCCATCATCAACTGCCAAGTTTAAACATACCAAACTTGTTGTTACTTTTTATGTTCTGAAGCATGTAGTTATAGTGCTCAAAGGCCCATGTCCTCCAGCTGTGCACAGGACCAAATGCCAAGAGCAGGTCTGCAATATGAAGTGCTAGGTGGTGAGTTGGTTGGACTTTGGCCTCCTTGTATAAGTGCACTAGCCCTGCGAAGGTATTCTAGCATGTGGAATGTATACTCATCAGCAGTGAACTTCAAAGTAGTGTGCATGTTTGCCCAGTGGATTGCAGTGACAAGGTGAATGTAATTCACTAGCATTTCACCTTTCTGGCCTGTATCGGACCCCCAAAGCTGGATGAGTGTGACAACAAGATGAATGGTTCCTACCAAGTGCCACTGGTCAGCACTGAGGGAGCGGTTTGCTAAACCAAAATTTGCTGGGGCCGGAGAGACAAAGGACATGAAGAATCAGCTTCTGTTGATCCTCCCAGATCTCTGGTAAAATCTGGTCCCCCAGAACAACAGATTTGCATGCATGCTGCCTTGACTTATTTGGGGCAGAGTATGTAGGACTGGGAGGAGGTTTCTTGTGATGGGGATTTGACATAATGTTTGCAGTACACTAAGAATGATGGTCAGTTCAGCCCAAATTCCTCATGGTGACTATGCACTCACCCAATGATCCAAGGCAGTCAACAAAGTACTCTTGCTAGGTAGTTTTCCCAGCTTAGGGCAATCGATGTGTATCTGAAGCTCTTTGCACAATGCAAATAGAGTTGCTGATCGAATATTATTTCCTAAGGCATGGGTTGACTTCGCAGATTGTAGTCATTTCCTGGCATACTCGAGCTCTTCAGTGCTAGGCGAACCATTCCTGTTGTGGCACTCTCCCTTCCTCACAATGCACATGGCAACTGGATCATCAGCACCCATAGATGCAGGTAAGTCAGCTGAAGAAGCCACATTGGTACTACTGCTAGAAGCAGTTAGGAATGACACATTGCTAGAAACAGTGGTCTAACATGAGACGATTCAATATATAATTTAGAAGAACTAGTTGAAGCCTACCACATCTGCTGGGATATCTGATGACTCGGACACTTCACTTTCTTCCTTCAAATCCTTGAGAGTACTGTCTACTTTGCATTTTGCAGTCCTTGAATCCTGATACTAAGATAGTAAGTAACAGACAACTGAGAACAAGGATGGTCAAATACCCAAGCCAGGAGCATGCACTGATAGCATAATAGGAGTCCCAACCTGCCTTAAGTCAAATAGCTCACACAGATGCCAAAGAATTTGCCGCCCCAATGAGATCAGTTCCTGTTCAGCAGCACTGCTTGATGATGATTCTCCAACTACCTGTAGGCATGCTAGAGCATCTATCAAAGTGTTGTTCAATGGGCAGTCAGGGGGCTGAAAACCAGGGAGCATAGTATCCATCACTGCTGGGGGCATCAGGACTGATGCCCCAGATTTGTCGAATATGTTCTGGGATAATGTGGAGAAAGAGAGCATGCATACTCACTGCAAGCATTTCACAATTTTTCATGCCAAAATATGTTGAAAAAATTGAAAGAAGAGATACTCTTTTATTTGGGCTGTGTTCATAGAAAAAATGCAAATATAATATTTTGTTTTCTTTGTCTTTTCTTTGCAAAAACATGGATTGATGGTAGTGCTGATTAGCTTCTATGCTAATGGGTATTACCATCAATCAATGTTTTGTGGCAAGTCATGCAAAGAAAAGAAAATATTATTTTGCCTTTTCTCTTTGAAAGCACCTGTAAATAAAGAGTATCACTTTCTTCAATTTTTTCAGCATGTTTTCTGAAGAAAATTGTGAAATGCTTCCAGTGACTGTCAATGACAGTGAACAGTAGGGGTCCCAGTAAGGCAGACAAAGAAGTTCACTAAAGCGAACCCCATATTTCTTAGTAATCTCTTGCCTTTCAGTGATTGTCTTGGCATCCTTCCAGGCATTGGCATGGTGGTGGTCTTTACCAGTCATGAGAGGCCACATCTCTGAATCAAAGTTTTCAATCTTGTCTGCAGGAAGATAACAAAGAGAGCAAAAAAGCATTGCACTATGAGCTGCAAATCACCTGTCTGATGTGCAGCAAGGATGTCAGACATGAGAGGGACAAGGGCTGCTTGGACATGGCAACCTGATGGATGACACTCAGTCCAGGACAAATGAATTCCAGGATTCCAAAATTCTAGGAGGTCATCCACAAGAGGTCAAAGGAGGTGGTTGATTTCATCTTCCGATGGTTTATGAGGACCAGGAATGACTCCAGTAAGATACATGTTCTCATGCTTGAAGTGCTCCTCGATAGGTAGTGATAAACACGCCATATAAATAGCTGTCATGGAAGCAGGACCACCTCCAGTCTTCTTGCCAAAAGCATTGAATCCATCCACACCAAGAGAAAAAACAAGTTGGAGGGCTCCTTTTGTGGAGGTCATAAACAGCTGCCCATCTGGTCCAATGAGGGATTGCAAGACTTGAGCTTTGTGAATGTCCCTAATTTCATTGCAAAGAGGGGAATGACTATAGTTATTGGTTTCTTCTATTAGTTGTTTGATATTCAGTCTTGAGAGTAAGCGAGCAACCCAGTCTCTCATCCCTTGGTGAAGATATATCTGTATGGGCCGTCAGAATCCCCACCCTCTGATATTTTTGGTTCTAAATAGGGCAGAATCACAAGGTGGCTCGCTTTGGGCCTTGCAATTAATGCACACATCAGGCACATCAGTAGAGTCTGGGTATAATGCGAAGCAGGATGGGCAACAGACATATGAGCAAAGGCATGGGTCAAGATCAAAGTAACACAGGAGTGTCTGGTAATCTCTGGGGAAGGTGTTAAGATCCAGTGCCTGGTCAGAGGTGGCACAGCTCTGGCTGGTCCAAGAAACAATGTACTTGAGTGTGATAAGGATGAATGTGGCCTGCTTGTGGGAAATACCACATAAAAGCACAAGCACCAAGACCAGGAATGTTGCTGCCACTACTGCAGGGTGCATGTGCTCTCCAATAGGCTTGAAGTATGGCTCTGCAACAAATGAGAGAAAGAGGAAATGGATGAGTTAATGTGTAGCTCCCCTGGATGTATGGATCTCACCAGTATTCATGACATTATTTTGAGATGCAGGCAGACATCCTCCACTCCTAACCAATTGAACTTGACAGTTCCATTCAGTCATCTTTATGAGGTTTATTCTCTGAAGCTCTTTACCAACATGACTAATGGGTTTGCGATGATGCTTCTGCAGTGCATCATGGACCTGCATCTCATGAAGAGTGGTGAAAGACATGTGGAGATCTTCCTCGTGGAGCAGGATGGCCTGATTGATTGCAGAGTGTGGAGTCAAGCGAAGTGGTCCTGCATTGGATTTGGTGGGAATGGTAGATTGGTCGACATCATATTCCAGAGACCCCTCGTGAGGAGATACTGAAAAGCACAAGGGCCCACTAGCAGCAAATGACAAAATCTGGTTGTTGATCAGTTTCGCAATATGGTTGATATCATGGGTAGCAGTCTCCAAAGCAGCAGTTTCTTGAAAAAGATCTTCAGATGTCCCCATGTCAATTTTGTTTTCATTGAGGGGAATAGGTGACAACTCAAGGATACCTGCAGAGTGATGACCCATCCTATCAGAACACAAGGGCACCTGCCATGCAAAATGTTATACCTGGACCTCCATTGTGAGACTGCTCATGATCCTCTTCTAACTGTGAGGCAAGTATATCATCTTCAAATGCAGGCAAACAGTTGCAATCCAGCCTCCGATGGCAAAAATAGAGGGCTCTAGACACCAACTTCCCCAGGAGACTTCGCCCATGCACCTCAGACCATGTCTGCTGCTGTCTGCATTTTAGAACATGGCAGGAGCAGAGATACAGCCTTTTTGCCATCTATGATATGGTCCTGATAGATTCCAGAACTTGCAATGTGGGGTCAGACAGGCTATGACTTACAATACACGATGAATAAATTTGACTGCAAGGGCCGGTGGAGAACAAGAGACTAAGAGTTGTGTACACTTAGTAAAATGCGGAGCAGTATTGCCCAGCAGGATCCAGCATTGCTTTGCCATGGAGCTATTCCATGTAGACAAACTAGTACTGGCTACTACCTGACAAGATTTGAATGTCATAGACTGCTGCAGAATTTTGATCAGATTGAGCCTGCCAGGGTATTCTTCTGAATATATGTCAAACCATTATTTACAAATGCATAAATGTCCTAACTAATGTCCACTAGCTATTTTATCTGTAAACTGAGGAGCCTGTTAAGGTGTCGCAGTAGTAGGGAGGTAGCCCTATTAGTCCATAATGTGGTTCTACAATGCAATGACATGAATTATCTGTAATGGGTTCTTCACTCAGTTCACCCAAGTCAGGATAGAATGGCACCAAAGCATCTGCTGCACTGATATACAATGATTTGCCAATACAATGACAATGATATGTTGAGACTCATACCTCTCAGGCTTTACAAGCTGGATAGAATAAGTATGCCAGGCTCCAATGCTACTTTGCATCACTCCAGTAGCCTCTATGACTGGGGATTGTACCTAGTGATGATGTAAAATACGCTTTTGAAAGCATATAGGTGCCCAGCCATAACTGTGCCGACAACATGAAGAGAAGTCTCAAAGCAGTTTGATCACAGGGGCCCATCAAGTGAAGCATGGTGTCTTCACAGCCAAGACTTGCACAGCTGAGCGCCAGGTGCTTCACAATGACATTTGCTGTTTAATGGTGAACAAGCCCTCTATCTGTCAGCACATCCTCCAACATGGTGACCATGGGAATGTACATAGTAAGCAGATGAGATATCTGGTGAGGATGTTCAACTCGGCCATCCAGTATTCGTTGTGAATGCTAGTAGTACATGCAAATGCCAGAACAGAAAATAAGCAAGCTGGAAGAGAATAGAAACAAACAAAACTTATGTCCATAGGCTTCAGCCACAATAGCAATTGCAACTGTACTATGACCATGACCCCCTTCATATATTGCGATGTATGCTCTGGGCCAAGCCATGCCAGGGAGTAAAATTGACCACATATTAGGTGCAGTCACACCCTGTCATTGAGGTCATTTTTGAGTGTCATTTCCAGCTTCGGTATCAGCTCCAGGGTATAATACCCTCAGCTGTCAACCCTGACTTCTCTCATTTTCATGCCATTTTCACCATTGTCAGCTACCCATGGTGCAGGAGAGAAACAGTCAGAATTTGAAACACTCGTAGTGTAATTAGATGTGGTTCTGCACACAGATTACAGTATCTCTGTTGAGACAGCAGTCTTGATAACCTGAGTTTGGATCACAAAAATAGAAATGATATGATGCCCATGATGGGCTTGACAGAGAAAGATCTAAGACTCGACAATGGAGTTGAAAATGGCCTTGACAACGAGGTGTGAGTGCACCTATTGTATATGTAAATGAAGGGTGTACCTACATCAGAATGTCATTGTCAGTATTCTATCCTTTTTATGTAATGTAGTGGGGTCCCACAAAAAATGCAGCAGAGAGTATACATGGCAGCTGCTAATAAAAACCTGCTAATAAAAACACTTCTTGCTCCCCATGCACCCCTTCATCGATGCACACAAACCAGACCATGGGGCAGCGATGCATCAAACAAAGCGTGGGACATAGCACTTACCCAGTTGCAAGTGAAATTCATAGGCTACGTGCTAATCTGTAAAGCCAAAAGCTCAGAAAGTCACTTAAATGCTACCTACCTCGAGAATCGAGTTCTGAGACCAGAGATCCAGGAGGATGTTGATGAAGCTGTACAATGGCATGACCTACCATCTGAGCAGTATGTGACTGGTGAAAGTGCTCAGAACACACATAACAGCAATGATGACCATACAGAATGCAGACACTTACTCAGGTGGAGCACTGGGGCTCCTGAATGTGCAGATGACCCCACTAGGCAAAGTTGTGGACATCCTATCACAAATGGACTACAAACAGTTATCAGAGGTGATCCATGCATCTGGACAGGCAACAAGACAATTCTCAACATACCTGATCCACCCAATGCACAAATTGAATAACCTACATCAGGGAGCTGCATGCCAACACAAACTCATAGTGCTGCTTACTGTGCTCATGTGGCCACATGGCCATGGCCACCTCAAGCCCTCTCAGCATCCATAAAACAACTTATTTTCATTGCAGGAGGATCCTGGATAGTGAGTGTACACTATAATGAAGCCATGCATGCCAGAGACATTGAAGTGAAAGGCTGCATGCACCATATGCAGTGTCACCATATGGCCACCTTGCCTCCTCCAGATGGGCACCAAATGGCCTTGGAAACTCATCACAGGCCATTGGGTGAGCTATAGGTATGATGATACAGCTAGCAGTGAGTTCAGCAACTCATATGGTGTCAAAAAAGCACTGCTAGCTAACAGCCACAGTCAGTACACAAATACAAGCCAGAATGGTAAAATGGCTTACCTGGTCCATCAGAACTACCTTGAAACAACTTCAGGCATCGTCCTGGGACCCTCAGAGATCCACACCAATGTGGCAGGATCAAGACGGACCTGCGAAATGTCTGCAGTTTTCCAAATGAGAGGCAGCAAAGCCCCTAGACTCACCCTTTCAATTTTGCCACTCATAAGATTATGAAACCCCTCTGGAGTGTTGAAAACACCTATTGGTAACATGGGATACCTCCCAGACCTTCATTTTTCAGAATGGCGGGCTTGTGACAGTGGTATACACCAAATGTACTCCCAAAATGGTGGTTGCCACATGCCCAGCACAGCCACACTCATGATACACCACCTTGCTCAACTACTTTAAGACATGGACTCGAAGCTGCATTTGCATCAATTATACCCAATTTTATTTGAATATTTGGTACACATTTTCACTTGAGTTCTATATTCTTCACCACAAAGTTCCCTCAGTAGCTCACACCCTATTGAGGTTGCCTACAGCACCCTTTCAAGGATCCATTCGAGTACTGCATCCATACTTTCATACTTTGATCCTCCAGCTTGCTTGTGCCACATACATCACACGTTTGGATACTAGCTTACTTATAGTGGACTTGTTCGCTTATGTTAAATGGTTCAATGCACTCTGCTTTGCACTGGAAATTGCATTGGCTGAGCAGGATACTAATGTCATCCAAGCAAGGCTGTCACTGCCTGCAGCGGCACTTCCCGAGTTTGTTAGTACAAGCTAAATTTGTGATACTTTTTTGTAGTTGTAATATGACCAATCAGAAATTAACAATTTACAGCCCAACTACTCACTCTCTATCTTGTCCAACAACTTGTCAAACTCATCAGGTTCATCACCGTCTGAGCTTTCATCATCTACCAACCAGATAGAACCACCTGGGATGTTATGCATCACTGGGTTAGCTAACCAATCCAGCATCATTTCATGGACAACTTCGATGGGCTTCCCTGTACATTGTGACATACATGGATGCATTGGTGAAATAGTAGATATTTCAAATGGAATGCCCACCTGGCTCCTTGTGTTGGCTAGAATATTGACCAAAACTTTCAACTCAGGGATTGATGGCAGTGTAATTTGCTGCAAGGATGGTAAGAGTCATAATTGGATACCTTCGTGGCTGTTGCAGGAATCCAGGAATAGCATGCATATAAGGAATACTGGAGTGTGAGCACCAAAGGAGATGAGGGAAATCATGTTTAGATGGCAGAAGAAGGAATCCCAAGCATCTGGTGCAAGGCATTGTTCAATGCTAACTGGAAGAGATAATTTTAATTCCTGTGTTCTCCATAACACTGCAATGTCAGTGATGCCTCTGATAAGGTCGGTGAAGCAGGTGTCAGGTATAGCGAGGTTGTGAAGAGCCCAATTCTTGAATGTCACTCACAACCCAGGAAAGTGGTGACAATCATTTGACTGAAAGATGAGAAGGTGGTGTCCATAGTAGATATAAAGGCATGGAGGATGCACCACCCTGCAAGTTGCCAGGTGGACTCCCTCCATGAACTGGCAGATGTTTGTTGAGAGTTGTCCAATGTCAATGGTTGCCTGTAGCTTGGCAAGCGATGGGAGCTCAAGCGCTGCCAGAAAGGCAGCCCCAGCTACAGTCAATGCTTCAAAAATGAGAGAGGTAAGTTGTGAAAGAAGTACTTTGTGAGGGGGCATGTTCCAATCCATTTCTCTGCTGACAAAGGAATTCTGCAGCCACAGATCCTGCAAGTTTGGAAGCGATTCTAGTACTGAAAGAAGCTGTGCAACAGTGGCAGCAGATCAGATGTGAAAGTTGCAAATGCATAGAGAAGAGAGTAGTGGTGAATGGCAAGCCAGCCTTGTGCAAACAATGTCCCAGTTGAATGTACAACCTTCAAAGTGGAGAGAGATAAGTTGTGGAGCTAAAATGGAAATGATTGAATCTGGGATCTCTGCCTCGCCATTGTGAACACTTGCAACAGAGCATGAGATGTTGCAGATTGACAACTGACAGAGGAGTGGCACTTCATTGCTTGCAATGGCAGAGCTGAGGATTTCTTCTATATCATCTCCATATCCCTCAATGTGGAGGCTTGCAAATCTCTGGAGGTGGTTGATCATCACAGAGATGATGTTGGGAATCGCATAACCAGTATAGTCCTCTGTAGTGTCAACAAAGACCTCAAGAGGCACAGCCCGAGTTTGCCTCAGGACCTCAGCAAACCATGTGCTTCAAATATAGACAAGTACTTGATTAGCAAATGCATGCTTGCATTGACAAACAAAAGTGTAGTGAAATTGATTAGCAAATGTGTGGTAGTGTTGACAAGCAAAAATGTAGTGTAGTTGAATTAGTGGGTGTGTGGTTGTGTTGACTGCCAGAAGTGTGGTGTGGTTATTTAAGAAATGCATGGTAGTGTTGGCTATCAGAGGTGTGGTGTACTTGACTATCAAATGTGCAGTAGCAGTGTTGACAAACAAAGCAGACTACACAACACTTTTGGTGATCAAAAGGATACACAACACTTCACTAGTCAAACAAGTAACTAAGTGTAGTGTTTATTAGTGTTGGATTAGTATAGTGTTGTGTGCACTTTTGATTACAAAAAGTGTAGTGTAGTCCACTTTTTGGACTAGTCACTAAGTGTAGTGTTCATTAGTGTTTGACTAGTGCAGTGCTGTGTACACTTCTGACTAGCAAAAGTGTAGTGAAGTCTACTGCTCTGACTAGTAACTAAGTGTAGTGTTCATTAGTGTTTGATTAGTGAAGTGTTGTGTACACTTTTGATTACCAAAAGTGTAGTATAGTCTGCCTTTTTGACTAGTAACTAAGTGTAGTGTTTATTAGTGCTTCATTAGTGAAGTGTTGTGTACACATTTTATTACCAAAAGTGCAGAGAAGTTCACATTTTTGACTACCAACTAAGTGTAGTGTTGATTAGTGTTTCATTAGTTCATTAGTGAAGTGTTGTTTACACTTCAATGATCAGATCTATTCAATGAGAGCTTTCAAACAATACCTTTTGTATCACTGTTGCTGCTGCCATACAGGCATATTAGGACAGTTTTATGGATATCTCAAGAATGTGTGCACCTATCACCTCAAACTCTTTTTCTCTGTCCTCTGCATAGTCCCCCCTACCAATTACCTCTGCTTTTGTAGCATTGTGCTGAGCCATTGTGCATCAGCACATGTCCTCCCTCCAACCCCCTACTGTGTTTGGTGCATAACTCATGCAATTCCAGTATAAATCATTCACTTTTCTCATGCAAAGTTTATCACAGTGTTGGTAATCAACAGTGCACACCACACTTCACTAATCACACACTAATAGATACTACACTTTTGGTAATCAACAGTGTACCCAACACTTCACTAATCAAAAACTATAAACATTGCACTTAGTTGGTAGTCAAAAAAGCAGACTTTGCTACACTTTTGGTAATCAAAAATGTACACAACACAATAATAATGAAACACTAGACAACACCACTGCTCACTTGCTAATCAACCTTTGTTAGTCAACATTACCACACATTTGTTTGTCAGCACTTCTGCACATTTGCTGGTCAAGTACACTACACTTTGGGTAGTCAACCCTACTGCACATTTGCTAATCAAGTACACTACACCTTTGATACCCAATGCTAGTACACTTTTGCTAATCAACTACACTACAATTTTGTTAGACATTGCTACCACACATTGGCCAATCAACATTCTTGTTTGTCAACACTGCTACTGCACATTTGATAGTCAAGTACACCACACCTCTGATAGCCAACACTACCATGCATTTCTTAAATAACCACACCACACTTCTGGCAGTCAACACAACCACACACCCACTAATTCAACTACACTACATTTTTGCTTGTCAACACTACCACACATTTGCTAATCAATTTCACTACACTTTTGTTTGTCAATGCAAGCATGCATTTGCTAATCAAGTACTTGTCTATATTCCCTAATTAAATATGTTATACTTCTGGTAATTATTTGAGAGTGTGAGTGGGTGTTTGGAGTGGTTGGAGAGTACTAGGGGGAAGCATGGGGTGATCAGATGGGTCAGACTACACAGTGGGTGAGGATGGGGGAGGGTGGGGACCCTCTGAGGCTGCCATGGGACATCCCACTTGCCTTCAGAGATGTGCATGGGATGTCCCACCAGAGCCTCTGAGGCTGTCATGGGACAGCCCACTTGCCTTCAGAGATGTACATGGGATGTCCCATAATAGCCTCTGAGGCTGCCATGGGACATCCCATGTGCTGGTGGGATGTCCCACCATAGCCTCTGAGGCTGCCATGGGACATCCCACTTGCCTTCAGAGATGTGCATGGGATGTCCCATAATAGCCTCTGAGGCTGGCATGGTACATCCCACATGCTGGTGGGATGTCCCACCATAGCCTCTGAGGCTGTAGTGGGACATCCCACTTGCCTTCAGAAATGTAGATGGGATGTCCCATAATAGCCTCTGAGGCTGCCATGGGACATCCCATTTGCTTTCAATGGTGTATATGGGATGTCTCAGAACAGCCTCAAAGCAAAGCACCAGAATGGAGGATACAGAATATAAAGTGAAATGGCAATCATATGTAGTAGTGAAATCAAGCCAATCAATGTCTGACCATGGGCATTCTCTGTTAGAGAGTAATTAATCATTCTGATGTAGTGAGTGGACTGGTATACATACTTGAGATTGGTGGCCCACATGCTACTCCACTGCACTACATTACCATAAACCATCTTGTTGTGTTCAAATCTATATCCAGCTGCTTGCTTGCTTCTCATATACTAATCTTCACATGTGGAGTTGGATGTATGTTACTTCCTGGTGATGGTTGTGGAGGGCATTCCAAGGTATGGCTTGCCAAATTTCTTTTGTAGCTTCACATGTATATTATGGACATGATGGTGCCTGATCATGATAGAAATGTTCCCCTCAGAAGCAAGATTTGTAATGCTAATATGGCTGCACTGTTTGGGCAAGGGACCCCAGACACCAAAGGCAACAATGGGATGTCCCAAATTATTGCAAATCCCAGGGCAGGGAACATGGGAAATCCCATCTAATCCAGTGCCTAGAAACATGCTTTGCCCTGGGACATGAATGGATGTCCCTGGGATGACCTTGGTCCAAGAGGCATTTAGCTTGAATGGTTTGGAGAAACTGTTCAGCCTAAATGCTTACAGAAAAGGGTTACCTGAAGTGCCCCCTCCATCCATCTTGTATTGATTCATCAGTAGGAACATCTCAATCATATCCATCTCCCTTTGAAAGACAGCCTGGTAAAATGCTCCAAGTCTGGTGGCCAGTCAAAAAGGAGGTTTGGCCACAAATATGTGCCAGAGGGGGATGGCAATGAGATGTTTGGTCATGGCTGCCTTATGAATTCTCTGGCCACTTTCCAGCAGGCTCATATGGTAATGCCCCATGTTCTCTGGGAACATTTCTGGAGGCTAATTGACCCTCAGAAGATTGGAGGACCAGGTCTATGAAAGTTCCTCTCTCAAAAAGGCAGTGGTAAGTCAATGGCTCAGAGATATTTCCTATGCAGAGGACTTCTGGAACACCATTGCTGCAGCAGTGTCAAGCCAGGAAGAAGAGCTCTTGAGCAGTCAAGTCAAGGAACAGGGTGTACATGGACCTCATAGAACATGCAGGGTATGGGGAGCTGCCAAGCAGCAAAGCACTGTTATTAGAGTGGCAAAGACTAGAGCAGGCCAGGAACAGAAAATCAGGCAAAGCAAAAAATTCCCATAAACCACCTGCAAGGCAGGCCTGATAAACATTGTTATATATTATTTGTCAATATGGTGAGGATTCTTGTTCTCAGGTAAACCTGTGTTACTGGATTTCCAAATTGTGTGGTCAGAGAGATGAACCAGGATTGTGTTCTGACTCCTATGACTTTGCTCACCAAAATTTAAAACTCCATCTGAACTCATAGGCATGAGAAACAAATTCAAACTCCTTATGCATGCACTGAGCAAATTCCACATGCACACATGCACAGCGATTGGCCAGCAAATCTGCCAGTGTAAAGTTCATGCCTGGCAACACAATAAACACACAGAACAAATCTAAGATACAGGCTACTACACATGTCATCAGATTATTTAAGTGAGTGATATAGGAGAGGTGAGCTGTGGTATGACAGATTAACAAAATACTGAAAATTGGGATAATATGGAGAGATGACAGTCAGTACATATTGTAATGATCCCCCATGTTGTTGGAGGTTGCAAACCACCCCCTAGCCAAATTTTGTGATGCTCACTTTCTCACATGATCATAATCACTACATTTTCCACAGTAACTCAATAATTTAGAATTTAATTGGTAAGTTTTTGGTTGTATGCATATATAATTTCAACAGATTAAAATGTGTTCCATTATGTAGCCCCTGACATATGTATGTATTGTGGCAGGTGACAACTGTAATCTATGATTTGTAATATATTCACACTACCTTTTCTGCTGGTGGTCATATGCCCTGTGCCATAGGCACAGGTGTAGCTTGTGGAGTATTGAAGGATAAGTTTTTTGTAATAGATTGAATCAGCAACAACAACTTCAAATACATTCCAAGGAGAATCAATTACAACTCTATCATTGTGCATATCATATCACCCTCCTGCAGCATATGGTTCTGAGAGGTTCCCTGGAAGAGGAAACAGTGGATGATAATTGTGCTGTATTAAGCTTGTGATGATTAGAAGCAAGGATTCCTTCCTTTTTACCAGAGGTTTCAACCTCTCCACAACTCTGAAACAATACATTCCAGGTTGAGAAGAACAGTCCTACTGCTGGGCCAGTAGAGGAACTCAACACCTGTTTGAGTTCACCACCAGAGATGTTTGGTTTTGGCATCATATCCACTTTTGAGCATGTTTCCTTCTTCTTCATTTTTCTGCAAGAATTCCTTCCTCCTTTGGATGCATACCACCATGTCAGTATCAAACTGATGGCCTGAAACATGTTTTTCCCAGAAACATGCAGGGATACATCCATTCTTGGTTCTTCCATTACCTTACATATTAGTAATAGAGATGTGCCACAGGCTCATTACTAATTAGGGGGGAAACCTTATTCTACAGTGCTGCAGCACTTACATACTTCAGCATTCAGCACTTGACTCTGAGAAAAAATTCAAAGTATTATATAAGCTAGCACAGCCTCACAACAAGTGTTGGAACACAGCCACAGAGTGGGGGGTGCTATGTCACATGACATGTCACAGGGGGAGAGGTTGACACAGCCACATAGGGGGGCCATGGTCACATGACATGTCACAGGGAGAGGGGTTGACACAGCCACTTGGGGCCATGGCACATGACATGTCAGGGTGCTGTACAGCCACACAGAGCATCTAGCCTTCCCACCCTGTCAGCCTAATTAGGTTTGGCCATTTGCAGTGTCACTCCCCTTACTTAGGCTTTTATGCACAATCTCCCAACACCAGCAATAAATACTGTCCCACATACTGGTTGGACTCTGCAGACATACAGTGAGTGAAAAAATGTGTGCAATGTTTGGCTGATTTGTACTAAGTCCAGTGTAGCACCATGAGGCATGGGAATCCTGCTTAGCCTTGGTGAGATAGATGGTAGCACTGACCCCCAGCTACAAAATGGTCCCAGGGTCATGTGATTTGGTGCAGTAGTCCTTGAGATATGTCAATTATAAAACAGGTACATCATTGCACATGTTTATTCACTTTTGAAAAGTGAGGGGTATCTAAGGGATATCAGTGCTTGGTATAGCCTCCTTTTGCTTTAAGCACTGCCTCAACCCTCCTAGGCATGCTCTCAATCAACTTCTGACACTCCTCAGCTGGTATATTGTTCCATTCCACCTGAGTCCTCTCCCACAACTCCAATATCCCCTTGGGAGGGTGCTCATACTCTGCAAGCCTCCTCTTGAGGTAACCCCAGGCATGTTCTATGGGGTTAAGGTCAGGTGACTGTGCAGGCCATACCATGGTCCTAAAATCCTGCTCTTCTAACCACTCCTTGACCTGCTTGCAGGTGTGCTTGGGGTCATTGTCCTGCTGGAAGATGATGTCAGGAGGATGGAGACCATAATATTCAAGGGACTCTTGTAGTTCATCCTTCAAAATTTGAAGGTATAGGTCCCCATCCATCCTACCATCAATCTTGGTAGCATATCCAACACCCTCCCAAGTCATACAGCCCCACATCATCAGAGAACCTCCTCCAAACTTCAGTGTCCCCTCTACTAGCCTATCACTCAGCTTCTCCCCTGGCTTTTTCCATGCCCATTTGTGCCCATCTGACCCCAGGCGATTAATTTTAGTCTCATCAGACCATACCACCCTCTTCCAGTCCTCCAAAGTCCAATCTTTGTGGGCATAGGCAAAGTCTAACCTTGCCTTGTGATGCTTGGCAGAGAGGATAGGTCGTTTTTGCTTTACCACAGCCTTCATACCAGTCTTTTTCAGGTGCTGGTGGACAGTATTTGGGTGGAGGGGTTGGTTGATAATATTGGTGAGGGTTTTGGTCACCTGCACAGCATTTTCTGCCTTCTGAGTTGAGATGAGGTGGATGGCATGGCGGACATTAGCAGGGGAGAGCTTGGATGGACGACCTCCAGTGGACTTTTGCAGGCTGGAACGCTCCTTGGAACGAAGTCTAGATATGGTGGAGCGATGTAGGCCAGTACTAGAGGCAATAGAAGCAGGAGAATGACCAGAATCAAGCATAGTCAGGATAGTATTCCTTTGGGTGGCAGAGAGAGATCTCATGGTGGTAAAGGTTGGGAATAAAGAAGTGTGTGAACATATTCAAACTGAGACATAATGTTTATGTGTGTATCTTTGTTTGTAGGACCAAACAACCACAATTATTCCTTTATTTCCCCCAGATTCTACTGCCAAACCAAAAGTGAATAAACGTGTGCAATGATGTACCTGTTTTATAATTGACATATCTCAGGGACTACTGCACCAAATCACATGACCCTGGGACCATTTTGTAGCTAGGAGTCAGTGCTACCATCCATCTCACCAAGGCTAAGCAGGATTCCCACGCCTCATGGTACTACACTGGACTTAGTACAAATCAGCCAAACATTGCACACATTTTTTCACTCACTGTAGGCTATGGAAGGTAGGTACTGTATGGCACTGGGGCTCACTGAGGACCATTACAAGACTCCCTGCCATGGCTTGGTAGCTGACACACCTGCCCCTCTGCCTCCCATGCCCCTCCCTTCCTGCTCCCTCTGTCATAAACATCATCCCTGACATCCAGTGCATTCCATGCATCATGCACTTTATTCTCCACTATGTCAAGCCCATACATCCCATCTCCTGACATGTCTACACTGTGCCAATGCCCTGTACAACCCATACAACTCTTGCTTCCTCATCTCTGTTGCATTTCCCCACTGCCAGAGTCACTGGACTCTCAAAATCAATTGCATTTCATGGTGCTACCCTGCCTCCATCTGGGATACCTTTGTTTTTGGCTCCTGTATTCATCAAATACCATGCACTCCTGTCATCTCCATTTCCACCATCTGCAGCCTGTAGTTATTTGGCCATCAATGCCAGCCATGGCAGACAACATGCCTATGAGTCTTGATGGTGGTGTCAACAATGCAGGTTATGATGGTTGTCAGCAGAAGGTGCTCTATTGAGAATGGGTGGATGTGAGTGTAGTTTCTGCTATCAGTTGAGTGCAGCAATGCAGTTGAGCAGTGTCCACTATTCAGACAAAGTCTTTGGTGTATGGCTGACTTGTTTCAGTTCTCATGCTCATCTGCAGCCTATAGCAATCTGGTTACATGATGGTTGGGGACTCCATATGGGCTGTTGTACATCTTTTTTCTTGCTCATCCCTGTCTTGCTGTACTGAGATCTGTGCATGTGTCCCCAACAGTTACCCTAGGTAGCAGATATCATGTGCTTTTCCCTCTCATTTCTCCTGCTATGACAGATGGTTGGGATCTCCATATGGGCCATTGTATGACTTTTTTCTTGCTTATCTTGTCTCACCATACTGAGGTCTGTGCACATGTCCCCATTGGCTACCCTAGCTAGCAGATATCACACACTTTTCCCTCTTATTTCTCCTACTATGACAGATGGTTGGGTTCTCCATACAGACTGCCCTATGTCTTTTTTCTTGCTTATCCTTGCCTCACCATACTGAGGTCTGTGCACATGTCCCCAACAGTTACCATAGCTAGCAGATATCACATGCTTTTCCCTCTCATTTCTCCTACTATGACAGATGGTTGGGGTCTCCATACAGGCTGCTGTACAACTTTTTTCTTGCTTATCCTTGTCTCACCATACTGAGGTCTGTGCACATGTCCCCAACATTACCCTAGCTAGCAGATATCATGTGCTTTCCCCTCTCATTTCTCCTACTATGATGGGATGAAGCACATTGATGTTTTCATGTTTGATGTCTCTTACTTCATGTCCCCAACATTACCCTAGCTAGCAGATATCAAGCACTTTTCCCCCTCATTCTCTACTATTGCAAAGGATGAAGCACAATCAGAAACCCATAATATATTAATGAGTTGTTGTATCAAAATCTATAGTTGTGTCTAGAAAAGTGTTGCTATGAATCTGAATGTGCCTACCCCCCTGCCATCCTGGTACTTCAACCAATGCATGAGTAGATGGCTAGGCAGGTGGGTCTGAGGGCCTCAGTGCTTTCATGGCATTGTTAACTGAGTCCTTGTCATTGTCATTATCTGTGTCAACTATTGCAGCACTTTTGTATGTCT
This sequence comes from Pisolithus marmoratus, assembly GCA_024613145.1. Taxonomy (NCBI): domain Eukaryota; kingdom Fungi; phylum Basidiomycota; class Agaricomycetes; order Boletales; family Pisolithaceae; genus Pisolithus; species Pisolithus marmoratus. The sequence goes on from JANFAE010000071.1 coordinate 135,180, forward strand.
TCACCTGCAAATGATTGCTCTCACCAGTTGAGAAATGACCTTGCTTTGTGCCTTTACCTGAATGAGGGCAACACATAGGTTCAGTGATCTCACCATGCTCAATTGCCCATCCCATTTCTTCTGGAGTTCATTGTATTCCCTGTCTGTCAACATCTTCCAGTAAATTGATCCCAACTCCCATTTCTGCATCAACATCACATGAACTGAGAGGGAGCTTGATGCAGAACCCAAGTTCATGAATGGAACAGTTGTCAGCCACCCTTCTATGACAATGCAGTAGCAAGAGATGATGTTCCAAAAATAATATTGCCACTCCATCTTGGCCTTAGGGTTGCCAGTAACTTGTTCTGTATATAGGCATTAAATTAGTACATAGCTCTCATACAGATAAAACTTGTGAAGTTTCTTGGTGGTGACACAATGAATATCACTGCACACTGATGAAACTCATTGTTGATCATTTTGTGCAGCCCCTGGATGATACAAAAATAACAACAGGCTCATTGGGCAGTAGCAAATAGCACTTGCCTTTTATTCCCTGGACCACAAATCCTTCCATCTTGCTAACAATATCTTACATGTCCACTCCCATGACAGACCCCATGAAGTCTTCCACCCCTTCAGTCACAAAGGCAATGCTGTGTAGTGGGAGATCTGTTGTACCATGAGTCACATAAAATATGGTTTTGACACCAGTATGTGACTTAAGGTGGTGAAGCTGTGTCAGTAAAGTCAGTGAGATCCAGTGATGACATATGGGGGCTGTGAAACCATACCTCATTCTTGACAGCCCTGAGTGTATGTGTGATATCATTAACTTTAGACCTTGCTGTGATGCACATACCAATAGTCTTGTCATTCTTGAACTCCCTGAATTCTTTGATGAGGAGTTTGTCAGCTTGTGATAGTTGTTGGTACTCCAATGCATTCCATTTCACAACATCAGACAAATGTTGCTTGGGGCTGACAGCTATGAATTATAAGCAAACCCATCAGGCAAGAGAACTATGAGAGAGTAAATGCATACCATTGCCCTTGTTTGCTGTACACTGCATCAGATTTTTCTTCTAGGAAAATGCATTCCATACATTGATCCTGTTGTGCCTGGCATGGAACCATCCATGGCCTAAATGAAGTTCATTCTGAACATGCTGAAGGCTTTTATGATGCTTCAATGTGAGTGTCTGTGATACCTCATCAAATTTGTGCCATGCAGCATCCAAGGCATCCTGAAACTTCTTTGCCCTGTTGTGATGCTCCCCCCTCAAGACAGCACATGTCTCCAGTGTCATGAACACCTTAGGGTGATGCACTGAATGGGTTGGTGGCTGAGTGCACTGTCCAGTGGGCTTTTTACACATCATGAATGTATGGGAGGTCATCAGAGCCTGGGGGGAAGAAGTTCACTCACTCCTGTTGAACATTTTAACTGTTGGAGGTGGGCTAAAAGAAGGTGGTATATTTGAACCCAATCAGACTTTTTGAGAAGCACTGAAAACAATCTACAGATGGACAACAAGCAATATGAGAACCAAAAGAACAAACAACAGGATTGCAATGCCAAGGAGGCAGATGATGGTACTGAGGATTGGGAACTTTGATTTCTATTGCATAAATTAGTAGACCTGATCCAGCTGAGACAGGGAACTTACTGTAGTGACAGAAAATGCAGTGCCCTTCAAGTTGCTGATGAGCACCCCTGCTAAATTAGCCACTTGTTCATATGACAGATTCTAGGGTGAGGACCTCAGGGTAGCCTCCCAATGGCTGCTGTGCACTGTTCCAACAACTGTGTGCAAGAGAGGCAACATATCATCACCAAGATGGAAATGGTCAAGTACAGCATCAGAGTTTGGTCTGATACTCACCAGTGCTTGATGGCAAGCAGAGGCATCAGAAGGGAAAATGAGGGAAATTGGCCCTGAACTGTTTTCCTCCCCCATGGACTGGAATGCATTTGCACAATGGCACTGACAAATAGAGCAATGGCAGAGGGTTTCATGCCAATTTGCTTCGGTCTGAACCTTCTTCAGGCCAGGAGTTACCAACTTCAGGTTGAGTCCTGATTGAGGTACATTTTCAGCACTGGAAAACATTACAGCTGCTTCACAAATAGCAACTGAAGCCAGCTCAGATAAGTGGCAAGTGCCACTCACAGCCTCAACTTTCACATCTTGACTAAGGGCTGTACATTGAAGGCAAGAAATGAGGGGACTAAGGAAGGGAGGGACATGATTAGGTCCCTTCAAGGAGATCAGTTCAGCAAGCTCTATGCCAATATTAGTGAAATTACAGTTGGATAATGAACAGGACAAATGATGAGGGGGTGGGGGCTGGACAGCCTTGCCTTTGCAGTGATCAGTAAAGCACTGCATGTACAGGATAATAAATTCTTCACTGAAGGCCTGAATGAACATGGCAGTGTCTCCACTGACTTGCTCATCTTGAAGAAGCTTGTGCAGGGTGATGTATACATCAATGGTGACTCCATCAGTAGCAATGTCATCCAAGTATTCAAATCCAGGACACCTCAGCAAGACAGAAATTCTGCCATCCAAGTGGCCCTGCATGGTGATCTAGTCATAAAGCACTTAGCAGCAGACTACTTGTGAGAAAGGAGATCAATCACATTGCATCAAAAAGGTCACCAAGTGAAGCCTCAACAAGCCCAGCATGACCCAGGACTTTCTGGTTGGTTTTTCCATCTGATTGAATGTGGCATATGCTGGGTGAAGTCCATGCTGCATGTTGGTGTGGTAATATGCACCATCTTCATATGCTCTGTGTCTGAGAAGGGCCCATATGGCTGCTTGGCACTGGTCATTGCTGTAGCCCTGAGCAAACTGAGCAGCATACAGCTCTGCAATGTTTGCAATAGTGAATGTGTTTTGTGCTGCATAGTCAGGGTGAGGAACCTCAGACTCAACATGTTGAGTAGGCATATTCATAGAGGAGGGCTTGACATAGCAGAGAATAAAGTGTGCAATGCACAGAACATGCTGGATGTCAGGGATGATGTTTATGACAGAGGGAGCAGGGAGGGAAGGGTGTGGGAGGCTGAGGGGTGGGTGTGTCAGCTACCACAGTGTAGAGGTGTTGGGAGATGGGATGTATGGGCTTGACATAGCAGAGAATAAAGTGTGTGATGTGCAGAACATGCTGGATGTTGGGGATGACATTTACAACAGAGGGAGTGGGAAGGGAGGGGCATGGGAGGCTGAGGGGCAGGTGTGTTGGCTACCAAGCCATGGCAGGGAGTCTCATAATGGTCCTTGGCAAGCCCCAGTGCCATACAGTACCTACCTTCCATAGCCTATCCCTGCAAAGTCCAACCAGTATGTGGGGCAGTATTTATTGCTGGAGTTGGGAGATTGCACAAAAAAGCCTAAGTAAGGGGAGTGACACTGCAAACAGCCAAACCTAATTAGGCTGACAGGGTGGGAAGGCTAGGTGACACAGAGAGGGGTGCTATGTCACATGACATGTAAACTATGGTGCATGTCACCTAGTCACTGCTAGTCTTGTACAAATTTTTCAGTGAGCACAGATGATCATATAATGACTTGAAATTTGGTGAAAGTGTTTGGATTCAATAGTACAACAACTTCACCAGACAGATTTTTAATATCTCAAAAACTGACCAAGTTATAAATTCAGGCAGAGGTTGAAATTGCCAGGCATGGGAATAAAACCATATTAGGAAGGTGACCCCCTGTGAAATTACTAATTATGGTTATCAACCCTATCTACTGAAGTTGCAACTGCTTCATGAATGCAGCAATGAGAGTTGTACCTCCTTGAGCTGAAAGACTGCACATGAAATTGAGCATCCTTTGCCCCCAACCCACTCTGGTAGGCTTCCATCCACTGCTTCATCTGGTGTTCCCACTTCCAGATTGTGTGAGTATTCACTGAGCCCAAAGCCTTCAGCATATTTGCCTGAAGCAAGGCAAATGTGTAATCACAACTCTCTCACAGGTACCACTTCACAGCACCCCAAAAGTACTCAATAAAGTTTAGCTCACAGTGAAGTTTTTGAAGAAAGATGCAAAGGTGATTGGCTGACTCAACAACTTCCTGCACAAGAGATTTCTGTGCCCTGAAATCTGGCTGCTGATCAAGAATTTGCTTGGCACAGCAGTGATCTGATGAACAGCCATCCTTGCATTGCATGCAGAGACTATCATGCCACAGATTTCATTCCAAGAGGACATGTCTCATGCCTTTGGGCACAGGATGATCTGGTGGAAAGATCATTTGCTGGGTAGCCTTTGTTCCCTGCCACATGAACCAGGTGTCCTGCATCTGGGCTGGCTTACCACCAGGGTTCATATTCATTCATGATGTGAGGAGGGCATCTTTAGCATATGTAGAGTGGCCTTGCAAGTTGTCAACCATAAGCAGCATCTGAAATCTGGGACCATGAGCATGTTTGAAGGCTGGAATGATCTTCTCTTTCAGCTGCAATATTTTTGTGATTGGAATCATTGATCTCTATGAAATAAGAAATATAATTACCTGCTTAACAAAAAGTTCACCAGTCCAATATCCCTCATAATTCTTTCCATATTCCAGGGTATGACTTGCTTCCTGCAACCATCCAATGGTTGAACAAATATGTAACATCACTCTGGTGCAGGCCACATCCAGCACCTTTCTTCCACAGTGGCTGCTCACCATCAAAGACCCAACCCCTCCCCATGTCATCATTGGCTTGGGCTGTCATCTTGTCATGTACAAGGCAGGTCTCAACATAATTAGGGGGGGTCTTTAGTTCCTCATTCCCAACATCTCCAATGATATATTCCACCAGCTGACATTTGTACTTTGCCATTTCTGGGAGAAAGCAGGTCTGTCAGTCATTGATGACATCTGGTCATTCATGACCATCATAATAGAGAGATTTTTTATATTCCTGGAAATGAAAGCCTTCGTGTCTTAAGAGATGATGTGCTGTGGCCAAGTTTTTTGATCAAATGAGCTTCTCAATGTTGTTTAGGGGTTGCTCATAATTTTTGTGTCTCTGAGCTGGGTTCTGCTGACAAGCAACACATGCAGGAATCTCCAGTTGATGTCTTTTCAAAGCTGGCAGTGGTCATGCTGGGAAGGGACATGGGTGTGTGGTTTTGGCACTTTTGGATGTACCCTGGTCTTGATCTTCTCTTTCAGTGTTGAGATCATCACTGCATTCAGACTCAGAGTCTGAGGTTGGCAGATCTGACAAGTATCCGGTGAAGACATTGTTGGAAACAACTTGGTTGCTTGGTTCAACTTCAGCTGACTCCTCAGATGGGGGAATAGATGGGAACATGCATGGTGCAGCAGCAGCTTGCCGCACCATCCCAGTCCATTTTGATTGTGGCTCCCACATGAAAAATGAGCACATCATATTGGCAGCTGCATGGTCTTCATGTGAGTAATTCACTTTCATACATTAGGCAATATGTATACTCATGTCGGATGCACCACAGCATCCTTGGCTTCTCTGTCCCATGCTCTCTGACCATGCCATCATTTCATCCATGCAGACAAGCCATTGTATCCCAAATGGCAGTTTTTCTCTGCTTTGTCCCACTCCCTTGGAGATGTGCCATTCCACAACAGCTGATATGGTGTTGGAGTGGTAAGCAACTCATTTTCCTTTTTGAAGTGCAACTGTAAACTTTGCAACAGCTCTGCACCCTCCAGCTCCCAGACCTCCACCTCACTATGGCTATCATCATCACTAGCAGCTGTGTCATGAGCCAGGCAGCTAACCCTTCCATCCCAGCTGCATTGGTCTGTGTCAGTATCCCATTCTGTGTCAGCACTCAGCATTTTGGGACCTTCTGAGTCCACTTGAAGGTGGATTCTTTCAGCCCTTTGTTGGCATGAGCAGCTTGAGCAGCAGCAGCAGCCCTCAGGTATCATTTGCTTGTGAGGCATGCACACAGTTGTCAAGGATGTTCACTTAATCACTGCAACACTCATGGCTGTCATGTACTATATCATTGACCCTATGTGTGTTACATTGTCCACCTGTATCCAGAGCCACTAGGCAGTTAGCTGATGCCCAGCCACAAAATTTGTTGTTCCAAGATGAAATTTACCACTGTACAAAACTAGTGGTGACTAGGTGACATGCACCATAGGAGAGGGGTTGACACAGCCACAATGGGGGCCAGTCACATGACATGTCAGGGGTATGCACAGCCACACTGAAAATTAAAGTTGTAGCCTGGGCTGAGAGGATCCTGGCAATATCAATACATCAGCAAGATCTTTATTTTTAGATAAGATATAAGCAAAATACTAAAATTTTTGTGAGTCTTTCCATTTTTGGCACAGCCACACTGAAAACCAAAGTTGTAGCCTGGGTTGAGAGGGTCACAGGACTATGCTTACATCAGCAAGATCTTGATTTTTCAGTGAGATATTAATAGAATACTAAAAATTTCAATGAGTCTTTGCTTTTGCTGCACAGCCACTCCACCTCCCATATGTGCTTATGTAATCAAAAAAGCAGACTAGATACCAGGATCCTACACAGCCCTTCCACTGGGAGTGTGATACTTGGGAGGATTGCATGTGGGATCATCCTTGACTATTCTGGCACCAATAAGCATATGATCACCCAAATACTCCAAAGGGTGAACAATGGGGCAAGTGCATTGCATGAATGAACTGCAAGAGTGTAGAAGACACTTGGGAGGTTGTCACCATGCACACACACTTGTCAGGTCTCCTGATATAAAACTGGTCTAGAAAGGTACAGGATGCAAGTGGGAATCCACACATGCACTCAGATTCATGATTGCCCTACTGTGGAGTGAGCTATGACAAGTTTTTGAATGTTATCTCAATCTCCTAAAATCTTTGCACACTTTCACACACTCTCCAGCTCTCAGTTTCTATCCTGCTCTTGCAATTCTCAATGAATAGACTTGAAACTTTGAATGATGGTAGATATATATGTCTAGAAGGTGCCCCAGGTGTTAAGTCCCATATGGTGCTGCATCTGTAACATTATGATACACTTTTTTTTTTGATGTAAACTTTTTCTTTGGGTATACCACACTTTTTTTCCACACAAAAAATAATATAATGTGGTGCACAACTTTTTTTTTCAGCATACTGCCCCTGACATATCACATGACTCACATGACCAACTGGCAGGCCACTTACCAAGTGATTCCTTTCCCATGACTTTCCTATCTTAGGCGAACCATAGGAGGTCGCACAGTCAAATGATCCACCATGTGACCAAATACACAGAGAGTGCCACATGGGAAAAATCCTGGCCATGGTCGTAGAGTCTGAAGGTCCTAGCCCAACCCAAATCCAAGCGACTCTCACTAGAGGGGCAGGGACACATGGGACTACTCACTGGTACTACCCAAGTCACATCATGTTGGCAAAACTCCCCTTTAGAGGCAGGCCCATGCTCCTAGCACATAGACTCTAAGCTACCCCCCTTGTGGGGGGTTAGTTACACAATCAAGGCTCTGCACATCAAGCCCACTTGCCCAATTTGGAATGCTGCTGGTTGGTCACATGAGTCACATGATATGTTGGGGGCAGTATATTGAAAAAAAAAAAGGTTGTGCACCACATATATTATTTTTTGTGTGGAAAAAAAGTGCAGTATACCAAAAAAAAAGTTTACATCAAAAAAAAATGTGTATCATAATGTTACAGATGCAGCACCATAGTCCCATGTCACCCATGGGGAGGATGTATTGTACTCATGCCTCTAAAAACCAACAAAGTGGTCCCACATAACATTCACCAATGAAACCACCCAAGCCCTTCTACATGGGCATTGTATGATGTATCCTCCATAAGCCCAATGCATCATGAAACCATGAAATGGACATCATCAAATGCTGCAGCACATTCACTGAGGAGGAGAACTGGTCATATCTCCAGCAGGGCTGGGGCTGATAATCTGTGATTTTAATATGTGGTAGATTTATGTCACTGCAAGCATTTCACAATTTTTCTTGAGAAAACATGGTGAAAAAAATAAAGAAAGAGATACTCTTTTTTGACACATGTTTTCAAAGAGAAAAGGCAATAATAACACTGTGTTTTATTTGCATGACTTATGAAGAAACATTGATTGATGCTAATACTCAATTACCATTAATTCATGTTTTTTGGCAGAACAGACAAAGAAAACATTACATTATATTCACCTTTTTTCTTTGAAAACAGCCAAAATAAAAGAGTATCTCTTCCTTCAATTTTTTCAGCATATTTTGGGATGAAAAATTGTGAAATACTTACAGTGTGTCAGACCCACATGGGATGAAAATTTCAAGTCAATATGTCAAGAACTGCACAAATGGGAGCAGATTTTGCATTTTTACCTCTATTGATTTCTATTTATATCCATAGAAAGCACTGGATTGGATGCAAATTGTGTATGGAATGAACAGATTACATCCTAACAGTATACTGTAATACAGTAAAATATCATATTGTTAGAAGGGACAAGTGGTGCAGCAACAACAATCCAACTTTTTTGATTACATAAGCACATATGGGAGGTGGAGTGGCTGTGCAGCAAAAGCAAAGACACTTGAGATTTTTAGTATTCTATTAATATCTCATTGAAAAATCAAGATCTTGCTGATGTAAGCATAGTCCTGTGACCCTCTCAACCCAGGCTACAACTTCAGCAGATTTGTCATAGCAAGGGGTCTGCAAGCCAGAGGTGAGCCAAGAAGCTGGCAAGGGGTAGCCTTGTTGAAATCTGAAATTCCCACCCAAAGGGCTTGCTGACACATGTGACACACCCTTTCAGTGGCACACCACCATGATCATGTGCCACAAAAGGTCACTTTGGGTCACTTTGCAAGCAGAGGTTGGAAGTCAGCTCAGCAGAGTGTGAAAAGGGGTTGATTTGGTCAATAGGTCAACCCATCTACCCCTTGCTATGACAATTCTTCCACAACTTTAGTTTTCAGAGTGGCTGTGTCAACCCCTCTCCTAGTTTACATGTCATGTGACATAGCACCCCTCTCTGTGTGGCTGTACAGTACTCTGACATGTCATGTGACATGACCCCCTATTGTGGCTGTGTCAACCCCTCTCCCAGTTACATGTCATGTGACATAGCACCCCTCTCTGTGTAGCTGTACAGCACCCTGACATGTCATGTGACATGGCCCCAAGTGGCTGTGTCAACCCCTCTCCCTGTGACATGTCATGTGACATAGCACCCCATTCTGTGGCTGTGTTCCAACACTTGCTGTGAGGCTGTGCTAGCTTATATAATACTTAGAATTTTTTCTCAGAGTCAAGTGCTGAGTACTGAAGTAAGTGCTGCAGCACTGTAGAATAAGGTTTCCCCTCTAATTAGTAACAAGCCTGTGGCACATCTCTATTACTAATATGTAAGGTAATTGGTGACACACAGGTGCCCCTGAATGGCACTCCAAATGCTCATTCCAAATGTGGAGAGAAGGGATGATGCCATGGAAGAGCCAATGGCTATATAGAAGGGGTGGACACAGGATTCAAACCAAAGGAAGGTTTCATTGGTAATCCAGAACACTGGAACAGTTCTTGTGGAAGGACCTTCATAAGTGAGAGAAGGAATATCTGCACCATTATAGTTAGCATGGGCAGATGGAGTCATCATATGGGGAAGTTTAGGAATCATGTCAGCAAGGATTCCATGTGACATGATGTGGATATTGGTGCAAAAAAAAGGTTTGTTGAAAGCCCAAGTCTTGTAGGTGGGTGTTGTGGCCCAAACACATTCAATCTTCTGGAATGGAGTAATCTGCCATGAGTCCACTGTGCACAGATAAAAGGCAGGAGTATGATCAGTGGCATCCTGCCACAAGGTCAGTTTGAAAACAGTCATAGCTTCCACAAACTCTATCACTTTCTCCACAAACCCAACCACTCCTTTCATACCACTTCCAAACACTTCTCTCTCCTTTGCAAGTTGGAGTTCCTTTGACTTTGCATTTTTGTTGGGATCACATTTATCCACTCTGACTGTGGGAACAAATGGAAAAGACATAGAACCAATGATCATTGACATCTGGATACCAAGATTAGTCAAGTCATTCTGATTGGATGATTACAGACCAGGTGACTATAATAGATCAAACTCATGTATATGAGGATCTATTTCCTGATCTCCTTCACCATCAACTAGTACATTGTACAAGAGAGGTGGATAGGAACATGAGAAGGGAATTCCACTTCTTTGGTGTCTGAATCACCATCAGGGTCCCAACAAATAAACCTATATTGGGAAGGAGGGGACAGAAGTGGTGGAACCAGATCAAGATCTGCTTGAGGATCCACATTTGGTATAGCATGATTAAGATAGGGCAGAGGATAAGGGATAAGTTCTGGAGGAATTCAAGGGAAATGCTGCTTGATAGGTTCCCCTGGTTCCTGTACCTGAGGCTGAGGTTCCAGACCAGGAAGTGGAGCTGGAGTTTCATTTTCAATTTAGTTAAACACCTCTCTAACTTCAATGGCAATGGCCAGTCTAAAGCAGAGTTGGTGATAATGACCAACTGCAACATGATACTCTTGATACTGGATAAACTGCCAGTACCAATTGGGAAGACCAGAGAAGGTCAACCACATCAACAAAAACAAAACAAAGGCCAAATGAAAGTCACCACTGATTTGAGATACATAGGATGTAACATGCTTGACAAAACCCAATGACCAGTGACATGCATAAGGTGGCCAAAGCCATACCTAGCACTTCAGGTGTGTTCATAGGCATTGTAAATTGGAACATCTTCCACTATACAACTATCCTTGAGACAGCAAAGAACACCCACTATGTGGGGTTCATAACCTATTGTGAAGAGGAAAGGGGGCTAATGGGCTAGAAGACAGAGCACTTGCCTTTAGCAATAGTCAGTATGACTTGGTCTTGAGATAAAGAGGAAGTAGCAGTTCTGAGCTAGAGAGCAAAGTATATGTGGGTAGTTGACTGACTGGCTAAGTCCAGTTCAGGTAGTTTATATACATGCAGAGTGCACATAGACTAGGTGTCACAACTCTTATCTGCTACTACTATATTTGTAAGATAAGCCCTTCCTTATGAGTATTCCTCAGTAAGTGTGCTGTAGATAAGAAGATAAGGAGATAACAATAGAACCAGGTAACTGGATTCATAGAACACCATAGAATAGTATGGAATGTACTATTCAAAGAATGGTCATGTGATAAATAACCAGTTCAACATTCACACACACACCCAGTGCAGCATGCCATGGTTGGGTAAACTGGTTAGTCACATGATGGTCACATATGAGAGGGTGACTCACAAACATGTACAAATATGCTTAGTCACAGAAGGAAGGGGCATGCTTCCAGAGTAATACCCCTTTAGGTTTGATCAGCCTAATCATCAAAAGTGTCAGAGATATTTCCAAATAAGGGAATGCTTTCCCACCACCACTCACCTTGATCCCAGGTCCATCCCATCTAGTCTCAGCCTTCAGGATGTGGTTCCTGAGATTCTTGGCAAACTTGAATGGCCTGGGACAATCCTTGTGAGTGCAATGACAGATGAAATTACCCTCCTCATTCCTCTCCAAGCCTACTACTTGATTGGTGTGAGGGAGTTGGATGGTAGGCATGGCTGAGATAGATGGTGGTGGTAAGAGAGAGAGAAGCAAAAAGGAAAAATTCCCACAGTAAAAACTATATATATATAAATACTGGCAAACAATCCAGATGCAGTAACATCCCCATTTGGACATTCCCCATTAGGAAAATTTGTCCACTGGTGGGTCATCCTGATGTCATATTGGTTGACTCTTTGGTCAATGACAAGTGTCTGACTGCTTATTTTGCTTGGCTTTGTAGGCCAGAATAAGTGACTGGTCACCTATTCCTTGGGTGCTGGGTCAGCCATCATGGTTCAGAATGAGTGACCAGTCACTGGTTGTTTGGTGAGTGCATCTGTGGCAACTGATTGATGGCTTGTGCCAACTGGGTCACTACTTGCTGGTAGCTACAGTTCTGCTCTGCCCAAAATAAGCAACCAGTTGCCTATCTTCTGCCACTCACTACCAGTCTGTAGTTCACTACTTCTCACCTTGGCTCTAGTCAACTAGTGTCTGCTGTCTACTCTTGTCAGTTCTTTGACCCCTTGGAATAAGCGACTGGTCACTTATTTTCTCCCCAGCCAGAGTTGGCATCTCACTTTCACTCATGATCTTACAGTTCATAGTTGCCACTTAATAGTCATTCTGCTGACCCTGGAAATAAGTGACCAGTTGCTTATTTTTGACAGTGGGGTGGCATGGGCAACCTCAAAGTTGGTCTGTGGGAAAGTCTGTGGGAAAATTGAGTGGACTGTGGGAAAAATTAGTGGTCTGTGGGAAAGTCTGTGGGAAATTTTCCATATATGGAAGGAGTCTGTGGGAAAATTCTTTGGTCTGTGGGAAAGTCTGCAGACTGTCTGCCACATATGGGGTGGCAGTCTGTGGGAAAGTTTCTTGGTCTGTGGGAAAAAGTAGTGGACTGTGGGAAAGTCTGCAGACTGTTTGCCATGTATGGTAGGAGTCTGTGGGAAAATTGAGTGAACTGTGAGAAAGTCTGCAGAGTCTGTGGGAAAAAGTAGTGGACTGTGGGAAAGTCTGCAGACTGCTTGCCATGTATGGTAGGAGTCTGTGGGAAAATTGAGTGGACTGTGAGAAAGTCTGCAGAGTCTGTGGGAAAGTCTGCAGACCACCTTCCATATTTGGGAGAGCAGTCTGCAAAGTCTAGATAGGGTTTGGCATTAAGATTATTAGCTGTTTTTGTGTCAGTCTCTGTGTCTGTGTCAGTGGGGGTGGGGGTGGGGTTTTTTTTTTGTTGTCTTTGTGTGTCCTATTATACTTATTTCCCTGTTTGCCACTGTGTGTCTTTGTTTGTGTTAAATCTTTCTGTTTGTTTGTTATTGTGTCTCCTCTCCTCTTCTCTTTTCTCACTCATCTTCACTCATTGCTTGTCTATGACCTGTCACAGTCAATGTCTTCTTCTGTGTTATTGTTTTTTTGTTCTTGGTGGGTCCTCACTTGTCTCTGCTAATTTTTTATTTTGTTTTCCTTTGCTGGCAGTGGGGAGGGGTCACTGGTTTGTGTTGATGCTCTTGCATTCCTTGCACAACTCATTGGTGAGTTGTGCAGCACTACACTTCACACAGATATGATGTCACTGCTGGTGAGCTCACTTGTGTTTTTTGTTTTTTTCTCTGTGTGTGTGGGGTGGGCAAGTGGGCTGCTTGCATAATTCATCAATGAGTTGTGCAGAGCAGTCTCACTTGCACTCATCCATCTCACCAGTGTTGCCCACAGTCCATGGCTGCATTGCAACATTTGGCACAACTCATCAATGAGTTGTGCAGGCTGCATGTTACAACATGGTTGCCCAACTGTGTAAGTAGCTCAGTGGTGTTGGTACCTCCATTACTTGCATCTGTTCACTAGTGTCTGCATAACTCATTGATGAGTTGCACAGACAGACATCACTAGTCCAAAGGGAGAGATGCATCTGTGGCTGTGTGGACATGTCCAAGGGAGAGACGTGTCCATGGCTGTGTGGACATGTCCAAGGGAGAGACACATCTGTGGCTGTGTGGATGCATCCAAGGGAGAGATGCATCTGTGGCTGTGTGGATGCATCCAAGGGAGAGATGTGTCTGTGGCTGTGTGGACATGTCCAAAGGAGAGATGCATCCATGGCTGTGTGGATGCATCCAAGGGAGAGACATGTCCATGGCTGTGTGGATGTGTCCAAGGGAGAGATGCATCCATGGCTGTGTGGATGTGTCCAAGGGAGAGATGCGTCCATGGCTGTGTGGATGCATCCAAGGGAGAGATGCATCCATGGCTGTGTGGACATGTCCAAGGGAGAGACACGTCCATGGCTGTGTGGACGCATCCAAGGGAGAGACGTGTCCATGGCTGTGTGGATGCATCCAAGGGAGAGACATGTCTGTGGCTGTGTGGACATGCCCAAGGGAGAGATGCATCCACATAGAGAGAGACATGTCCAAAAGATGCATCCGATACCAGAGGCTCTGGTGCCAAGAGGAGATTATTAGCCTCTCTTTTTTTGTCTGTGCAGGTTACTCTGTCTTCACTGTCTCTGTCTTTGTCACTATTTCTGTGGGGGGGGGGGTCATCACTGTCACTGTGTTGGAGTTTGAATCACCCCTGTGTGATACCCTAATTTGGTGCGAGTTTCATGTGCTTACATAAGCACTTAGAGCGCACATAGTACTATAGTTTTGGTACTATTCCCTCAGTAGTTGAGTCACTACTGAGGGTAAGCCTACATATATTTCATATTAGACTACTTACTGATACCTTGTAGCTGCCTACAGGTACTTCAATATACACAGTAGTTGAGTCACTACTGAGGCTGCCTACAGCCCTTTTCTACACACTGTTCACTGTTGACTTTGTGTGTGTGGGGGGTCACTCTCTGTCCTTTTTTTTTTTGTCTGTGGGGGTTACTCTGTCTGTCTCTGCTGTCTTTGTCACTATATGTGTGGGGGGGTCATCACTGTCACTGTTCACTGTCAACTTTGTGTCTGTGTCTGTCCCTGTCACTGTGTGTGGGGGGGTCACTCTGTCTTCACTGCTGACTTTGTGTCTGTGTGTGGGGGGGGGGGTCTCTGCCTCTTTTTTTTTTTTTTGTCTGTGGGGGTTACTCTGTCTTTACTGTCTCTGTCTCTGTCTATGTCACTGTGTGTGGGGGGGGGTCATCACTGTCACTGTTTGCTGTTGACTTTGTGTCTGTATCTGTGGGGGGGGTTGTCCATTCTTGCTGTCATTCTGTCTGGGGGTCACTCTCTGCCCTTTTTTTGTCTGTAGGGTTACTCTGTCTGTCTCTGCTGTACTCTGTCTTTGTCACTATGTGTGTGTGTGGGGGGGGGGGGGGGTCATCACTGCTCACTTTGTCTTTTGTGTCTGCATCTGTGCTTGTCATTGTATGTGTGGGGGTGATCACTCTGTCTCTACTGTCTCTGTCTGTGTCACTGCTGACTTTGTGTGTGTGCATGTGGGGGGTGGGGTCTCTGCCTCTTCTTTTTTGTCTGTGGGGGGGGTCACTGTGTCACTCCTGACTTTGTGTTTGTGGGGGGGTCTGTGTCTGTCACTGCTTACTCTTTGTTTGTGTCACTGTGTGTGTGGGGGGGGGGGGGTCACTCTGTCTTTACTGTCACTCTGTCTGTTACTGTGCCTTGGGCAGTTGTCACTGCTGACTTTGTATCTGTGTGTGGGGGGGGGGGTGGTCTCTGCCTCTTTTTTTGTCTGGGGGGGTTACTCTGTATCTACTGTGTCTGTGTCTATGTGGGGGGGTTGTCACTTGTCACTCTGTCTGTCATGCTCACTTTCTGTCTTTTTTTTTTGTCACTGTGTCTGTCACTGTGTGTCTGGGGGGGTGTCATCACTGTCAATTCTGTGTCTGTGTCTGTCTTTGTCACTGTGTCTGGGGGGTCTCTGCCTGCCTGTTTTTTTTTCTGTGGGCATGTCTGTGCTTATGCCTTTCACTGTGTGTGTGTGGCTTACTCTGTCTTTGCTATGTCTGTCTCTGTCACTGTTGGGGGGGGGGTCACTCTTGTCACTATTGCATCTGTCTCTGTTACTGTGTATGTGGTGTTGTCACTGTCACTGCTTACTCTGTCTGTGTCACTCTGTGTCTATGTCTGTGGGCAGGTTACTGTCTTTGCTGTCTCTGTCTCTGTCTCTGTGTCACTGCTGACTTCATGTCTGTGGGGGGGTGTTACTCTGTCTCTACTGTCTCTGTCACTCTCACTGTGTGGCGGGTTGTCACTGTGTCACTGCTGACTATGTCTATGCTTGTGGGGGGGGGGGGGGGGGTCACTCTTGACTCAGTATCTGTAGTGGGGGGTCATTTTGTTCTTACTGTGTGTGTTGGAGGGGGGTCAAACTCTGTTTCTCTGTTGTTGTTGTTGTTACCAGTCACTCACTGTTTCTCTCTGCTTTTTTTTGCTTGGGTGGTCACTACTTGTCTGTCTACTCCTTGTTTTTTTCACTGGTCTTTGTCCCATGTCTTTCACACTTGTCTCTTTGTCTTGTGTTTTGCTGTCACTCATTTAGTATACATGTATACTATCTTTGTTTGTCATTGTTTGCTTCTCATTTTTCCACCACCTTCTCCTTACTCACTAACCAGCATGCTATCTGACTAACCAATCCATACTCTGACCACTCTACAGTGTTGTGTCCTCATGTTATCTGGGCAGTTATACTCAGTTAACATACATGTATGCTAATGTGCACAGCCACTGGTCATGCCTGTGGGAAATGACAACCATATAAAGTGGCTGTGCTGGTCTTCACTTGTGGCTGTGCTGGTCATGACCAGTGGCTGTGTTAGTCATGACCTGTGGCTGTCCAGTCATGACTTGTGGCTGTGCTGGTCATGACCTGTGGCTGTCCTCTGCAGATGCACACTCTGACTAAGCGATGTGCACTTCCTTTTATGGGGATGCACACTCTGACTAAGCAACTCTCTTGCAGATGTGCTCTCTCCCTAGCAGATGCACACTTTGACTAAGTGATGTGCACTTCCTTTTATGGGGATGCACACTCTGACTAAGCAACTCTCTTGCAGATGTGCTCTCTCCCTAGCAGACATGCACTCTGACTAAGCAATGTGCACTTCCTTTTATGGGGATGTGCACTCTGACTAAGCAACTCTCTTGCAGACATGCTCTCTCCCTAGCAGACACACACTCTGACTAAGCAATGTGCACTCTGACTAAGCAACTCTCTTGCAGACATGCACTCTGACTAAGCAACTCTCTTGCAGATGTGCACTCCTCCCTGGCAGATGCACACTCTCTCTGGCAGATGCACACTCTCCTCTGGCAGACGTGCTCTGGAAGGATGCCCCATCCTTCTTGGAGGAGAAGGATAGGACCAGATGCTGTCCCATGATGGCTTTGTCTTGGACCATAGCCTGCCTGTTGGCACAGAGGTGAAGGGTCATTTGGTCACACTCTCAAGAAAACATGATTTTGCTTCCATTGCTTATGTCCGTAAGAAGGACAATAGTCGCTTTTGGATACTTCTCAGTTATTGCACTGGGCGATACTCGGCTTTTGCCATCTTAAATTCTGAGCAGGAGCTCGCATTTCTGCAGTCATGGGCATTTGAAAGACTGTCCAGCTCGAACCATGAGCTGGGGCATGGTAGGCACTTGATGCAGCATATTCATTTTCGTCAATCAATTGAAGGTGTCAGGGTGGTCCATCGGGTGTCATATGATTCGTCAGCGTGCTGCACGCTTACAATCGATATCGTCAAATGTTCTGGTTGTTGCATGCAAATGGAGCGTCCGACTTCTGATGTGTGTTTTCTGTATTGTACCTCCATGTGCATTAATTTACGTCTTGACAGCTCATAGAAATGTCTCGTATACCTGGTTTGATGTGGAACTGCCTTCGTGGTAAACTGCCTCAAACCCGTCACTTATCCGAAAACTATGAAGATCTTCTGTTCTCATTGATTGAATCAGAGCTCAAGGTGAGACTAGCATCCATTATATGTGTCGCAATATCTAATTGTAATAGCTGGGCGACTACGGCCATGTCCCACAAGATGGAGATACGTTCAAACCAGAAGGCAACATCGCCGAGTTTACTACAGGTTTTGGACTTGACCCCATCGAGGATGACATCGGCGGCAAATATCGTCCCACACTAGGAGCTGTTAAGAAAACAGTTGGACTGTATCTCAAGGGTGCAGGATGCCCTATGCATCTTTGCCTCGCCATATATGACGGGACTGTTTCATCACTGCCAGCCAGCCAACAAGTTGTCTCTTTGCTGAAAGCATTGTCATTTCGTCTTTCTGGTAGACTTCTAGTAACAACGGTTATACGCTGCCCAGATCGCCATCACCTTCGTCCAAGACTTTATTCCACATTCGCATCTTGGGGCGGATTAGATAAGGATGTATGGCAGACACTCGACACTTCTACTCCTTCATGCTCTATGGCGATGCCTCTAACTTGGTGTCAAGTAGATTTAGATAGGGAGCTTATGACGTTACTCCTAAAAAATCATGTGAGCACTTTAATCCCTGCTCATTTATCCTTGGAGACATTGATATTGAAACTCCACATGTAGAGACAATTTCTCCGTTCTAGTCGGATGGGTAAGTTTGCCATTCAGGATTTGTCAAACTACCATCTTGGGATATCTGTTAGGTGGACAAGCGTGATGAACCAAAGTATCTGAAGGAGCCAGTTACTGCGGAGGCTGCTGTCGAATTCTTTGTGGACCTATTTGCTGGCAGCCACTTGTGCAACTTTGTGTGCATTCATTCTCCATTCATATTGATTTTCTGACTTTACGCTGTCCGCTGGAATACTTCAGATTGGGAATACGGTGTTCTTTAGTGAACTTCCCCGAATAATGGAGTTGGAAAACTATACCGAGTTTGACACTGGAACAAAGAAGGGTAAGTGTTCACAGTAAGATTCCCTTATCCATAAATATCCGTCCTTCAGGTCGCTACCCAACAGAAGACGTGCCTGGAGGCAGAGAAGTGAATGTCACGAGGCAGGCGCGGCGCACTAATGCATTAGTTGCGTCCTTGACACAGATGAATGGCGGGACGTTCGACCTGCAACTGAGCCCCAAATTTGATGTGCAGGTTGGCTGTAAGCGTATTGGCTGGATGACATTGTGGATAAAACAGATGGGGTATAGGTCGACACCTTTCGCTGAAAAGGTAGGCATATTTCTATTTGCCATTTTAGATCAATGGTATTCACTACTTGGCGGAAAGGTTGCTAACCTCATTGCTACCGCGTATGGCCCATGTCAATGGTAAGGGGGTGCCCAATCACTTGGCCTATTCCAATGCTCACTGATTGCAAACCTCCGCAGTCAGGACACCAAGTTTGATAGGTAAGTGCATGCCATGTGCCTCTCGCAATGCAATACACCCATGACGCTGCCCAGACTCAATTTTTTGTCCGAAGTAGACCAAATCAAGAAATGGCGGGAGATGCTTATCGCAACCAATGATGAACATGAAAGGTGGTCACTGGTTAACGATATTGTAGGAAAGGTGACACTGCTAACGATCGTTATCCGTAGCTGCCCGGCTGAGGTAGGCATTGACTAGATCTTACTAGCATGCTGGTATGGAGTCGAATCCGAGATCGTGCACGTGCTAAGAAAAGCATGTAGATTCCTATCTTATCTGGTGCAATCTGACATCGTTTGACAGGTTGTTGATCGATACATCAATGATGGGGGACTGGAGCACAATCGAGCCAGTGTAAGTTTCTCCTGCAACCAAGACGAAGTCTGTAACACTTCCACTAGTCACTTTGAACATTGCAATTGTTTTGTGGAAAGCGACTCATTATATCTCAGGCGACTATCCAAATCCGCTGCAGCAGTGCGTATTCTCACGCGTTGTAATGACTCAATCGGCGACTCCAATTTTATGAATCCAGGATCATGGATGATGCAGCGTATGGAATGCCGAAACATCTGGCGTTACTCAGTGAACGGGCTGAACTGGCTACCCAGAGTGGCGAACCTAGCCACAACACTAGAGAAAAAGCGAAGCTCTAGCGTTTCCGCGTCCCCCGAGTCCAGTAAGAGTTAAGCGCTGACCTGCATGCTGGTGTTTGAATCAAAAAGTGGCGCACATACGGGTCGAGAGAGATCACTTGTATGTAGGATTTTGGACTGCATTATTACATTCGCTTTCCATGGAATCACTTTTCTGGCGGATGTAAAGCCGGCGACGTCTGTGTAATATCACCCCGCTATAACTTCCTAGAATCCTCCCGGCCCGCAAGGTAGCGTCTATATTTTTCTCCTTCGTTGTGCTAGACTCTGAACAAGAATCGACCGCGGCGGATGTCAAATTGTCGTACTCCCGATGGCACTATGTATGCTGATCTTTAAATTGCAAATATTCCCCGTTGGTCGTCAGCAACGGCGATTGGATTGGATCATATGATGTACAGAACGGGCGTCTCTCCAAATTATCAGGTTCAAGTGTGCCCTCATCCACATCTCCAGCTGGATACCATTATGCTGAAGTACCGGCGTTGCCCATCATCATTCAGCAGGAGTGTTGGTCATTTGAAGGTGTGATTTGTGGGATTCATCACGGGCTTATTCTATATTCCAGTACTTCCGCAGATGAAATCGGTTTATATGATCATAGCTGATCGACGGTTCAATCGGTTACCACAGTGGATGGCATAATGGTGGACGTACGACAATAGCTTGGCGAGGGCATATCAAGGGTATGCATTAATGGCAGGGTAGCCAGCTAGATGGAGTAATATTGAGTTGCTGTATGGGTTGTCCATGAGGTCGCCACCAGGAATGCGCCTGTTGTTTTCGGGAATGGGTACTCATGCGATTCCATGGGTAAGCTGCTTATTATGCCTTTTTTTCTGCTTTCGGATCGTCCTTTCTGTTTGGAGGACAATCCGAAACATTGCAAAGACGCGTTGGTCGTTCTTTCTTGTGGGCTGCTATTGGAGCACAAACTTGTTTCTGTGCCGACTACATACAAGCGACGGAACGACGGGAGTTGACGAGTGAGGCATGAAACTTGAGAAAGCTCGATGTCCGCTGTAGCCCACTCCAGTGACATTCGACAAAATACTACAAGGATCATCAGATCAGCGAAGCGATACCTACTATGGCATAAGGGCTCCAACCGATTCGTCTTGCAACGAGCGAGAAACATTGCTTCTGTCGAGGATGCAACGCTGTTCTCGATCGATCACCTTTACTTTAGTTATGAGGTGGCCGCACCCATTGTCTGCGATTGGGTGAAGAAGTGCAAATGTGGCAAAGCAAATAATCAGAGGCCATCAAGACGCGCATACGCGATATCGTGTATCGGTATTCAAGTGTGTTCGATAAAGTGACTGACTGTTCATCGTCTTTGGACAAGGTCTTCCTATGTTCCTTTAGTATCTTCTCCATCACGACACAATATCGTGGTCATGGTGATGCCCAACGCTACTGCACAGAGGTATCGCATTGGAAGCCTTGTATGGTCTCAAGTCCATGGAACGAGGTGTCCTTTTTCCATCAGTTCTCGCAGCTGGTTGATTCTATTAGGCGGTGAGAGCGACCAGAGCAGGTCGTAAAGTGCCAGCGCAAGACCCAGAACCCCCAGGAAATGCGTCAGTTGAACCAAATAAGCCAACAACACAGACCCTCGACACGGATATACAGATGAAATCCAATACCCTCCGTCGTACACCCGTCACGAAGACCACCTTGGGTCCCCAAATATTTGATGTCGCTTGCAGCCTCATCCCTGGGCATCCACAGGACGATTCATCGGTTGAAGTAAGCCGGGTCCTCTCTGCTGCGCAGCATCCTATCCTAAGAATCCTAAGAATATATCTTATATATTAGCGGGCGTGGCCCATGGGAAACCCAGCAGGCGCGCGCCTCCACTCGGTCCCTTGCCTTTGTGGGTCGTCGCAACTCGGGTCTGGCCACGAGAATTGCCCTTTGGGCGCACGAAAAACCATGTGGTTTTCGATCTCAGTCCAAGCCACTGAACCTTACTAATCTTTGGCATTCAGGTAGCTATAGGGCCATGTTCGTGGGAAATAGGGAGATAGACATCTTTTGATATCGATCAAGCTGCGAGTCGTCGTGAGTACCACTCTGGCGACGGGCTTCACACTGATCTTCCACTTGCCTTAAGCAGGCTGTACCGTGAAGGATAAAGAATCATAGCGTACTTCCGCATGGCTCCTGGTCGTCGTATCAAAAAGTGGTTCGAGTCGCTCTCGCCAGCAAGTGGCAGGGATTCTCATCGCATCAGCCAACGCGATGCAAGTGATTTAGTTCCTGTTGCAACCGAAGCTTCGGGTGCAGGTATGATTCTTTCTAGCCTCCGATAGATGAGCTCTTGATGTGGGGATACAGCACCTAGCAATCTCTCTGGCGATGCAGCGAGTCCGGTTCCAGCTCAGGTCGAAGCCAACCCCCAAGGTAAGTACCGTCGCATTTAGTAATTCCATGCTGTCTGACGTCGAGTCACAGCAACAACGTCTGAAGGATCTGCTTATCGCCTCGATTCTAAGATGGCGAATGAATACCTGAAAAAGATAAAGCACTTTCGAATTTTGGTCATGGGAAGAGCGAATGCGGGCAAAACCACCATCTTGCAAAGGGTCTGCAACTCTATGGATGAGCCAGAGATTTTTGACGGGAAGGGAAACAAGGTATGGACCTGTAGAGTCACTGATAGCCGTCTGACGACTTTTAGATCGAGAGTGACATTGTGCAGGGCACTTTGACAGTACGCTTCTATGTTTGTGGGGCCTGGAAATTCGTCTTGAAGCTGAGTGCTTCCAGCGTGGTTATCATGATATCCAGCATGAGCTTGTGTTTCGGAGCAACCCAGGCTTCGTATTCCACGACTCCTGCGGGTTTGAAGCGGGCTGTGCACAGGAGTTTGACCAGATGAGGAACTTCGTGACTGAACGTGCTGTCACTACAAGAGTGAACGAGCGCATCCATGCTATCTGGTAAGGATTACATCGTGAGTGAATGCAGGCTAAAGCAACGGATTAATCTAGGTTTTGCATCCCCATGACCGACTGCCACAGGACAGTAACTGCTGCGGAGCAGAAGTTCTTCAATGAGTGTGATACCCGACATGGTGAATACTATTGCTTAGAGATGGTTGTCATGTATAACCGATGGCCTGCTTAGTTCCAGTGATAGTGTTGGTGACAAAGGGTGATGCCATGTATGTTGAGGCAATTCAACAGCTTGAAGATGAAGGCTTCGAAATAAAGGAAGTGCCAGAAATGGTGGTGGCAAAGAAGGAAGGAGAATTGAGGGACAAGTGCCTTGGACATGTAAAGCATAAGCTTGATAGGTGCAAGTTTCCACCCAAGGGATATGTATCACTTCAGAGTGGGTATTTCCTCACTTGAAGGCAACACTACTAAGAGCTACTGATTGGCAGGGATGCATCAAGAGGATGCAGATTGCACTTCTTTGATGGAGTGCACAGCAAATATGCTAAATGAAGAAGGTTTACAAAGGTTGCTTATATCAACACAGCAGTCAAGCATTGGGATATGTGTTAAGTATGCTGTAGACAAGTAAGTAAGCAATTGGATGGTGGAACAGATACTGATGATCTAAAGGACATTGAGGTACTACATGGAGAGGGGCTTTCAGAAGAACATTCCAGTGGATGTAGAAATCCTTGAGGGGAATCTGTTGAGCTGGTTTCCAAATTGTGGGGTGAATAACTAAATACTATTGCAATATGGGGCAAATAATTCATATCAACAGGGTGTGAGTAATTTTATGCCATATTGGTCCCAATGGCTGGGCTCACCTGCCATCTGCATGGTGGTGGCATGACAGTATGTGAGTGGATTGATGGCATGCTCAGCTGGACCTGTGCTGAATGCCCTCACCTGCACACTCTTCATGGTGGTGGCTTGACAGGAAGTGAGTGATTTGATGGCATGCTCAGCTGGATCTGTGCTGAATGCCCTCACCTGCACACTCTTCATGGTGGTGGCATGACAGTATGTGAGTGATTGGATGGCATGCTCAGCTGGATCTGTGCTGAATGCCCTCACCTGCACACTCTTCATGGTGGTGGCATGACAGAAAGTGAGTGAATTGATGGCATGCTCAGCTGGATCTGTGCTGAATGCCCTCACCTGCACACTCTTCATGGTGGTGGCATGACAGGAAGTGAGTGATTTGATGGCATGCTCAGCTGGATCTGTGCTGAATGCCCTCACCTGCACACTCTTCATGGTGGTGGCATGACAGCTTGTGAGTGATTGGATGGCATGCTCAGCTGGATCTGTGCTGAATGCCCTCACCTGCACACTCTTCATGGTGGTGGCATGACAGCAAGTGAGTGATTTGATGGCATGCTCAGCTGGATCTGTGCTGAATGCCCTCACCTGCACACTCTTCATGGTGGTGGCATGACAGTATGTGAGTGAATTGATGGCATGCTCAGCTGGATCTGGGCTGAATGCCCTCACCTGCACACTCTTCATGGTGGTGGCATGACAGCAAGTGAGTGATTTGATGGCATGCTCAGCTGGATCTGGGCTGAATGCCCTCACCTGCACACTCTTCATGGTGGTGGCATGACAGGAAGTGAGTGATTTGATGGCATGCTCAGCTGGATCTGTGCTGAATGCCCTCACCTGCACACTCTTCATGGTGGTGGCATGACAGGGAGTGAGTGATTTGATGGCATGCTCAGCTGGATCTGGGCTGAATGCCCTCACCTGCACACTCTTCATGGTGGTGGCATGACAGCTTGTGAGTGATTGGATGGCATGCTCAGCTGGATCTGTGCTGAATGCCCTCACCTGCACACTCTTCATGGTGGTGGCATGACAGGGAGTGAGTGATTTGATGGCATGCTCAGCTGGATCTGTGCTGAATGCCCTCACCTGCACACTCTTCATGGTGGTGGCATGACAGCTTGTGAGTGATTTGATGGCATGCTCAGCTGGATCTGTGCTGAATGCCCTCACCTGCACACTCATCATGGTGGTGGCATGACAGCTTGTGAGTGATTTGATGGCATGCTCAGCTGGATCTGTGCTGAATGCCCTCACCTGCACACTCATCATGGTGGTGGCATGACAGGGAGTGAGTGATTTGATGGCATGCTCAGCTGGATCTGTGCTGAATGCCCTCACCTGCACACTCTTCATGGTGGTGGCATGACAGTATGTGAGTGATTTGATGGCATGCTCAGCTGGATCTGTGCTGAATGCCCTCACCTGCACACTCTTCATGGTGGTGGCATGACAGTATGTGAGTGAATTGATGGCATGCTCAGCTGGATCTGTGCTGAATGCCCTCACCTGCACACTCTTCATGGTGGTGGCATGACAGCTTGTGAGTGATTGGATGGCATGCTCAGCTGGATCTGTGCTGAATGCCCTCACCTGCACACTCTTCATGGTGGTGGCATGACAGCTTGTGAGTGATTGGATGGCATGCTCAGCTGGATCTGTGCTGAATGCCCTCACCTGCACACTCTTCATGGTGGTGGCATGACAGGAAGTGAGTGATTGGATGGCATGCTCAGCTGGATCTGTGCTGAATGCCCTCACCTGCACACTCTTCATGGTGGTGGCATGACAGCTTGTGAGTGATTGGATGGCATGCTCAGCTGGATCTGTGCTGAATGCCCTCACCTGCACACTCTTCATGGTGGTGGCATGACAGTATGTGAGTGAATTGATGGCATGCTCAGCTGGATCTGTGCTGAATGCCCTCACCTGCACACTCTTCATGGTGGTGGCATGACAGCTTGTGAGTGATTGGATGGCATGCTCAGCTGGATCTGTGCTGAATGCCCTCACCTGCACACTCTTCATGGTGGTGGCATGACAGGAAGTGAGTGATTGGATGGCATGCTCAGCTGGATCTGTGCTGAATGCCCTCACCTGCACACTCTTCATGGTGGTGGCATGACAGGGAGTGAGTGATTTGATGGCATGCTCAGCTGGATCTGGGCTGAATGCCCTCACCTGCACACTCTTCATGGTGGTGGCATGACAGCTTGTGAGTGATTGGATGGCATGCTCAGCTGGATCTGTGCTGAATGCCCTCACCTGCACACTCTTCATGGTGGTGGCATGACAGGGAGTGAGTGATTTGATGGCATGCTCAGCTGGATCTGTGCTGAATGCCCTCACCTGCACACTCTTCATGGTGGTGGCATGACAGCTTGTGAGTGATTTGATGGCATGCTCAGCTGGATCTGTGCTGAATGCCCTCACCTGCACACTCATCATGGTGGTGGCATGACAGCTTGTGAGTGATTTGATGGCATGCTCAGCTGGATCTGTGCTGAATGCCCTCACCTGCACACTCATCATGGTGGTGGCATGACAGGGAGTGAGTGATTTGATGGCATGCTCAGCTGGATCTGTGCTGAATGCCCTCACCTGCACACTCTTCATGGTGGTGGCATGACAGTATGTGAGTGATTTGATGGCATGCTCAGCTGGATCTGTGCTGAATGCCCTCACCTGCACACTCTTCATGGTGGTGGCATGACAGTATGTGAGTGAATTGATGGCATGCTCAGCTGGATCTGTGCTGAATGCCCTCACCTGCACACTCTTCATGGTGGTGGCATGACAGCTTGTGAGTGATTGGATGGCATGCTCAGCTGGATCTGTGCTGAATGCCCTCACCTGCACACTCTTCATGGTGGTGGCATGACAGGAAGTGAGTGATTGGATGGCATGCTCAGCTGGATCTGTGCTGAATGCCCTCACCTGCACACTCTTCATGGTGGTGGCATGACAGGGAGTGAGTGATTTGATGGCATGCTCAGCTGGATCTGGGCTGAATGCCCTCACCTGCACACTCTTCATGGTGGTGGCATGACAGCTTGTGAGTGATTGGATGGCATGCTCAGCTGGATCTGTGCTGAATGCCCTCACCTGCACACTCTTCATGGTGGTGGCATGACAGTATGTGAGTGAATTGATGGCATGCTCAGCTGGATCTGTGCTGAATGCCCTCACCTGCACACTCTTCATGGTGGTGGCATGACAGCTTGTGAGTGATTGGATGGCATGCTCAGCTGGATCTGTGCTGAATGCCCTCACCTGCACACTCTTCATGGTGGTGGCATGACAGGAAGTGAGTGATTGGATGGCATGCTCAGCTGGATCTGTGCTGAATGCCCTCACCTGCACACTCTTCATGGTGGTGGCATGACAGGGAGTGAGTGATTTGATGGCATGCTCAGCTGGATCTGGGCTGAATGCCCTCACCTGCACACTCTTCATGGTGGTGGCATGACAGCTTGTGAGTGATTGGATGGCATGCTCAGCTGGATCTGTGCTGAATGCCCTCACCTGCACACTCTTCATGGTGGTGGCATGACAGGGAGTGAGTGATTTGATGGCATGCTCAGCTGGATCTGTGCTGAATGCCCTCACCTGCACACTCTTCATGGTGGTGGCATGACAGCTTGTGAGTGATTTGATGGCATGCTCAGCTGGATCTGTGCTGAATGCCCTCACCTGCACACTCATCATGGTGGTGGCATGACAGCTTGTGAGTGATTTGATGGCATGCTCAGCTGGATCTGTGCTGAATGCCCTCACCTGCACACTCTTCATGGTGGTGGCATGACAGGGAGTGAGTGATTTGATGGCATGCTCAGCTGGATCTGTGCTGAATGCCCTCACCTGCACACTCTTCATGGTGGTGGCATGACAGGAAGTGAGTGATTGGATGGCATGCTCAGCTGGATCTGTGCTGAATGCCCTCACCTGCACACTCTTCATGGTGGTGGCATGACAGCAAGTGAGTGATTTGATGGCATGCTCAGCTGGATCTGTGCTGAATGCCCTCACCTGCACACTCTTCATGGTGGTGGCATGACAGTATGTGAGTGAATTGATGGCATGCTCAGCTGGATCTGTGCTGAATGCCCTCACCTCACACTCTTCATGGTGGTGGCATGACAGCTTGTGAGTGATTGGATGGCATGCTCAGCTGGATCTGTGCTGAATGCCCTCACCTGCACACTCTTCATGGTGGTGGAATGACAGGAAGTGAGTGATTTGCTGGCTTGCTCAGCTGGATCTGTGCTGAATGCCCTCACCTGCACACTCTTCATGGTGGTGGCATGACAGGAAGTGAGTGATTTTATGGCATGCTCAGCTAGATCTGTGCTGAATGCCCTCACCTGCACACTCTTCATGGTGGTGGCATGACTGCTTGTGAGTGATTGGATGGCATGCTCAGCTGGATCTGTGCTGAATGCCCTCACCTGCACACTCTTTGTGGTGGTGGCATGACAGGGAGTGAGTGATTTGATGGCATGCTCAGCTGGATCTGTGCTGAATGCCCTCACCTGCACACTCTTCATGGTGGTGGCATGACAGCAAGTGAGTGATTGGATGGCATGCTCAGCTGGATCTGTGCTGAATGCCCTCACCTGCACACTCTTCATGGTGGTGGCATGACAGGAAGTGAGTGATTTGATGGCATGCTCAGCTGGATCTGTGCTGAATGCCCTCACCTGCACACTCATCATGGTGGTGGCATGACAGCTTGTGAGTGAATTGATGGCATGCTCAGCTGGATCTGTGCTGAATGCCCTCACCTGCACACTCATCATGGTGGTGGCATGACAGGAAGTGAGTGATTGGATGGCATGCTCAGCTGGATCTGTGCTGAATGCCCTCACCTGCACACTCTTCATGGTGGTGGCATGACAGCAAGTGAGTGAATTGATGGCATGCTCAGCTGGATCTGTGCTGAATGCCCTCACCTGCACACTCTTCATGGTGGTGGCATGACAGCAAGTGAGTGATTTGATGGCATGCTCAGCTGGATCTGTGCTGAATGCCCTCACCTGCACACTCTTCATGGTGGTGGAATGACAGGAAGTGAGTGATTTGCTGGCATGCTCAGCTGGATCTGTGCTGAATGCCCTCACCTGCACACTCTTCATGGTGGTGGCATGACAGTATGTGAGTGATTTGATGGCATGCTCAGGCTAGATCTGTGCTGAATGCCCTCACCTGCACACTCTTCATGGTGGTGGCATGACAGCTTGTGAGTGATTTGATGGCATGCTCAGCTGGATCTGTGCTGAATGCCCTCACCTGCACACTCTTCATGGTGGTGGCATGACAGCTTGTGAGTGATTTGATGGCATGCTCAGCTGGATCTGTGCTGAATGCCCTCACCTGCACACTCTTCATGGTGGTGGCATGACAGGAAGTGAGTGATATGCTGGCTTGCTCAGCTGGATCTGTGCTGAATGCCCTCACCTGCACACTCTTCATGGTGGTGGCATGACAGCTTGTGAGTGATTTGATGGCATGCTTACCTGGATCTGTGCTGAATGCCCTCACCTGCATGCTCTTCATGGTGGTGGCATGACAGGAAGTGAGTGATTTGACAGCATGAATGCCCTCACCTGCACACTCTTCATGGTGGTGGCAGGGTGTATGTGCATTCAGGGGAGTAGTGGATATTTGCTGATTACCTTCACTTCCCTTCTCAATTGATTTTACTCATAGGTTGTAAGTCATTCATGTATGTTGCACTGGATGCCTGCTGATGTTGATGGCTTTCCTATGACACCTCACATAGCTGAATGTGAGCAAGTGCATGGCATTTTGGAGTATGTTCTGATTTCCATTGTGTATTGTGTCATTGGTCCCTGTTCTGTGACAGGAGGTGGGTGCCCCACATACACCATCACTGATTGGATATATTATTCACTCATGCTGTGACCATACTGTTTTTGATGCATTCCATTGACAATTTAGCTTGTAAGTGTTGGATTGCTATCTTCATATTCCAAGTCCAACATATTTAATCACAGCCAATCTTTGAAGTGAATGCTGACATCTCAGTGCTCCCCCTGCCCCAAGATGTCAATTTGTTGAGGAAGTCCCCAACTGTTCAATCAATAGCTGAACATGCCATTGGTAGGGGTTTGTCATTGTCTGCACATGATTTACTTATTCTTTTAGGATGCTTACTTGTTGCTGAGTATTCTTATTTTTTAATGCAGCATGGGCAACATGTGTGGAAGAAGGTTTTATCATTGTCTGTGGAGGAATACAAAAACTCCAATACACAGACCACTATTTCAGAGGCTGTCAAAGCAGTTTTTCATGCTTATGATGGTGATATGAATGGACTATGTGCAGCTATTGTCAAAGTTATCATGGAGAATTGCATGTGTGAGTGGATATTTTTTTCAGGGTTCCCCAAAGATTTATTCTGAGATGTTCACAGCAAAAAAACTGTTAATGGAGCCAGGAGACCAATAATGTTCATAGAGGGGAAGGTCTTCAAGTTGTTGACTGTAGATATGCTGGATAACAGTGAAGGCAGAAATTAGCCTGAAACTCCTCATGGATAATGATACTCTTCAGGTCTCTACCAGGTGACACAGAGGGCATTATCTAATGGTTTGACTCTAAACATAGTAAAATCTTCAAATTTATCAGATACCCTTTTCATGAAATGTTCCTGGATAAAACATTGATCATCAATGGATAACATGATCTGATCTAATGTTCTAGGACAGAAAATGTGATAGTGTCATGTATAATGCTTTTCATAGGAACATGCAGTGTTTGTCCTTATGATTAATGGGTAAATCATTGTACAAATATTTTCACTGCTTTATCATATGTTCCCAAAACACAGGGTGACATCAGCTCTGGCAAATGAGACATAGGGTTCCAGAACTCCATACTGCCCAATACCCAATCAATCCATGGATTTTAGTGGGTGAGCAAGGTGTGTCTGAAAACAATCTTGCACTCAGAATCCAATGGAGTTACATAGAAAGTCATATCAGTGACATCTCTGGAAGTGAAGCAGACAGAAAGAGTTGAGGCTTTATCAATCAATGTCATTGTTACACTGTCAACCAGATGGAGGACAAGCAGTCAGATGGAGTATGTTGAAAGGCAATGAATATTGGCAAAAGTGGAGTCTACAAAACAATGGGTTGAACCCAAATCTATTAAAGCTGAGAATTCCAGAGTATTATAAGAGTTGAGAGTCATAGATGGTTTCAAAGAATTTGGATTCAAAAGAGCAGATGTATTGAGGTGTGCCTCCATGACTGCACAGTTGGTATCAAATGCAACTCCCAGGCTGTGCAGAGATCTGAGAGTTGCACTCTATTTTTTGCCTCAGTAGAGGCAGTCAGTTTGACTTCTGACTCAGTTGCCATGGTTGCACAGGCTTTGGCTGCATGGGAGGTAGATCTGGGGCACTCCTTGGCCTTATGACTGGCATTTCTGCAGAACATACCAAGTTTCTGTTCAAAGTGTCTCTTCTGCTTGGCTGGGGTCAACTTTCCATCTTTTCCAAGCTTGTTGGTGAGGGCAGAGGTTTGTCCAGAATTTGACTGGTTATTTGGCATTTTTGGAGTAGAGCCAGATGAGGCTGGGGTACTGGTAGTGGAGGGCTGAGTTGCAGTACCAGACTTCTGCTTATCCCCCTTGTAACTGGGGTTGGCCTTAGTGTTGGTACTGGCATCAGTGTTTCCTTCTGAGGATTTGGTCTGGCACACAACCTCATCCTTGTGTTCCCAGTAGCATGCATTGGTTTCCTGGGACAATGCATGCAAACCATTGAGAGTGTTCAGTTTGCCAACCCTACTGATCTCATTTTTGATGCAGTCTGGAAGTCCAGAGTAGAATAGATGGTGCAGGGCACCATATCCATAGTCTCAGACCTGGGAGGCTAGGTGATTGAAATCAACCATGTAGCAGTTGATGAAGTGGGTTTCTTTCATATGGAGGTGATTAAGTTGGTGTTCCACTTCAGTCACCCCTCTAAGGGGACCTATTAGGTTGCCATATTCTTATAGATGTTTATACCTAAGAGGTGTCAACTGCCTTGGTATTCCCAGTTGCTGCTGGAGAAATGCATTTCTCCAGGATGATTGTATCCCCTATTACAGAGTGGCTGGGGGCCACATGGGACTTTCTCCAGCAGAAATAGACCAAATTCCAGGGTGTTTTTGGACTTTCTCCAGCATTAAAAGACCCCATTCCAGGGTGCTATTGGACCTTCTCTGACAGATATAAACCAAACTCTGGGGTTTTCTTGGACTTTCTCCAGCTTAAATGGACCAAATTCAAGGTTGTTCTTGGACTTTCTCTGGCATAAATGGATCAAATTCAAGGTTGTTCTTGGACTTTCTCCAGCTTAAATGGACCAAATTCAAGGTTGTTCTTGGACTTTCTCCAGCTTAAATGGACCAAATTCAAGGTTGTTCTTAGACTTTCTCCAGCTTAAATGGACCAAATTCAAGGTTGTTCTTAGACTTTCTCCAGCTTAAATGGAACAAATTCAAGGTTGTTCTTGGACTTTCTCTGGCTTAAATGGACCAAATTCAAGGTTGTTCTTGGACTTTCTCCAGCTTAAATAGGCCTCATTTCAGCATGTTCTTGGGCTTTCTCCAGCCTAGAATAGGCCTTATTCCAGGGTGTTCTTGGACCTTCTCCAGCTTAAATAGGACCATTCCTTGGTGTTTGACAGCCTCATAGACCTTATTCTGAGGTGTGGTGTTCTTGCACTTTCTCCAACTAAATTGCCCATCCTGGGCTGTGCCTAGGATTTCCCCCACTAAAATGGACCTGGTCCTTGGAGAGTCTGGACATTCACCAGCCAAAATAAACCTCCTGTTATGCCTGCAGCTTGTTGTCCCCACCCAAAAAAAACATGGGGCAATCTCCAATAGGGACATGGAGATTCCCATTGAATGGTTCAGATAGGGCTGGCAATGCAGAGGCTTATATGGCAGTGTTATGGCATGGTCTCAAGGCACAGACAAAAGTGTAGGGCAATGAGCAGACTTCTCATCTTGGTTGTCTATTATCACACCTCCATTGAGCATGGATACATATCCTGAGATCAATACTTGGTCTTCTTTGAGTCATTAGCAAATTTGGCATTGGAATACATAAGTAGTTGATTGTGTGTTGGGCTTGATTTATGCACCCTATCAGTTATTCCAGCTGTCCTAGTCCCTGCTATGTACCTGAGGACTCCCTTAGCTGTGCCTCAGGGTGACGTGTCCAGGTTGGTAGTAAATGATAGAAGTCTATTAACTGCATATGTGATCTCAGGTCATGTAGTGACTGAGGCATTCCCCAAGGGGGTGGAGATTCTCCAAAGGGTCCTTTGGGGATTCTCCATCACCACTGGAGATGGTTGGAGATTTTCCAAAGGGTCCTTTGGGGATTCTCCATCACCACTGGGGATGGTTGGAGATTTTCCAAAGGGTCCCTTGTGGATTCTCCATCACCACTGAGAGTGGTTGGACATTCTCCAAAGGGACCCTTGGGGATTCTCCATCACCACTGAGTGTGGTTGGACATTCTCCAAAGGGACCCTTGGGGATTCTCTATCACCACCAGGGATGGTTGAAGATTCTCCAAAGGGTCCTTAGGGATTCTCCAACCAACTCCCATGGTGATAAGTAGTTGATTGTGTGTTGGGCTTGATTTATTCACCATATGAGTTATTCCAGCTGTCTTATCCCTGCTATGTACTTGAGGACTTCCTTAGCTGCTCTTCAGTGTGACATGTCCAGGTTGATAGTAAATGATGGGAGTCTATTAACTGCATATGTGATATCAGGTCATGTAGTGACTGAAGCATTCCCCAAGGTTGTTGGTGAATTGCTGGTATTGCTAGGCTGGGTCTTGAGCAACAGGGCAGCCATAGACAGTGTGGTTGTTGGTCATGCTTGCAAAGGAGCGAGAGGCTGACTAGGCAGGTGAACTTGACCAGAGGTGTAGTGTCACAACTGGTTGCGGTTATAAGGTAGCAACACCATATCCCTGAAAAACCCCTCATCCATTCACATATCCTGGTAAGAATGGATAATGACCTCTGATTTCCTGTGCAAGCTTTGCATCTAACGAGTGATCAGAGAGGCAATAGTCAGAATCAAACACAAACATAGCTACCCATCGACCATTGCTTCGTTTTCTGTGCAAATGCGATCAATTCAGTCGTCCAACTCACGCCCTCAGCAACTGCAAAACGACACATTCTCGGAGATTGCTGATATTCGAGGCGTGTCGGCGACTTGCTTGCAAGCTTCGCGTAGTCAACCGCGGGATGCTAAGGGCATTCACAGGCTGGCCTGGTACAGATGAATCGTTGATAGGTACCCGATGCTATTCTCACTGCCTATCTTTTTCGGTGCGATGGGTGCTCGGAGCACTATTCGGACCGGACGCATTGGATGACTCGATAACGTGATTGGCATTAGTGGCATCCGAACGGATGGACTTCTCGTGCACGTTCACATCGATTAGAGATACTCGTTTTTGAACGAACACTGAAACTGTTGCGAGCGGGGTTGGCATGCAACCTGGAGACGGGAATAATATGTAAATGGTAAGAGGAATTCGCAGAATTACCGTGTACCCGTGGATATACTTGTATGTCTAGTCTGCAGTAATGCACTCTACCAATGCATGATCCTGCCCAGCAGTCGTTCGGGTGCGTCATCAAGGGAAAGGGTCATTGACTTGACGTCGTCGCCAGAAGAACCGGTGTGATATGGAATAACTATATCAATCAGGTGAGGCTGAACATCGTGAGGGATATTCGAGTGGACACAACAGCTAACAGAAGATGAACCGGCCAGACCCCCGGCAAGAAAAATGTTACACGTGGTAGACAACATGTCTTCACATCCCCGAAACTCCAGCACTCCTCCACCATCTTACACACCCATCTTGGCTGGCACTCGCGAATGGACCTGTTGAGCCCGGCGCAGCAGGTTTCGGGCGCCATGATACGCTCCAAATCTCGCCGGCCTCGTGAGTCGTCGACACCGCGCAGCGGGCAGAGAGGTCCCAGACTTTAATAGACTCATTTGCGGAACTGTGTGGATGCCGTGAAGATGCGAGGAGTGCGAGGTGAGCAAGTGAGATGAGAGGCGATGAGGAAGGTAGGATAGGAAGGGAAAGAGAATAAGACATACCCAGATACGGCGAGACGACTATCAGGAGATATATCCGCACTGAGCACCCCCGACGAATGTCCGACCAGCGTAGCTACATCCCCAGATCCTGGTTTTCCAGATGGCGTCAATCGGACGTCATGGAGTGTGAAGCGCTTATTGTCGGATACAGTGAGCAGCAACTGATGGATCGCGGATCACGGAGCAGTTGACGTGAACCGACGGTTAAGGTTGGGGAGGTTACGAACACTGCTGTCGTATGACCACGCGAAGTCGCCTACTGTCATCGCATGTGAGGAGTACGTAGTTGTAAGAGATTGGGAGTTGACAGCAAATATGAAGAGCACCGTCCGGGCTCTATATGCGGGGTCAAGTCAAAGGTAAACCAACAAGCGGGGGCATATGAAGTACATGTATGCTATCTACGCAGCCAGCCAAACACGGAGGAGACACAGGGAAAGACACGTACATATTTGCATACCATACTGTACTTGGATTTTCCGCTGACGAGGGCTGGCTTGTTTGACGCCAAATGAATCGGGACTCGCAGAGAACACGTTCACGTTCCCCGATCTGCTACTCGCAGCATACGTCCCACCCTTTGGATTGAGGGATGCGGACCATGCTGATGCACGTACACGCAGAAGCCCGTTGACTCGAAGGTGATCTCCCAGATAGTAGATAGAACTTACATGGCTCCGCACCATCGCCCACTGAGCGGTCATAACTCTCGTGCTTCCCTACTGATCCTATCCGATTGAATATCCCACAGACACATTGTCCCCTCGAGAGTGTTATATAGTACAAACCAAGCATCTGGGGATACCGACAGCGACACGATAGCAAGGTTATGCGGTGGACGCGAGAGTGATACTTGACCGGACGTAGAGTCCCACAGCTTGACGGTTCCGTCTGCGGAACCAGATACTACGGTATCATTGGATGTCCACACGACGTTCCACACCTCGTCGGCGTGGGCTGGAAACAAGTTCGATTTTATCATCCGAGAGCTGCAGTGAATCGAACGACGCGTACGCTCTTTAGACTCAAGTGCATTGACGAACGCGAGACTCTAAGACAACGAGCATCAGCGACGTGTTGTTTCGTTTGCAAGCAAAAGTACGAACCATGCTGAGACTGAGTAGTCACTTAGGAGAGAGCAAAGTCTATACCGGAGGATCCCGAGTCAGTCTAGATCGAGGTGTATTATGTGAACTCTAATCTACGAACTATTGGCACTGAGCAGCGCTGACCGAAGTGGCCGCCGAGACGACCGCGCTGAAGACACCCTCCGGGTGAGCCCCCAGGACACCAATTAACGATACTCGCTCGCCAACGGTCAGTCCAGCAAGTCCTGACGAACAATTTAGTATACGTCTCCTTCGCAAATGTGCCAAGGCACTGGACAATCAGGCCACCACTGCATTCTCATCGAAAGCTGCATGGAGGCCGAGCAGCTTATCGAAGCTCTCTGTTCAAAACACTAGATCAACTTGATCAAAGTCGGTGCCAATCCCAAGGTGCTTGGTGTGTGGGCCGGCCTGTGCAAAATCCGACAAGGTAGGAAGCCCTCACAAGGTCGTTAAGTAGGTGCTCTGCTGTCGTCGTCAAGGATTATGGCGTTGAGTGTGAGGATTTGTACGTTCTTATCGATTATTTCAAGAACCGTTAGGCTAGACGTCTATCTGTGGACTCAATGTTAGCCAGTTTCGCCATCGATCGTGCATTTGAACTGGCTTTGTGGCTGGTCTACGGTGATACACACATTCTTTGAGCGTGATGGTGTGACCTCCCCTTCCTCTGCCATTTTACCTCAGGGTCTATCTCACGCCCTCCCAGGGGCCGTATGTTATAACCCGACGGGGCTTGATAGTAGTACAACTGAAACTGTATCAACAAACCGCGGAAGAGGATGGTGCCATGATTACCACGCAAGATAACCTCCGTCGAAAACTGCAGAGATGGCGTTCACGGACCACTAATTGGAGGGTCAGACAAAAAACTGAACAGACGAAACTGGAAACTGATTAATTGACAAAACGACCCACGTAGAGTTCGTATTTGGTCGCATACTGACTCTATCACAAGCTGATGGACGTGGTAGACCAGGGTCGATATCTAAAGTTGGCACAAGCATAGAATTCGGTCGGGAGGCCATTAGATCGAGGAAGCTAAGGATCAACTGAGTGCCACTAATAACAGATGAAGAGCCATCTATATTATGCGTGATAGACCAGAATTGCGTCCCCCACAAACCAGCATCCTTCCGCTCGAAACTAATCAGGTTCATCCGCCTGGACTCGGTCATTTTCTCGGTGAATAGACTGGCGCAGAAACCTATTCAGCGTTGCTTTCAGTTAGAAGGCGGTGATGGAAGGTCGGCAGCGGCGAAGGAACTGGTGAAAGGAGAGAAAGGGAGGAGGGGTGACATAGCCTTTGTAAGCACGCAAGCATTAGTAGTATTCTGATGCAGGCAACGCACTGATTTCCAGGATTGCTCGCGATGTCATTGGCGAATGGCCATTCGACTTCAGTCAAACACACAGCAGGACCTCAATATCAGACCCATCCTCGTCAATGCGCAGCTTCCGCATTCTACCAGGGAGTTCTGCCCCTCCACCATGCTCAATATCAGCTTTTGTCCATAGGCATTTTAAAGGGAATTTTTAATTGGGTTTGTTGGAATATTAAACTGCCCTCTTAGTAGTATTCACTTTGGTGCGAAGGCTTATTGCTTACATAATCAAAAATGCGTACATAGAGTAGGGCAAATTTTCTCCCTCCCTCCTCAGTAGTTTGGCATTACTGAGGAGTAAGTGATTCTTTTATTTAGTCTTTACTCTTACTGATTACCTGTGGCTTAAGTATTTGACAGGTACATATTAATATAGTAGCTTGGTGTTACTGGGGATTAATTATCTGACAGGGTTCAGGTTAGGCCAGGTCAGAGTAGGTTATAGTGAGTTTGAAAGAGTTGTTCTGCACATAATGCACCATGTGCAGGATGCACAGAACAGGGATGTTGGGTTATGATAGCACCAACCAAGAGTATAGATAGGTATTATATGATGGTGATTTTGTTGGTATCATGGAGTAGATACTGGCATCCCATACAAGGGACTCTAAGGTGGTCAAACATTCTCCATCATAATAGACTATTCTAGAATATTGTTCACACACAGTATATAAGCCCAAGTAGATAGGGCAAACAATGCAATCCAATTATCTTATTGATCATTCTCATGATTGAGCTCACACTCTACAGGTTATGAGCCCAGCTTGATGCTATAAACAAAACCTCTACTGACTTATTGCTATCTAAACAAAACTTGCATCATTACATTGGGAAGCACCAAAGAATTTGTTAACATAACAACAAACACAAATAATGCTAGTGGAGCCAGCAGTGGGGTACAGAACCTTCAGCACCATCTCATCATACAAAGTAGATATGCTTAAAGATAACAACTTGGCATGCATGGAGAATCCATATGCAGAAATTTCTATGCTTGCACAAAGTCTTTAAGTATGCTGAGGGGAGTTGCCCAAAGTCAGAGGACAACTCTACTAACAGTGCTGAAATTGCAGCATGGGAAGAAGAAGACCTAATCATGCAGACCCTCATACTGACTAATATCAATGACCAATAAATGGACCACATTATGCATGCTGAGACAGTGGCACAAATGTGGGAAAATTTAAAATTGGCTCATCAAACACATGATGTCCAGACTGCCCTCATAGCAAAGAGGGAGTTACTGAATGCAAAGTGTCTGGAGGGTGACAACATCATGATGCATATTAATAAACTCAAGTGAATGTGGAATGACCTGTCAGCTATGGGGAAACCAGTCCCAGATGACAAGTTTAAAGACATTCTATTATTAAATATGCTGGAGTCCTGGACCACATTTACCACATTGTATATGGCAGGCCAGATAGCTGGCAAATGAGTTGATTCAGTAACAGTTGAAGAACTTACCATGGTACTAGTGGATGAATACAAATGCAGACAGGGTACTCCACAAGATCAAGCATTATTTACTCCAAAGAAAGTGAATAATAAGCAGAAAGAACCTACAAAAGTCTGCAGTATCTGTGGATGTGACAATCACACTACTGACAAGTGCCAGCATAAGGGGAAACCCAAATGTGGTTACTGTCAAAAATTAGGTCACATGGAAGATGACTGCTGGAAAAAGCATGGCAGGCTGCCTAAAAAGGCTAAATCTGGGCAGGCTAATTTTGCCTTGATCACAGAATTGCCTACATGTGACACACAGGATGATGAGCAGGTATTACATGCAGATGGGAAATGGACATCTGACAGTAGTAATACTAGTACATATGATGCATTCAATGTATCATACAAAGGAATAGACAAACATGTTGAATGGTACATGTGGGTAGCCAACTCAGGGAGTATGGCACACATAGCTAAAGATAAGATAATGTTTAGGGATATGCTCCCTATACCAAAAGTGATCCAGGGTATTGGAGATCACACAATAACAGTGCATGGAGTTGGGACAGTCATGCTACAGGCATGCATAGGTAATAGAACTTCCATTATCATGTTGTGGAATGTGCTATATGCCCCCAATGCTGTACATAATCTATGTAGTTTCATTAACATGCCTTGATAGAGAAGGTGGCTCCTCTGTATCTGGGGGAGGAGAAATGAGACTATATGATCAACAAAGAAATCTATTCACTATAGCTAGAAGGGATATACAGACTATGTGTATGCAGGCATGAACCTGCAGAGCACACATACCAGGCAAGAACCTGGAAGGACTGGCACAGGTGGTTTGGACACATTGGAGTCAAGGGACTCCAATGTCTCCAATGTGAACAGTTAGTTGATGGACTTACCATAGCACTGTTGCTGATCATTGATTGCCCAGCTTGTATAGAAGCTAAGCAAACTTGAGTACCTTTTCCAGGAAAATCTGTGCTGAGAACAACACAGCCAGGTGAAATGATTCACACTGACATGTGGGGACCAGCTTGAATGGAAGCCCTAAGCAGGTGTGTGCACTGGTACATATCATTTATTGATGATGCTAGCCAATATTGTAAAGTCAGGTTCATGGTTAACAAGGGGGAGGCATCAAGTAAACTAAAAGAATACCTTAACTATCTTGAATGCCAGTTAGGTCACCAGATGAAGGTTATATGTGCTGATAATGGGAGAGAATATGTCAATAATGAATTGCTCACCTGGTGCTGTGATACAGGCATTGACCTACAGGTCACCCTATTCCCCAGCACAGAATGGTATCACCAAACATTTTAATTGAACATTGGGAGAGCTAGCTTGCACCATGAGGATCACAGGAAATGTTCCTGTGTTCCTATGGCCTGACACTGCAAGCATTTCACAATTTTTCTTCAGAAAACATGCTGAAATAATTGAAGAAAGTGATACTCTTTTTTGACAGGTGTTTTCAAAGAGAAAAGGCAAAAATAATATTTTCTTTTCTTTGCATGACTTTCCACAAAACATTGATTGATGGTAATACCCTTAGTGTAGGAGCTAATCAGCACTACCATCAATTCATGTTTTTGCAAGGAAAAGGCAAAGAAAATGAAATATTATATTTGCATTTTTTCTGTGAACACAGCTCAAATAAAAGAGTATCTCTTCTTTCAATTTTTTAAACATATTTTGGCATGAAAAATTGTGAAATGCTTGCAGTGCAAGGCAGTCTCCCATGCTGAATATGTTCAAAATTGCTCACACACCTGGGTGCTGGTTGGCACAACTCCATATGAGAGGTGGACAGGGCACTGTCCAGATGTGTCACATTTCCAAGAATTCAGGTGTCCTGTGTGGATAATGAAGAGAGTGTCAGTATCAACAAGCTGGATGCTAAGTCTACACAACTCACCTTTCTTGGCTTCCTAGAAAGACCACATGCTGTCTGTTTCTATGACACTCACATGAGATCCATTAAAACTTCTCATAATTTTTGTTTCCTAAAAGATCCTGTCAGTACACCACATGCTTCACCCACCTTGTCAGATGGTATGCCATGTGAGGGGGAGTTGAAGCCCACAAGTGTGAGTGATGGGGATGTGCAGGATACCAAAGACAATAGAGAAGAACCTAAAACAGATCAAGAACATGTCAGTAAACAGAAATGGACAGATGATGACAGTAATACTTACCAGAGGAGAAGTAAGAGGTGCAAGGTAGTCAAGGACTACTGAGTGCTAAATGATCCTATGCCAGAGTTGTCAGAAAATGAAAGTGATGACTCACTGGGATTATCTCAAGACCCTGATGAGGGAGAACTTGAGGAAAGCCCTATGGAAAGCTCAGTGTTAGTATGTGCAGGACTAAATGAAAGTGGTGCCTTACCTGACAACCTGAGAACACTGAAGGAGGCATGTGACTCACCCAAATGGCTGGAGTGGGAAAAAGCTGTCAAGGCAGAAATAGCTCAATTATACCAAATGGGGATGTGGGAGCTAACTGACTTACCAAAGGGTAGAATGCCAGTAGCCAACAAATGGGTCCTCATTCAAAAGTATAATAAAGAAGGCAGATTAGAAAAATACAAAGCATGTCTAGTAGCAAAGGGGTACTCACAGATACTGGGATGGATTACACAGATACATTCTCACTGGTAGTGAGGCTGGAGACAATAAGGGCAATATTAGCATTAGCAGTTTCCCAGGACTGGGAAATACAGCACATGGACATAAAGGGTGCTTACCTAAATGGTACACTAAAGGAGGAAGTCTATATGAAACAGCCTGAAGGCTTCGAAGATGGTACACAATGTGTGTGCTAGTTAATAAAGACATTGTATGGTGTAGGGAGAGTATCCTCCCTAGTAGGATAATTCTTTTATTTCATTGTTTTTGCTTATGTTTTCTTTCTACTATGTTTTTGTTTCACTTTTTACTTAGTTTTTGCACGCATTGTGGCTTATGTAAGCCTGTGCAAGCACTTAGAGGTGTACTGTACATACTTAGAAAGAGGAACAGATGTGCTACCTCAGACAAAAAGGCTGGAATTAAGATGAAGAAGACTTGGAATAATATTTCTCCACCCCCCAGACATTCTATAGATGTTTTCTTGAGTTCCTCTTAGATTTTGGGAGCATTTTTTGGTCTTTTCTCCTTGCTCCTTGACTCTGCACCAGGCAACTCTAGCCTCCTGGGTCAAACTGACCCCTCTCTTCATACTAGGGAACCTTTACCAACTCCCAGGGTCCTCTTTCACTCATCTCTACAATGGGTTAAAGCAATCCAGAAGAGGGTGGAATCTTGAACTCAATAGACAATTAGTGCAGGGCAGATTCAAGCACCTATGGTCAGACCCCTGTGCATATGTCTGGTGGATGGCAGAGGGAATAGAAATTATTACCATATGGGTAGATGATCTCCTACTGTTCACATCAGGACAGGGGCTTATGACATCATTAAAAGCACAACTACAGTCTATGTTTGAGGTTACTGACCTTGGATACCTGAAGAAAATTGTTGGTATAGAAATCATGCAAGACTGGCCAAAAGGGACTTTATTAATAGGTCAGACCCAGTACATAGAATCTATACTATGGGCACAGGGACTAGAGAGCACAAATAGTGTGAGGACACCAGTGGACATGAAGGTTCAGATGTTCCTGGAGCAGGAACATGAGGAAGCAACTAACCAAAATAAGTACACTTCCCTGATTGGATCTTTGATGTATGCCATGGTTGCTGCATGGCCTGATATCACCTACACTGTAAATAGATTGGCCTCATTTACAGCAAACCCAGACCTAAGACATTGGGTTGTGGCCAAACAAATATTGAGTTATTTACAAGGGACAAAAGACTATGGTATAATGTATAGTGCAAAGAAGGGCAGTACTACTACCCCAACATTTCAAGGGTATGTAGATGCAAGCTTTGCTAATACAGAGAACTGCACATCTGTCATGGGTTACATATTCTTAGCTCAAGGGGGAGCCATTGTTTGGGGCTTGAAGAAACTAACCTTAATTGTGCTGTCAACAACTGAAGCAGAATATGCCATGCTGGCTAAATGTACTCAAGAATGTGTATGGCTATGGAAACTAAATGTAGAACTAGGGTACAGGCAAACAGAGCCTACTAAGATAATGACAGACAGTGAGGGAGCCTGAGCTCTAGCATACAACCCTCAATTTCATGCCTGGACAAAACACTTTGATATCTCTCATCACTACACACATGAGAAGATCAACCAAAAGAAGGTTGAGATTTGTCATTGTTCCAACAGGTACCAAACTGCCAACATATTTACCAAAGTGCTACCTAGGGACAAGCATGAGAGGCATACCCAAGAGATGGGTATGACCCTGGCTTGAGGGGGAGTGTTGGTATCATGGAGTAGATACTGGCATCCCATACAAGGGACTCTAACACATGGGAAATTTCAATATTTTGATCTGAGCAGAATATAATTCTAAAGGTAAATGCTGAATGTTTGCCAAAATATATCATTATGTGAACAATTAAGACATCCTCAAAATGGAAAAGAAAATTATATATTTTGCTGTTGTCTAAATGTTTGACAGTAAATTATATTCTGTGGGAAATTTGAACCCTGACAAAAAATTATATTTTGATGGCTTGTGATTGATCAAATATAATATTGTGCACTGTTAAGGTGATCATAATATAATTTTTTGTC
This sequence comes from Pisolithus marmoratus, assembly GCA_024613145.1. Lineage (NCBI taxonomy): Eukaryota > Fungi > Basidiomycota > Agaricomycetes > Boletales > Pisolithaceae > Pisolithus > Pisolithus marmoratus. Next base: position 178,365 of record JANFAE010000071.1, read on the forward strand.
AGAGTTCAAATTTCCTACAGAATATAATTTACTGCAAAACATTTAGACAACAGCAAAATATATAATTGTCTTTTCCATTTTGAGGATGTCTTAATTGTTCACATAATGATATATTTTGGCAAACATTCAGCATTTACCTTTAGAATTATATTCTGCTCAGATCAAAATATTGAAATTTCCCATGTGTAAGGTGGTCAAACATTCTCCATCATAATAGACTATTCTAGAATATTGTTCACACACAGTATATAAGCCTGAGTAGATAGGGCAAACAATACAATCCAATTATCTTATTGATCATTCTCATGATCAAGCTCACACTCTACAGATTTTAAGGAATATAGTTGAACAAGGGGACATGTGACTGGCATTGATTGCACAAATGGCTTCAAGTGCAGAATGTGCACCTGACAGAGTGACTGGATCACCCTGATTGTCTGACATGAGCAAAGTGACATTGAGAGTGATGCATCTTGAAGGAGGTAATCACAATGGATACCTGTCCTGGTTAATGCATGGTCAATGTATGTGATGCATCCCAAGAGATGGGACTCAAATGACCACACCCTGAATGTAGGATATGTGATTGGTAATGAGTATTGCAAGGCAATATATACCATGGGTCCATGTGATGGGCATGCAGTGAGAGTAAGAAAGCAAGTGAGTGGAAAGTATGGATGGGACAAAGAGAATGGGAGCAAGACTGAATGAGAGAGTGTACATCAGCAAAACCATCTTTTTGGCACAGAGGCCACAGTGCCACAGTGATGTCACAGCCTACCTACAGTGTCATAGTGTCACAGTGCACAGTGAGGTACAGTGTGACAATACCATGTCACACAACCCACAGTCACCCACAGGCTCCCACAGAAGTGACAGGCCTACAGATACACAGTGCTACAGAGATAGGGGCTTCCCACAGATGCCACTGTACAGCCATGATGTCATAATGAAAGTTGTGGGCTGGATCACAGGATTGTGGGAATATGATTATCTCATTGATATGCCCAAAAATGGGTGAGCAAAATGCAAAATACTGAAAAAATTGGACATCTCAAAAATTAAATTTCAAAGATGTCATAATGAAAGTTGTAGTGCCTGACTAGAGGACCCCAGAGGTATGCTTATCCCATCCATCCATTCGAAAATGGTTGAGATACAAGCAAAATACAATTAGTGTACAGTGCCACTCACTCAAAATAGGCAACTCCACTATAGATGACAATAAACTGATAATAGCACATCCAATCTAGGCAAATATAGGTATTAAAACTGCATAGATGCACTGTAGGATACCAGAGCTCGATTGCTATCTGAATAAAATTTTGTAATTCCAACTTTGATATGAGGAAAGCCCTTCAAAAAGTGAACTTCAAGCAGAGTTAGTTGGAGTTACCATATTGGGAGAGCAGAGTTACCTCTTTTGGATGACAAACTCAGCTCTACACAGGGGTCAGTTCAGCAACTCTGATGCTCATCATTACACTGGGGCCACAGTGCCAGTGGGATTTGTATTTCTTGACAGAAAATTCAGCTTGCTTCATGTTGAGGCCTTTGTAACAAGCTATTAGCAATATATGAAGGGAAGAGGTGTCAGGAGTCACAGAAAGATTAGTCAGCAGAGATGGAGTACAGATGTGGATGGATGGATGTATGGTTCAGTTGTGTCAGATACAACCAGGATAGATTCAATTCACTGCTACAACAGGGTCATCAGTTGCACCACAGTGGAAGTAAGGTAGTGGTTGGACTCATGCAATTTCACCCTTTGATGCCTGGCTTGCAGGTACTTAAAGGTTGATTACCACACCTCAAAAGTGAATGATTATGTAATATAATGGCCTTTTTCAAAAATGCAGATTTATGCTAGTTTTGGGCATGTTTCCTGCCAAAATTTTGATCTGACACCTTCCCATGCAAAATTAGGCCCAGCACAGAGGTGCTGCCTCTATGTGGTAGGCACTGTAGTGTAGTGTACATTTTATTACCAAAAGTGTAGTAAAGTCTGCATTTTTCACTACCAAATAAGTGTAGTGTTGATTAGTAATTGAATAGCAAAGTGCTGTGTAGACTTTTGATTAGCAAAAGTGTAGTAAGTCCACTTTTTTGACTACATAATAAGTGTAGTGTTGATTAGTAATTGATTAGCAAAGTGTAGTGAAGTCTGTCTGCTTTCTTGACTACCTAATAATCTTAACACCAGAGTCAAGCTTGACTCTGCAGACTGGTCTGCAGACTTTCCCACAGTCCACCCAAATTTTCCCACAGACTCTGCAGACTTTCCCACAGTCCACTAGTTTTTCCCACAGACTCCCTCAAATAGTCTGCAGACTTTCTCACAGTCCACTACTTTTTCCCACAGACCATTCAATTTTCCCACAGACTACCACCCCATATACAGCAGGCAGTCTGCAGACTTTCCCACAGTCCACCCAATTTTCCCACAGACTTTCTCACAGTCCACCACTTTTTCCCACAGTCCACTGAATTCTCCCACAGACTTTCCCACAGACCACCTTTTTTTCCCACAGTCAACCTTGAGTTTGCCCACCCCACCTCACTGTCAAAAATAAGCAACTGGTTGCTTATTCTGAGGGGTGAGGGAACTAACAAGAGTAGACAGTAGACACTAGTTGACTTGGAGTGTGGAGACTAGATGGAGACAACAAGGTGAAGTAGTGAACTACTGGACTGGTAGTGAGTGGCAGAAAATAGGTGACTGGTTGCTTATTTCTGTGCAGAGCAGAACTAGCAACTAACTAGGAAGTAGCAAGTAGCAAGTAGCAAGTAGCAAGTAATGACTAGTTGGCACAAATCATCGATGAGTTTTGCTGGCAATGACCACTCACAAAAAAATAGGTGACTGGTCACTTATACTGGGGAGTGCAGAACTAGCAAGTGACTAGTGACTAGTAAGTATGTAGCAAGTGGCAAGTAGCAAGTAGTGACCAGTTGACACAAACTGTTGATGAGTTGTGCTGTGAATGACTACCTACAAAAAATAAGCAACTGGTCACTTATTCTGAGCAGAGTAGCAAGTAACAAGTAGTGACTAGTTGTCACAGATCATCAATGAGTTGTGCTGTGAGTGACCCCCCCAGACAAGGTGCAGACTGAGAGTAAAGACAAGCAGGCAACCCCACCACTGCCAGCAAAAACAAGTTTGACCCCCCCCCAGACACTGCAAGCATTTCACAATTTTTCATCCCAAAATATGCTGAAAAAATTGAAAAAAGAGATACTCTTTTATTTCAGCTGTTTTCAAAGAAAAAAGGTGAATATAATGTAATGTTTTCTTTGTCTTTTCTGCCAAAAAACATGAATTAATGGTAATGCCCATTGGGATCTTCACTAATGGGTATTAGCATCAATCAATGTTTTTTAGTAAATCATGCAAAGAAAACAAAGTGTTACTATTGCCTTTTCTCTTTGAAAACATGTGTCAAAAAAGAGTATCTCTTTCTTCAATTTTTTCAGCATGTTTTCTCAAGAAAAATTGTGAAATGCTTGCAGTGAGAGACAGAGTGAGTGGACCCCCACAACACACACACAGTAACAAGCAGTGACAGACACATCAGTGACCTTGACCCCCCCCCCACTGCAGACACACAGACATGGAGTGAACAATGACACCCCCACAGACACAGTGACACCCCCCCCCCAGACACAGACACAAAGTGAGCAGTAGCACCCCCCACAGACACAGACACAGACAGAGACCTAACACTCCCCTGGGGAATTATAATTACAAACTGCTGACCATTTTTTGTGGGAAATAATGCTGGGGATGGTTAGATAGACCCATTGGGAGGCCGCATGTAGATTTTTAAAGAAAACAGCAGTCAGAATAAATTTCTGTGGGGGGTAGAAGGTTGGAGAAGCTGTGGAACACTATCTCATTGGGAAAAAATCTAGAAGCTTTGAAACCACTTGCATCATGTTCAGGGATGTTCATAACCACTGGGACAGCTCATCTACAAATGCTACAGTGCTAGCCTCATTTTATTGAGCACTGTACTCCCAGGTATGGGGAGCAGGGTGACCATGTTGATGAAATAAAATATAGCATGATCTCCCATGGCTGTCCTGGGTTCCTATGGTGCATTGGACATTGGGGAGACTCAATAGGAACCACCAAACAACAATCTTGAGCTATTGCACCTTGATGGCCAGGTGGTGGAGGCATGTTCATCCATGTTTGAACTCCAAAAATTGCCACAAAATCACATCCAAACATGAGTATTGGACAGATGAACTCCATTGAACATGCTTTGGAAAGTATTTGGATACTTTTCTACTTTACAAGGTTGGGGCAGGGGGATGACCAGGTGGAGGTAGGACATCTTGTTGGAAGGGAATGTCACACCTAATCATTCCCATTACATTCATGGAGCATTAGGACACTGGGGATTACACTAGCACCCATGGTACAGTGCCCACCTGATTTTATTGAGCACTGTACTCCTAGGTATGAGGAGCAGGGTTACCATGTCAATGAAATAAAATATAGCATGATCTCCAATGGCTGTCCCATGTTCCAATGGCACATTGGGCATCAGGGAGGCTCGATAGGAACCATCAAATAATGATCTTGACCTATTACACCTTGATGGCCAGTGGTGGAGGCCAAGGAGCCCATGTTCATCCATGTTTGAACCCCCAAAATTGCCATTAAAACACACCCAAACATAAGCATGGGATTGATGCACTCCATTGAACATGGTTTGCACAGGATTGGATGTCTTTTCACTTAGCAGGTTGGGGCAGTGAATGGAATGCTATCTAGTTGGCAAAGTATCCAAGGGTTTCAGAACCACTCCTTCCAGTAGGGATTTACAATATTGACATATAATATACAATGACATCTATCAGGCCTTCCTTGTAGGTGGTTTACAGGCATTTTTTGCTTTTCCTGATTTTCTGTTCCTGGCCTGCTCTAGTCTTTGCTGCTCTAATAACAGTGCTTTGCTGCTCAGCAGCTCCCCATACCCTGCATGTTCCATGAGGCCCATGTGCACCCTGTTCCTTGACTTGACTGCTTGAGAGCTCTTCTTCCTTGCTTGACACTGTTCACTCTCTGAGGAGATTCCCTTGATCTTGTAGTATTTGGGGTTCATCACCAGCACCACCTTCTCATCCTCCACTCTCCATGTCTTTCCTGGAGTTTTTGCACTTCCTTTGGTAGAGTCTGGCAAAGTCTGAAGAAGAGAGAATATCTCCACTAGATGATCAGTGACATCAAATTGTTCTGATATGGTCCTGTCCTTCATCAACTCATGGTATTCTGAAATGTATCTGGGCTTCATCCAAAATACACTCCAGGGAGATCTCCATGCTGGTTTTTCTTGCATGACTTCTGGAAAGAAAACATTCACCCTCTCCACAAAGCTGGGTTGCTGATGAGCCATCCCCACACTGCCAGGTATTTCTGCATTGCAAGCCTTGAAGGTGCAGGCTCTAATGGTTTTGTAGGTCACATTCAAGGTCAACAGTCAACAGCATCTTCCAAGGAGGTCAGCTCTGCTCTCTTGTCTGGATCAGTCAACCAAGTATCTTCCATCTGAATCCAAAGCTGACAGGTGAACTGAACAAACAGCTTCCCAACCACTGGTTCCAGATATGACAGCTGTCTCGACCACATCCAAGACCACATGACCAGCCAAGGCTGATCTTGAATGGCCTTGGTTAAGACCAAGTAGGCATGTTTCCAATGGGGAACTGCTCCTTGTCATTGTCCAAAATCATCCTTGGCCATGCAGGCCACCCATCTGCCTTCTTCAACTTGGCTTGCACAAGCTTCAGCACCTCCAAATTGTCATGTTGCTGGACATCTTTGAGATGAGGTGCCTTCTGCAAGTCCAGGTCAGACAGGAAGAACAATCCAAACCTTTTGCAAATCCTGGAGAACTGCAGAAGAGCCATGGATTCTCAGACATATAATCAAGAATGATAGGGGTGGAGGAAGTGCACCAAATCATATGACAGACTATTCCTGTCAGTATTCCCAGGTTGCATGGATCCAGCTCCTTGAGGGAGATCTGAACCATCTGAAGTGCCCTGACTCATCCAGCCTGAAACTTGAACCAAACCTTGGATGGTATCCACAGAATTGCATTGGATGCTAGAAAGACTTCCACCTGAAAGAGGAGTTTTGATGGCAGCTTTGATGGCATGCTGGATGCAACTCACCCTGTGTGCTAAGTCATCGATGATTTTTTCCATAGCCATCCCACCCATCCTATACTCATCTCTTACCCCATATGATCTCTGCTTGGCCTCTCCAGAGTACATATTGATGGCCTCCATGCACTCCTGCATGAAGTCACCATTCAATGCATAGGCATCCTTGTCCATGATGAATGTGGGCAAGTTGTCATTGGGTTGGATCACCTCATAGGCAAGGCTATAGGTGCTTCTAGATGCTACATGGGTCTGTCTTGCTCTCTCCTGAGACATCTCTGCTTGCATTGCCCCATACCACCCAAGAGTGCATGTGTGGTGTATGTTACCCTGCAAATACCCACCTCCCCCAAAGGAGGCTTCCAGACAATCCAGTCTCCATAATCCTACCAACTTCTCATCCCATTTTGGATGGATGCTGATGCCCAGGTCCACCAGAAGCTTGCCATTGTTTCTGTTGACCATGTATGGCCAGTCTAGTGTAGGGATCCCATTCAGGAGGGCATTGATGGGTGATGAATCTTCTTGAAACAGAAGTGCCTCAGCCCATACAGTGAGTGAAAAAATGTGTGCAATGTTTGGCTGATTTGTACTAAGTCCAGTGTAGCACCATGAGGCATGGGAATCCTGCTTAGCCTTGGTGAGATAGATGGTAGCACTGACCCCCAGCTACAAAATGGTCCCAGGGTCATGTGATTTGGTGCAGTAGTCCTTGAGATATGTCAATTATAAAACAGGTACATCATTGCACACGTTTATTCACTTTTGAAAAGTGAGGGGTATCTAAGGGATATCAGTACTTGGTATAGCCTCCTTTTGCTTTAAGCACTGCCTCAACCCTCCTAGGCATGCTCTCAATCAACTTCTGACACTCCTCAGCTGGTATATTGTTCCATTCCACCTGAGTCCTCTCCCACAACTCCAATATCCCCTTGGGAGGGTGCTCATACTCTGCAAGCCTCCTCTTGAGGTAACCCCAGGCATGTTCTATGGGGTTAAGGTCAGGGGACGGTGCAGGCCATACCATGGTCCTAAAATCCTGCTCTTCTAGCCACTCCTTGACCTGCTTGCAGGTGTGCTTGGGGTCATTGTCCTGCTGGAAGATGATGTCAGGAGGATGGAGACCATAATATTCAGGGGACTCTTGTAGTTCATCCTTCAAAATTTGAAGGTATAGGTCCCCATCCATCCTACCATCAATCTTGGTAGCATATCCAACACCCTCCCAAGTCATACAGCCCCACATCATCAGAGAACCTCCTCCAAACTTCAGTGTCCCCTCTACTAGCCTATCACTCAGCTTCTCCCCTGGCTTTTTCCATGCCCATTTGTGCCCATCTGACCCCAGGTGATTAATTTTAGTCTCATCAGACCATACCACCCTCTTCCAGTCCTCCAAAGTCCAATCTTTGTGGGCATAGGCAAAGTCTAACCTTGCCTTGCGATGCTTGGCAGAGAGGATAGGTCGTTTTCACTTTACCACAGCCTTCATACCAGTCTTTTTCGGGTGCTGGCAAACAGTATTTGGGTGGAGGGGTTGGTTGATAATATTGGTGAGGGTTTTGGTCACCTGCACAGCATTTTCTGCCTTCTGAGTTGAGATGAGGTGGATGGCATGGCAGACATTAGCAGGGGAGAGCTTGGATGGATGACCCAGAATCAAGCATAGTCAGGATAGTATTCCTTTGGGTGGCAGAGAGAGATCTCATGGTGGTAAAGGTTGGGAATAAAGAAGTGTGTAAACATATTCAAACTGAGACATAATGTTTATGTGTGTATCTTTGTTTGTAGGACCAAACAACCACAATTATTCCTTTATTTCCCCCAGATTCTACTGCCAAACCAAAAGTGAATAAACGTGTGCAATGATGTACCTGTTTTATAATTGACATATCTCAGGGACTACTGCACCAAATCACATGACCCTGGGACCCTTTTGTAGCTAGGAGTCAGTGCTACCATCCATCTCACCAAGGCTAAGCAGGATTCCCACGCCTCATGGTACTACACTGGACTTAGTACAAATCAGCCAAACATTGCACACGTTTTTTCACTCACTGTAGCTTGATTCCCTTGCAATCAAGAACAAAGAAGAAGGACCCATAGTTGGCATAGTGCAAAGGATCTCCCTGGATGATTTCCTTCATGGTGTAGTTGATCTTCCTCAGCACATCCATAGAAAAGGGCACAGCCTTTGGACAACCAGGCCTTTTCTTGGTCCCCTTCCATGCCTTGAACTGCACCTCATCCAAAGTGAGCAACACATAAGGGGCACTTCCCACATCTGCATGTTCACTGATTGCAGTAAGCAGAACATGCTCCCAGAAAAAGTCCAGCACCTCCTTATGAATGTGGTTGGCATGCCTGTGTGTCATCTCATCCCTGTGTATCATCCTGGGGAAGCAGATATAGATGTTCATGCTTCCACAAGAATTGCTCAAGGTACCAAAGGTGGTGTAGGTATCCCACACAGGGGAAAGGACATTGTCAACCACTTGGTGTGACCTCCATTGGTCTTTGCATCCTCCACAGACTGAGGTATGAGGATGTTGACATACACATGATTTTTCTTCTGCATGAGGGCCCTTTCCTCCAGAATTGGACCAAGATAAACAGCCAGTGGTGTGTGGAACTGAAGGTCACATGTCACCCACACCAGGCTGTCAAGACAGTCACTTCCATGTCTTCTTAGGTCAAGCAAACTCAGTCCAATTCCAAGTCCAGACAGATATGATGTCCATCTTCATGTTTCCCACCAACAAATGTATCAATGAAGTTTCTGGAATCACCCATGCTCATCTGAACCATATCAGAGGCACTCAGTATGATGATGTCCTCAACAAGGACTCATGATGTGGAAGGGGAACCTGGAAGTGGAATGTGACCAAGTGAATAGTCACCTAAGGTGGCTGGTCAGAAGACAGTTGTGCAGGTTAACCATGTAGTGGCTCACCAGTGACATGATCACCAATCTGGCAAGAGGAATCATAGCCATCTGGAACACCCACAGGAAGTATGTGGCTGGCAAGTCTGACAGGAGGGTCCAGATAGAACATCTGGCTGAATGAACTCAGAAGACAATAGCCATAGTCTCAGAAGGATGTCCATATTCCAGGATGGTAATAAGGCTCCTCCACAATCTCATAGCAATTTTGATCCTGGTGTAAGCTCTCCAGCACTGGACCACATTCATACTCATCATACTTCCTATCAAAAGGCTTCCATCAGCAACCCTGATATGCAGGAAGGTAAACTGCAGGCATCGGGCATGGAAAGCAAAACATGGAGCCAGCAGTCCAGTCCTTGACATGTTTTCATGTCCTGATAACCTCTGGAGGATCTGGGCACATGCCATGCACTGCATGTGGAATCCTGGAATCCCTAGCCCTCGCTCTGCTCACATATGGGTAGCACCTGAGTAGATCCCTAAGTTGCTTGGCTTTGGCATCCAAGGGAGGCTGGTTCCCCTCAAGAATTTCCTCATCTTGATCTTGGAGGTCATCATTGGAGTGAATGGGAGAGTGTTCCTCCATTCCAGAGTCAATCCTGTTGCAGACAAGACAGTTGGCACCAACCACATTCAGTTCACATATTATAGAGGCATCTTGCTCCCCCAAGACTTCATTCTCAACATCTATAATGACCTCCTCACTGAGTGCCTGTGTGTCATCCCACTGTAACCATATGTCACCAGGGGGAAGTATGGTGGAAGATAAATAGTGGTAGTCTTCCCAGCTCCTTCTGCAGGCCTCCTTCACCATTGCCAACATTTGGAGTTGCAGATGATGACCACAGGGGATGGGGGGAATTTGGATGGTATTGCTGCCACCATACAGACTGCTGTTCATGGGAGACTCCATGACAAATGATGCAATGGGTCCACAGTCATAGCAATTCTGAGACCAGTTGCACACCAACACATCAACATTTGATGAGTGTGTGGAATCATAGCCATGAAGAGCTGCAATGTGGGACCAGTAGAAAGGGCCATTCCAGCTGTTCCAGTCATCATGAAGCTCATGATAGTAAGGGCGGGGGGTTTCTGGGACATTTGAGATGTGTCTTCCCAGGACAATGGCTGAGTCACACTCACTGGGGACAAAAACCAATGTTTTGTAAATAAGACATTGAGAAAGCAGATACTATGTTTCATAATACAAAGAGAACATGGTAAAATCATTCAATCTTTGTAACATAGTATCTGTTTCCTTCATGTTCTTTCAATGTTTGCAACTAAAAAATTAGATAATGCCTCCAGTGACTGATAGTCAAACATGACCACAAAAAAGTGACTTGCATGCATGACCACAAAAGCTACAGGAGTAGCAGGATCCACAGGAAGAGAGTGGAAGAGATGGCACTGTTGGAAAAGGGATGTCTTGTCTGCTTCAGGCAAAACATGGATGCCAGAGGATATGGATGGAATCACAGAAAAAAGGTTGACATAATGAACATGGGTCCTGCCTTGTACAGCATACCACCAAGACAGGAGATGGAAGTTGAGGATAGTAGCATCAATCCAGGTCTGATACTTGAGGGTGGCCAAGTTTTGATGGGCCATGGCCCACATGGTAGGCCTAGCCATGGAGCACACTGTCTGATGAGAATGATAAATGGGAGGAAGTGGGGGAAGTACATACTGATGACATGAGGCACAGAAGGTGCACCATATGGTGCATCACTCAAGGCTGGTGAGGGTGGGAATGGAGGTGATGGTGGGGAATTTTGTCCAGACATGTCAGCAGCGAAGTCACCAGAGTCCTGACTGAGAGATTGGTGCTCCTCTTCATTTGACCCAGCATGATTGACAGCCAAGTGATCCATCATGGCCTGACACCTCTGGTATATGAAGTTGAGTTCTGCCTCATCAAAGGAGGACTCTTGGTCCTCTGGAACACTTCCAGTTGGAGAGGGAAGAGCATCCATCAACAAATCAAAGGATGGGGACAATGGGGAACAGGAGGATGGGTTTGAATCATCATCACAGGGAGGAGAGGGGGGGATTTTGGTTTCTAGGGCTTTGAGCTGAGAATGTGTCTGAGGTGCCATGGTGGTGGGTATGTTGAAAATGCACAATTTTTGATATGTAATATTTACATGAAAACCCAACAGCATGTCAGGGTGTGACAGCAGGTGATAACCAGATGTTTTCTGATGGGCCTATTAGTCAGTACTTGCTCCAAGCATGACAGCATTTCAGGGAGTGACCCTAGGCAAGTCAAAACTTATGCAGACACTTTCTGACATCTCCCTCCTCTGTCCCTTCTTTTCTTTCACTCATCTGCTATTCCAAACCTCTTGATGTCACCCCCATCAAAGAAGAATTTCTCTATCTTTTCACCCTGAAATGAACTTGAAGGCAAACCTTTTTCATGATTAGCTGTATAATAAGCTCACCATCAATACCAGTGGCAAACCTCATGAATGCAGGTGATGATGTCTTGGATGGAAAAAAGAAGGTCCCAGATGCAATGATGCATACCTTTAGAGCAGGGGATGAGTAAGGAAACACCAGAGAGTAGGGAGGCTTGACTGATTTGGCCCTCCATCAGGGTCATTGTACAGGGTGAAAATGGTGCAATGTGGTATGGGGTGATTGAGGAAATCAGGGTCCAACATCTGAAAACAATATATGTAAGTGGAAAACCTGTGAGGACCATTTCACTGACAGAGGTACAGAAGGCATGGGTGGCAGTATGATGGTATTATGGAAAGTGGGACATAGCAGACAAAAGGTGAGTGAATTTGTAAATCCTGTGTGTCATCTTCTGAAGAAAATAGCATCCAAAATGATGTTGGAAAGTGTGAGCTAGTGTTGTCTGACCACAAAGACATAATTTCACCACAGCATATCATCTGTGAGTCTTTTGAAGTACTTTTCATGCGACTTCTAAAGCCATGGTGGACTCAGCACCAGTGGATGTCATGAAATTCATGGAAGGAGAGGTCTATGGGCCTTTAATAGCATCAGATGATGTGTTCACTTGGTGGTCCATGACAATGATTGGGAAACAAGTTCTGGAGGTATGCTGGATTGCATGACATGTGTGATGGATAATCTGATATATCCTGGAAGGGAACATTTAATGCCTGTCATGTCTGCAAGAAGGCCTATAACCCAGACAGGGACCAACAAACTCACTGCTGTAGATGCAACAACTGGTTCCACCACAGGTGCTTAGAAGGCTTTCCAACAGGAAATAAGGGGATGCAGATGATGGTGACTGAGCTGAGTTTGGAGTCAGGGATTTCTCTGGATAGTGAGTTTGCAAGTATCTTGTGCATTCCCATATCCAGAGGGAAGGGTCTTGGTGTAGTGGGGAATGGGAATGTTATGATGGCCATGTGGAAGGAGTTCTGGATGGCATTAGAGGAGATGAAACAGGATATGGGAACAGCATGGAAGTCCCATATCACTCTGGAGATTTTGAAACTGGCAGGAGAGTCCCATGTCCATTATCAGTGTCCAATCTGCTCCAAGGAAGGCCTTGTCTTTGACTTGATAATCCAAACCATGACATTCTGATACATGAGCTGTACACCAAAGTGAATGAAATAATCCTGTGGTTTGAAACAACAGACACCAAAACATCAGAGGAAATCAGGGGATAAATGCAAAGAAACAATCTTCATTGGTGTTCAGACACTGCATATTGCTGTACCAATGCTTATAAACACATCTATAGGACATACAAACACTAATGAACTTTGTCTGGAGAGGATTGGACATATCTTACCTAGACAATTGAGGGAAACAGGGGATAAAGGCAAAGAAACAATGTTTGTTGGTGTTCAAACACTGCACATTGCTGTACCAACACCTGCAAACACATCTATGGGATGGATGAACTCTGACAAACCTTGTGTGGAGAGTATTGGACATATTTCACCTAGACAGTGCAGGAAAACAGGGGCTAAATGCGAAAAAATGATGTTCATTGGTGTTTGAACACTGAACACTGCTGTACCAACACCTGCAAACACATCTATGGGATGGATGAACACTGATGAACCTTATTACATGTGCCTAACAATTGTATCAAGCATGTTTGCTCAGACCACACTCATGTGCTAGGATCATGTATCCCTTCTTTACACTCATGTCCACATCCTTTCCATCATTTTTAAGCTCCCTTTCCCTTTTTTTCAGGTACACACCTAGCCTCATCACATCTTCAACAAGGTTATGCTTTAAATACTAGTTAATATCAGAGATCAATGGGGGGAAAAGAGATGTATGTAAGCCTGCCATGCTCAGCAGTGGTTCTGCAGTATGAATATCATCTTAGTTCACCTCCTCTGCAGTCTTCAACTGGCCTTCTCTGTCTCTGTTGGAGTCTCCCTGACTTCTCTCTGTCTTTGAAACCCAAGGGCCAGGCTTGTACAAGGGGGCAGCACATGAGCTGAACCCAACACCCTCTCCCAAACCTCTGTCATGCATGTCAGCCACCCTTTGGCCCTCATCACTCTCCATTGGTCCTCATTGGCCAATGTTGGCTTACCTTTGTACATGTCCTGCAGCCTCTGTGAGCATCAGGGACTGTCAGAGTAGGCCCAAACTTTACATCAATGGTCTGCTCAGAGGGTCCTCCAACTGAGTGCTGTGTGGCTGAAGGACTTGGTATGCCTGCTCCACCCACTTCTGCTTCACTGTCATCATCCACTGTCACCCACACCCTCTTCTTACTGCCTCCCATCACTTTCCTGTAAAACTGCCTGGACAAAGGTGCATCCTCCTTTTTGCAATCAATGGATGACACAATCACCTTCTCCTCTGCCTCTCAGGATTGCTGATGATCTGTCATATCCATCTTTTTAGATTACATCATGATACTACTAGTAGGCACTCCCCCAGTAGATGGTTACTTTCCAGTAGTAGTGCATGTGAACCCCTGACTGGTGTCCAGCTTTGGATCTTCTGGTCCAAACCTTTGTTCCCTGTTTAGACTAGTAACACCTTGTTTTTTAAAAGCCTTAGTTAGTAATTTGTATTTGTCAGACCTGTGTCTGCTACCAGTAGACTGGTCCCCAGGCTTTCCTTAGTCACTCACTTACTAACCACTTGTACATAGCCTTTTCATTGTTACCAAGACTGCCAGAACTCCAGTAGTTGTCCCTCTGGACTTGTAGTATAAATACTTAGTTAGATCTGTACTGTAGCCTCAGTCAGGTAATTGACTAGACACTCAAGTAGTTGAGGTCTGACTAAAGTCTCTGATACACTGAGACTTGGGTCTGAGACCAGCCCCTGGTCCTGGAGCATGGACTCTGCCCCTCAGTCAGCCTGACCACACCCAGACTTGTTCAAGGGCACAGCACATGAGCTGAGGCCAATTAGGTAGCAGAACCCTCCAAGCCTGACCCCTTGACCCCCACAGGACATGTGCCTCCCACACCCAGCTCACACCACCCTGGCATGATAGCCCAACTCTGGACCCTCTGGAGCTATGTGCCCCAGCTTGGCACGACTTGGAAAAATGTTTCTAACATGATCTCAAAGCAACCCAAGATCAGCCTTTGTCCATTTGGAAGGATCCTTCATGGTAAAACCTTCTGGGATGGACTCAGAGTCCAGATAATCCAATGGGGACTATTTTTCACTCCACTGGCACCCTACATCATAAATCACCAGTGCTTTAATGATTCTCTCAGAACCATAGCCAAGACATTGCAAATGGAGTAGTCTCTGTTCATATACCTGACCAAACCTGAGCTCCAAGCCACCAACATCAATCCAGGCATTTCACCTACCTCTCCCATTTTTGAAAATCCACCACAGAGTGGGTGACAAAGCAGCCATGTTAAGCACAAGCTGTGGCACCAATCCATGTGGATCTGAGGTTGGACTTGTTGATGTTTTTAGCATTAATGGCCCTGTGATTGCTGCAGGTGGATCTCTAAATTGTTGGTCAGCAAGCAAACTCTGACCTTGAAACCCCTCACCTCCTTTCTACCCAATGACTGTTGTAGATGACTCTGATATGGCCCCTCAGAAACCATATACCCTTTTCCTTCTGACAAGGCCACATCTAACTCTGGCTTGTTCATTTTCATATCCTGAGCAGTGAAGTTGCAATCTATGACATATTGCCTCACAATAGTATCCCTGAAGGAAGTTAGCAACCCAACTTGAATGGATTACAGTCTCTTACCTGTCATACCAAACATTCCAGTCTGCAGGTAAATTAAGACCTGGCTGATGGCAGGCAGAGCAGAAGAGGGCAAGTCTTCCATCCCCTGGATCTTGCTCAGCATCATTCCCAAAACCAAACCATTTCCTATGTTTCAAATCTTTCCATAGCCAAGAAACCCTCATCAGCTCCCTGTACCTATCCTAACAAGCAGAGAAAACAATATGAACATTATCCAATTAATTGTAAAACTGCACTCAACTGGTACCCTTTCTGGAAATGCATTGTTGGTGAACCTTTTCAGCTTCTGATAGAAACTCATAGCAGAAGTCTTGCACACCAAAGTGTCTATTGGAAAGTAGTCAAGCACATCAAATGTGAAGGCAGTTTTGGGCTTGGAAATGCAGGCTGAGAAGAGTCTTTGACAAAGCCAGTCAAGGTGCCAGTCATTGGGATCAGACCCAGGACATTTGCATACCAAAACCTCATGAGAAAAAATCTTCTAGCCCTGCCTAGGTGTATGATCACCATGTCATGCCATTATGAGGCACTTGTATCACAACATTGTACTGGTGAAGTGCCTACATAACCACATGAGATATGTATCCAATGCTGCAATTTTTTTTCAGATTGCTTACAGACCACAATGAAGAATAAACAGTGGATGACATTGAATTGCATTAGAATGAGTGTTTTATCATCATCACCCTCTCTCACTATGAGCACCACATCAATCTTGCAAATTTGGAGGGTGAGGCTAGTGCAAGAAAAGCAACAGGAGGAGGCACAAGGTATGCTATCTCAACTTCACTCTTCTTGCCAAGGATTAGTTAGCCAATACCTGGTCCATGTGAGCATGTCTGGCAGAAGCATGCATGGAGATTAGTGATACAGATGCCCTCAACTGCAGCTCAAACAGATTACAGCAATAGTGATTAAGGCACCATTGGACTACCACCACTGGGTGAAGATAATGATCACAAGCTCAACAACAAGCTCAACAATGCCCATACAGTGTACTCAAGATATTTTCAGCCATTCATGCATTCATGCATTTGATCCCACCTTGGCCAATATACCCTGAAACCCTCTCTAACATCTATACAGTCAACCTTGGTCCCATCACCACCATGATACACACCCTCATGGATCACTATCTGGCATGGAAGCATGATGGACCCAAGGAGCTGGCTGGCAACCACATCTTTCACATAGGTGTCATTGGTGTCTTTTGTAAGTAAATAACAATTAACTAATGATAGGATACTCTAGTTCTGACAGTCTAGAGTACAAGCAGCATGTTAACATGATCCAGAAAGCTGATGAGAGTGCAAATGTGGCCTTACTATGTGTATGGTTACTTGGGTGTTTGCCTTCCCAACCTCACATTGCAATCAGGTTAGAATGCCTTGAGCTGCACCACCAGATATGATGCTGCCAGTTGTCATTTAGTCTTCAAGCAATGATGAAGGTGGTTTGTGCCTTGCAAAACATAAGTGGGTTATGGTCATACAAGGTTCAATCTAATCTGTATTCTAGATCACATATTCTCAACACCTCCACACTCAACTCTCTGCCATGTTCAACATTTACGTATCTTAATATCCTCTGATCTGTTCATATGTAACTTAAGCAGGCTCTGGGCTGTGATGGACCTGCATGGAAATTACATGGGGCTTGCCCAGCATGTGCATTTGAGGTTAGAGTAGTTCTTTGGAGTCTGCCATGTGCCTAACAGCCATTACAGCAACCTGATGAACCTCCATTGAGCCCTGCTCAGCTACATAGTATGGATGGCAATCAATTCGCAAAGTGCTTGGATGGGTTGGCATCTGCAGATTCTTGATCATTTCACAGAGATTATTTCATTCCTTGCACTGAGGTGGAGAGGTTTAAGGATGAAGTACAGGATAGGCCAGGTGAGGCTGCCAGAGAAAAGTGGTTTACTACTTGCACTGACAACTGGACTGCTGCAAAGGCCATCAAAGAAAATCAAATTCAAGTATTCAAACAAACAGGTATCTTTGTAATGGCCTGCCATCATGGCTTCATAGAGTGTATTGCAGAAATGAAACAAAGTGGAGAACTGTATGTGACCCATCAATTTGTCATCTGGGCACTCATGTCACTCATAGCATGAAATATGAATTAGCAGCTGTTAGTTGGTTGCTCAACATTTGTGGGGAAGACCAAGCTGTTGGGCATGATGTTTTCTGGGTGTCCAAGAAGATGATTGCCTCAAGCTCACTCAGAAAAGAGGTACAGGAAAAATGGCTGAAGGTAGTGGTCAATGCCTTCCACAGATTCACCCACAATCACTTGTGTCAATTGGAGAATCACCCACTTTATCAGGTAGGATTTGGCAATGAAGACTTGGAAACCTGTGAGCACATATTCTCAAGTTCTAATAATATGGCACTGCTCATATGTCACACATCAGAGTTCCATTGGAAAAAATTCTTGGACCTCCATTTCAGCCAATGGGATTCCAATAAATATCTGGAGCTATGTAAGTAAGGTTTGTGCTGAGTCATAATCCAATATGATCTATATTTGTTCCAGCAGGTCAATTCCTCTACAATAATTACAAGCAGGTGCTGTGCATTATCCAAACCCACCTGGCAGAACTAGAGCAATTCAAGTGCAGTAAGGACATCACTGACAATGATTTCAAGTCCTGGAATTGGGAGGAACTTGAATACTTGAAGCAATGTGTGGGGGAGTCAGATGCTACCTTGATCATGGTGCAGTATGTTGAACTGCTAGAAAAGTTGAACTTTGTAGAGTATGTAACAGCATCTCCCTCCTGTGCAACTGACCCTGACATGTCATATAGAGAAACTTATGGCAGCATCACCCAGGTTCCATATCTTACCTATACACCTGCTGAATTTACTTCAACAGCAGGCCTTAATGAAAGCACTTGGCAAGGGATGAATGTTATCAATTCCAAGTATGCTTCCACACTCCAGAAGTATCAGCTGCAGCTGAATGTCATGGCCAACTTCAAGCACCAGCACAACATCATCAACCACTGGACTCCTCTGCACCATGAGTACATCAATGCCTGTGAATACACAAAGCACCATGCCTTCATTTGGAGGGTGGGGCATCCCCCAGCCATGTCAGGGGGGTGGGCCATCCCAACTATCTAGCACTTTTGTCTGAATATAAGGAATGTGGGTGGATAGTGGCTGACATCCAATCTGAAGCTGCCTCCCACACTCTTGACCTACTCTTGTTTGTCCTAGTCCACTCTTCCTTTCCATCCCTCTTCCCACCTAATTTCATTGATGGTGACTATACTATCTTCATTCTCACCACAGTGGTTGATACACTTCCTGAGATAGCCTTCTTCCTGAATCATTTACTGATGAACCCATTCACCATCTGTGACACAGCCATGGGTTCATGGTAGAGCAAAATTCCAGAAAAGATAGGCCAGGCAGCAGGTGGGATGGAGGAAGGGATGGACAGAGGGTGACATATGGGTATGTACTTTCACCATTGTGTGGAATATCTCAGAATTGATCAAGAGACTGGGTTAGAACGAGAGTACTGTGGAGTTTTACAGATGAGCATGATGGTGGTGTGTTTTGTTCAGCAATGTCCCATGTATGAATAGCTGGATCTCTACCAACTATTGATTTCCTTGATATGCATGGCTTACCACATGAACTCTAAGCTCCATTCACAGAATCACACTTTAACTATGCACACTAAATACTAACTGTATTGACTAAATAGCTGGATATGCACTCCACACTGCAGTAGTTCTATGGAAATGGTACCATCCCCTAAAATGATGGCACACCCCTTGCAACCCAGTTGTCCACATTGACTGAACTCTGCAATAGGTTCTCAGATTGGTTTTCCCTGTGGATTGCAAGGCTAGTTTTCATCCACAGATTGGGATAAGCAGATTTCAACTTGAGAAAGTACTGGTGAGCATTGTTCTCAACCTCATGAAATAACTTCTGGAGAGGCAGATGGTGAGGGTTTTCTATTGACACAAAATGACCCTCTCTCCATTCCTCCAATGCTTGGACAATCTGAAAGTGAAGAGGTATGCTCATTGAGCCTTAAAATTAAGTACTGAACATACCTTTTTGGTTTCCACAGAAAAAATTATTGTTGAATAGCCTCCTGGTGGAGGCCTGGAGTGCAGAGGTGGAGGCTGAACACCATAGGCAGTAGCTCTTGCAACAGCAATGAGAACTTCATCACCAAGGAAGTCCTTGTCACCAACAGCAGTATCATCCCCTGATTCTTTAACATCCTTGATTTGATTCATAAATAATGGGAATAGAAAAATAAGCTCTGAATCCTTACCTTGGGAAGGCCAGATATGTATGGAGAACTGTTAAGAAGTTCCACAACAACTCTTCTGTTCCTCTCCAAAGACTCTTCACTTTCTCTCCAAAGACTCTTCACTGTCAACTCCACCTATGCCATACACTGAGAAAACCAGAGATCAAGCAACAATGAGTGCAAAGCTTTCATGGCATCTAGAAGCAAGATATGGGACCCCAATCAAAGACTCATGCAGATGCTCTCCCCAGCCACCTCCCAAGGGACTCAAGCCATATAAGGCTTGAAGAACATGGCTAGTATGCAAATATTGAAGTGCTTGCTTGTAGGACATATTAAGAGTTCTGGGAACAGAAAGAATGTGGCCATAGTGTCTGTTACTTGTGCTTGTTTCATGTTGCCCTTGCTCATCAACAGCTGACCAAACATGGTTCCCCTGGCTATTCTCAGGAGCTGTTAAGGAGGGAAAGAATAGAGTATAGGGCAGTGAGGCTGTTTCAAAGGATTCCACAAGTCAACTTGATATTTTGATCTACCAGTGGCCTAGTATGATATTGAATACTTCTGTTGATCATGCTGCCATTCCACAGTCTGACCCTCTCTGTGAATGCAGTGGGATCCTTGTGTTGACTGGAAGAGGTAGAGGGTAAAGGAATTGCTAGGCAGAAGATATGGGTGTCAAAAATGGGGTCATGGATGGTAGCAAGATGCATGACATCAGAACAGACTGGTTTGAATACACCAAGAAAGTAGAGAAGAGTGGGTGCAAGTGCATTTGGGATGGCCCATAGGCACTCCTGGAATGTCCTGTTCCTCTGCTTTGCCTTAGGGTTACCAATTGCTGGCAGTCCCTCAAGGAGGAAAAAGCTTCTATGATGACCCTTTGTCACATCATGGTCAACCAGGAATGACTACCATTGGAAGTCTCTGGGAGGTATACCCATAGTAAGTGCCAGTGCAGCTATAATGGATGGAAGGATTTTTCCATCATGATGAGTACTGAGCCAAGACCTGGCATTTGTAATTTGGAAAATGCCTTCTGGTGAGGTAAATGGGATGAGATCAAGTTTGGACAGAATAGGAGCCCTAGTCTTACCCAATGACCCCATGAGATGCTGTTGAATAGGCAGGAGGAGGGAGTAGTTTTGTTGTTGAGAGAATACAGAGGATGAGGAGAGAATGTCATCAGTGAGTGTTTCCCAAGGGAATGACTCATAGCTGGGGATGCATTCAGGAGGAATGCTAGCCCTTATTGCTTTGTCTACAGCTGAGATGGCATCTCTTCTAAGAATTCCATTTTGGAGAACAACAGTTGAAAGGGCTGGGTAGACCTCTTGTATACAATGAAGTCCTCCCCATCATCCATAAGCTTAAAATCTGAAGCTCTACCCTCCAATCTAGCAGCTTTTCCAGAAATATACCAGACATATTTGACATGGCCATATGGTGTGGGCACCAGACACTGAAGAAAGTTGTCTCTCTCCTCAGCTATGATCCTATGCCTGTTATTAGCATAATCCAACAGTATATCAGTTGAGTTGAGCCAGAAACACACCTAAAAATGTCAAGCCATGTAGGAATTGCTCCATTAGACTCAGCAGCCTTTCTCTGTGATAACTGTGCTCTTAGTGCTTGAACTGCAAGCCATCAGAATAAGTAATCCCCTAGGTAGTAGGGTACTCACTCCTCAGTGCTTGATCAGGTGTGGTAACAGCTGGCATGATAGGGCTAGTCTTGAGAGCCTCATCATGCATGGGGCTGTCATCTACCATGCCATCCTCAACATCCCTTTCTAGGTCCTCAGTAACTTCTTCATCTTCATCATCTTCCATAGCTGCCTCCTCTACAACATCCACACCTTCATTCAAAACAGAGTTCACTGAGACAGGCTGGTCCAGACAAGGTTGATATAAGCAGGGGTTATGAGGCTGGAAACCACCTTGGCCCTCATCACATAATCTTGCATGGTGGATAATTGTGGCAGTGAAAACATGAGATAGCATAGCACACTCTTAGTGACAGAGTTGGCATGTTGAAATGGGAACTGACTGCCATGGCTGCCACCAGGTAGCATACAGGCAAGAATCAGGACAATGTCTGTGGGGCACTCCACTTTTTTCCCTTTGCAAGGTTACACCTAATCAGGGAGGCTGCCAGAGCATGTGAATGACACAGGAGCTTCCTTGGGTCTAGAACATCTTTGGAATTGTCAGAAGTGATGTACTCATAAAGGTTGAGTAGGTTCTCTTGAGCAGCAGTGTTGGTGAGTTCAGTTAGGAGGGTTGGGAATTTACCCTGCTGATGTAGCAGTGGGTCTTCCATTATCTCCAAATACAATGTCCTCAGAAGTAAGGCAATTGTTTGGGACAGTGGGTAATGGTAGGCATTGTACGAATTCTCAGAGAGCATATTGTAGTGTGCCCTGGAACTATCAGAACAAATTCATAAAAGTCAGCCTGGTAGATCATGATATATCAATCTTATACTCACCCAGCATGACATATGTATGTGCTCTAAGGTCACCATGCTTATCTTGGATGTAACTATTGGCATCCATGAGGTACCCTCTGAAAAGCCTATGAATAGTCAGGATGGCTATCTCAAGTTTGAGTCTAGGCCCATCCCAGGTTGACAACTGGCAGAGTGACACTGGCAAGGCAATCAAGGGGAGTAGTACTTCAGGGTCAGCCTGGACCTCAGACAGCCACTTGCCCCATCCTAGCTCTTGCAGCCACTCTGCAGAGACTGGGGCAGCCATAGAAGCAAGCTGATCACTGGGCACAGTTTGTGAGAGTGGACCAGAGGTGGCACCAGAAAAGGGGGTAAGGGTTTGTTATGGGGTTGGAAGTCTAGATGAAATAGGATGGTTGCTGATGCCCCTGGTTCAGTGGCTGCCATTGAGCCCCAATAAGGCTGGACAATGTAACATGTGGTTAGCTGGGTCCTACTTTTCTGCAGCCTCTGGGCCTCCTGAGTACCATGGCTACAGTAGACATGTGCCCACAGAGCTTTATCATGAATGGTAGTGCCAACTTGTCTGACTGTTGAGCAGCCAGGGAAGGGGCAGGCAAAAGCTAGGTAGGGATTCAGACCTGGGATGGGAGCCAAAGGGAGTTCTGGTAGAGCAAACTCCTTGTCCACACTGCTTATGCCATGTGACTTCAGCACATGCTCTAGAAAATTTTGTTGAACAGATTTTGGAAAGGGAGAGTTCAGAGGTCTGTGTCCTGGCTGTTTCTTGGTGTGACAGCACAGGTGACAAGGGTGAATGAGAGTACTGTGCATCTTGCACAGGAACCCCCATTCTGTATACTCCAGGCCCAAACCAGTTAGAACAGGGCAAGGCTGGGTGAGAGTGAAGGGGAAGCTGCCACCAGTGATGTCAACATGGAGGTCATAGATACAGACAAATCCCAACAGAGAGCAGGCTATGGTGGAAGTTGATGGAACTATTGCAGTTAGCCCAACAGGAGGGACACAAATGCCACCAGGCCCTCTGAGACTGCATTGTTCATCATCTTTATCAGCTTCTACACCATCCCTATAATCACTGGCTTCACTGGTCTGCTCCTCCTGATCCTGATCCTGATCCTCCTCATCACAGTCACCATTGGCAGAAATGTCTGATTGGTGAAATTCAGCATACCAAGGGAAGATTTCAACAGGTCTCAGCTCACCATCCTCATCAGTGTCCTCATTAGCACCCTCATCATTAGCATCCTCCTCACCACTATCACCACCACTGGACAGATCTGATTGGTGAAATTCAGCATACCAAGGGAAGATTTCAACTAGTCCCAGCTCACCATCCTCCTCATCAACATCCTCATCCTCATCATCCTCATTCCCATCCTCCTCATCACCATCCTCCACATTACCATCCTCAACACTGTCACCATTACTGGATAGATCTGGTTGGTCAGATTCAGTATACTGAGGGAAGATTTTGACTGGTCCCACCACACCATTGTCCTCATCAGCATCCACCTCATCATCTGCGCTGTCACTGTCACCATTACTGGACAGGCCTGATTGGTGAGATTCAGCATACAAGGGAAGGGTTCAACTGGTCTCAGCTCACCATCCCCCACATGAGCATCCCCCTCATCACCATTCCCCTTGTCACTGTTCTGCTCATCACCATTCTGCTCATCACCACCCCCATCACCAGACATATCTGATTGGTGAAATTCAGCATACCAAGGGAATGTTTCTACTGGCCTCAGCTCAGCACCATTGAAAACATGTCTTCTAGCTGCAGGCATTGATTCCTGAGCAAGTGGTGTAAAGGACCTGATGCCAGCAAAACAAAGAAAAGGACAAGGTCCAGCAGCATGCCACTGTCATGCATTTACAACATGTAATAGCATGCAGTCTGCACTTGCTTATCTAAGCTACCATGCACATGACAACATGTGCACCTCACACAGGGTATAAGCAGCAGTACAGACAGAAGGGACAAAAGTCCATGCCTCACAGAACCTTGACACTGCAAATGCCTAGGTGACATTTCAGATTCAATTCTTACAGGAACACTGGGGGGAGAGAGTTTACCTATTGCTCAACACAACACCTGACATGGACAGAACATCCCAAGCAACACCCATCATCTCTGCACCAATCCCAAATGCAACCCCCTTAGTAACAAGGGGCATGCCTTGCCACTTCATTCATTCAGTGTCTCCTTACAAGGTTGGCTGCTGTCAGTGACACTTCTTGAGTGAATGCTGATATGCATCAATAACAAAGATATGCATTGGCCCTCATATGGTGGATGAGTCACTTGAAAAGAAATGGAAGAAGATCAGTAAAATTTGCTACCAGGTAATAGGAGCCCACATACATTGTGTGCCCATCTCTGCATCACCACTGCTACAGTCTGGTTCACTGTCCCCTCCTTGCTGCCATTACCAGCAACATGTCCCACCTTCTCAGGTAACATGTACATCTTCACAGGAGAAACTCTCCCACCCACATGGTTGGATGCCCACCCCAACCCAAACAAATGCCTCCAAATGTTCCTGTCCATCACTCGAGTCAAGGCTGTGCAAATGCCCTCTGTAGTCACCACAATGATGACTTGTCTGAACCCAAACTGATAGCTGTAGAGGGTGGAAGGTGCATCAGAACTGTGTGTGGATTGATCTTTGCAGGTGGCCCCATGGTATACATGTGTAAATGCTGAAGGATACTTTCTGAACATCATCAGATGCAGGTTAGGACTGTCCCAGATATACCCCACCCTGCAGTCGATCCCATGGACAGACCACTAGATGTACCTGGCAGAGGTAAAGGTACAAAAGTGGCTACACAAAAAGTGGAATCTTCTGCATGGGACCACAGCAGTGTCATGTTTCCATAGCTGAAGTGCACCTGTTGAAGTTGTGAGGAGTTGTCATGTGGTCTCATGAATATGACTAGAATGTCTGCTGAGTGTGACCTTTAGATGGGGGTAAGAGGCAACACAAGATAAAGACAGACATTACCTACATGTTGGATTACACCATGCTTGTGGGTTCAAAATGGAAAGGCAAATCTTGTTATTTGCCCTTTACCTTCTGCTAGATGAGGCATAAACATCTGATGAATTGCTTGCTATACCATTGCAGTCTTCAGTATGGGCACAAGCACAAGGAGGAACAAAGACACATACATGATTCATATGTGACCAATACACACTCATAATGTGAGGCTCACCAGCCTCACCCAAGCTCCCTGCAAAATGCAACTCAGAACATGGCATGGTCCCTGCTCACTCCTATGAGGCTACAGGAAGTAGAATGACAGGTCATACCAACCAGATACAGACCACATCAGTAAATTCCCACATCAGCTGCAAGGATTCTCCACCATACCTCATGACATGAGCAGAAATGCCTTGTGTGAATGAAATAAATCAACCTGCCCATGCATGTCCAATGACTTGGATATGCATATAGTTACATATAGTTAGCTCTGGGTAGTATCTGGACCTGGCCATTCGGTCCTGGGGTGAGCATCGCTGCTCTAATCGAAGACAATTCCAATCATGTCAGACAGGGTCCCAATGTACTTAGGGGGAAAGTAGCTTCAAGGAGAGTGAAATGGAGCATCTTGGTTGCAAGATTGGTGGGGATGTTGACAGACCCTATGGTCAACCCATTGGCTATGGACAGAGTAGTGACATGGAGTGTATAGGCTGTCTTAGACTTGGCAAAGCTGATCATGTAGACAGTATCTGGCATATCATGAATGTGGGAATATGCCATGAGAGACCTATTGCAGTGTCAGTACATCACCATAGAGAAGGAAACTGGACAAAGCCTTGGTCTGGAGAGCTCCATGTCCATACACTGTCACCAGGCTGACTGTCTATGCAACCAACCCCATCACCATTGGTGAGCATGAAGAGTGTTGTGCTCCCCTCAACAGAAAACTGGCCTATTGTGATTACCACATGTTGTAGTTCAGGTCATCAAGCATGAGCAGGATCATGGAGCTGATGTTCGAGGAGAAGATGACCTGTTGAAGTGTTGTACATGTGCAACATGGGCCCACCAGGGCCAGAGAGCAATGTGATGTCTGCAATGGGTGTCTAGAATATGAAACAGCAGAGCACAAAGAGATGTATGTACTTGAATGGTCACATTGTAGGGAGGGAAGTCTCCCTACTAGGATATTTTATTTGTTTCATTGCTTTTACTTACTGGTTTGTTTTTTTATTTTGTTTTACTTTCACTTTTATTTGGTGTTTCAAGTTGTGTATTCGCATTGTGGCTTATGTAAGCCTGCATGAGTACTTTGAGCATGCTGTACATACTTAGAAGAACAACAGCCACATTATTAGAGATGAGAAGACAGAAATGAAGATGTAGAAGCCTTGGGAGAATATTTCTCCACTATCAAACACTCCTTAGATGTTATCTCAGCCATTAGTTGGAATTCAGGGTGCATTTTTATTGTTTTCACCACACTCTTTGACTCTCTACCAGGCAACTCAGGCCTCCTGGGTTGAACTAGGACCCCCATCCAACAGGAGTCTACTATAGCCTCCTCCCACTGTCCCTTATTATCAATCCTTACATCTGGAGCTCACCATGAGGGGGCTGTTTTGCTTGGTGACCCCACTGCTCCCCCTACCCTTGACCTCATGCATGTGATATCTCAAGACCCAACATGCCATATCTCTCGCTTTTTGGGACCCTTATTCTACTGGATGAGACCTTTCACTTGGTGTATTTTTTGTTGCTATAGCTTCAGTGGTTCAGGAGATATCACCTGTTTTGTGGATTTTCTCATGACCTGATGCGCCACACCTCTCGCAAATTGCAGGCCTAGTAGTACTAGATGAGACCTTTCGAATGGTTCCATTTTTGACACGTTTGCATCAGTACTTCTGGAGATATCATGCTTCTTGTGCAGAAAGGCATTCTCAGACCATTTCACAAATATCTCAGGATTGGGTGCACAGTTTCTCATATTTCCTCATTCTCCCAACTACTCTAGGTCCCTGCTACCGCCTCCCAGGGTTTTGTAGTGTCACACCCAGCAGTTCGTCCCCAGTGCATTGCCATCCTCCTCCCCTGCCATAACCTACCTCCCTGGCACCTTTCCTTGTGTTTTTGCTCCCTTTCAAGTTGTAGGGAACCATTCCCCACTGTCTTAGAGTCAATTGGAAGCCCCTTTGAGACCTCATCAACTGCTTTGAGAACCCCAGATGCAGACCAGCACTTTCAAGATGTATTTGAGATGTAGATGCTTTGTTTAGATGCACCTGCTTGTTCATAACATATTCCAGATGTATATCCATCATTTCTTGAATGTTTTGCAGTTGAGCAAGGCTGCATATTTGAGAGTAAACCCTCAAGTCACACACAAGTGACTAAATTCAGTTTTTTTGGTGGTCAAAACCACTTTGTGATGTGTATCAAAGACCCCTACACCCTCCCCACTCATATCATGTACAAGAACTCTCCCCCACCTTCCCCCATAGACATTCAAGGTCACATTGAGGCGACCCCACCCCTTTCATTTTACCTCTTGAGACTATCTGTGGATGCTCAAGGCCCTGTCTACCCTTGTAACCAGTGTCGGTTATCAACTATAATGTGATATATATTCATTTGAGCCTCATATATACTATTTGTGATGGAAGAGGCATGCAGACCAACTCAAGCCCCACTGGTGTTACACCCAGAGTTCTCCAGGCAGGCATGGGACCTGCCAGGTTACCTTGAGGATGTAGCAGAACATGGTAAGGCCCAGGGGGCAATGGATACCTTGTCACTCATCCAGTTTGCAATCAATGGAGCACCACCCTGCACTGGAAGGCTCTGGAGCTACCTTGTGGCCAGTGCCCCAATCTTTGAGTGATGTGAGAATTTCAAGGCACTCATGACTCTCCAGTACCCCAGGATTGAGCTGGTCAAGGATGTTCTTGAGTACTTCAAGGAGTTCTATGCCTTCCTCGAGGGGACTCATCACAGTGAGCTAAGCTCAGTTGCAGCCCTAGGGGACTACCTTCATCATTTCCAGGCCTTGTTCTTGGCCCTGGTGAGTCAGAATGTTGTGGAGTTGAGCCATTGAGCCCAGCTGTTCCTTCAAGGCTGCCCACCACCAGTCAAGTCTGAGGTCTCAAAGAGGCTCACATCAAGGTACCCCCTGTTTAGGTCAGACCAAGGATGGGGTAGGCTGCTCACCCCCTCATCTAGCTTTGAAGAAACCCTCCTCAGCTCTCAAGTATCTCAAGGAATCCTCTCAGTACCTGCACTCACCCTCAATTAGTCACCAATTGGATGCCCCTGTGGAGTACTCTTGGTCTTGTTCTAGAAGATGCTCCCAGGGAGAGGCACACTTGAGCATGAAGCTCCCCCCTCATTCCCACTTTGAGGCATCCCCTCAAACTTCAAAGAACTCCTTTCCCTCCCCTGAGCTTGCATTGAGCAGCTCATCTCCTCACCAAGTCACTTATGCAGGCTTGTGGCACACTGTGGCTCAGCCATGGCAGTGTGTCCCAGATAAGCAGGCTGGTGACTTAGCTTTGAACTTGCTTCATAGCTTGAGAGACAATCAATGGTCATATGTGCACTCAGTCAGTGGTTTAGAGCACTCAAAGGTTCATTCCCCTCGCCTCAAAACCTCTTTGAGGACTCTGTTGAAGCTACCCTTGGATCTTGAGCCACATTCCTCCTTCAAGAGGCTGTGATTGTGACAGAGAAGCCTTCCCCTACTGCCTTCGAGTCATGTTCAAGAGTGTCAAGTAGAGTGACACCCCCTTGCAAGTGTGCAGGTTTGAGTGAGCCATCCCCAGTCTTTCAAGGCTTGAGGCAACAAGTGCAGCCTTGAGGGTCTAGTTTCTGTTTCTTCTGTGGTCAAGAAGGACATGTTTGAGCTCAGTGCAAGGTCTGCAGCTTGTACCTAGCTGCAGGCAGGTGCAGGATACTTTGAGGTCATGTCATATTGCCTACAGGTGAGGAAGTCCCTTGTGAGGTGCTCAGGCACACCCTCCAGGCTTGTTTGGACTTCTGGGCCCTTGCTCATGGCCCTGGAGGATTAGCTACTCAGTTACTGTCTCCCCCTTCGAGCTCTGAGTCAATCCTGCCCCTCACCTGCTCTTGAGTTCATTCCAAGACTACCCCAGAGTGCCCTTCAAGTTTGAGAGCCCCTACATCCCCTTCAAGAGCAATCCAGTCACCTTCGAGCACCTCCCAAACCTTCAATAGGAAGCTTTGAAGCTTTGAACCAGGTGTGAGTTGAATCCCAAGGCTCATCAGAGCCTCTCAAAAGTGTGTTTCCCCCTCACACAGCTCCCCTTCCCCCTCAAGTTGCATTCAGAGGCCTGTCCAGGCTCGAGGCCAGTCTTGCCTTCAATGCTACTCCCTCAAGTCCCCTCATTGCCCCTCAATGCCACTCTGGCACCCTCTCCTGTGGGTGTTGGTACCCTTTCTCATTGGTATTTTGTTTATTTTATGGTCTCTTTCATCTTTGAGTTTGCATTTCTTTTACTTACTGGTTAGTTTTTTATTTTATTTTACTTTCACTTTTATTTGGTGTTTCAAGTTGTGTACTCGCATTGTGGCTTATGTAAGCCCATGCAAGTACTTCGAGCATGCTGTACATACTTAGAAGAACAACAGCCACATTATTAGAGATGAGAAGACAGACATAAAGATGTAGAAGCCTTGGGAGAATATTTCTCCACTATCAGACACTCCTTAGACATTATCTCAGCCATTATTTGGAATTCAGGGTGCATTTTTATTGTTTTCACCACACTCTTTGACTCTCTACCAGGCAACTCAGGCCTCCTGGGTTGAACTAGGACTCCCTTCCAACAGGAGTCTACTCCAGCCTCCTCCCACTGTCCCTTATTATCAATCCTTACAGCATTGAAAGCCATGATGTGGTCATCACTGTCATAGATGCTCCTCCAGGCTTGCAGGGAATTTTATTGCATACAGAACTTTCACTGAACAGACTACTCACCTATTGATCCATTGGTAGCATTGAGTGTGGCAAAGACATTTCTTGGTTGTTGTTGTAAGGATGAGGCCACTGTGGAAAGTGCTTTGCATTGGAACACTGACAAGCTTGGTGTGCCAGTTGACAGTGCTGACATCTGATTCATGGAGTGCCCAGCTCACCATCACCAACAATGGTGACACAACCAGCAGTAGGGGTAACACTTCAAGTCACTCAGACATTTTGGATATGCTTAGATCCCAAATGAAGTCCAATACATTGTGCATCTACTAAGACATACAAAGTATTGCTAGGTATGATCAGATGTATGTATACCTGTATCCAGGTCCAGGACACAAGCACAAAACTGGAGCATGAATGATAGCAGAAAGGAAAATGATACCATGTTAATGGAAGCATGATGGCATGAGGGCAATGCAGTCAGAAGATGTCACTTGAATGAATTGCCACACAGCAACACTGGCAGAGTGGAAGATAAGCTTGAAGCTGTAAACACAATGAAAAATGAGCATGATATGCACCTGCAAGAAACTCATGCTGATTCACTTGCAATCTGATTACTCTCCTGCATTTGTGTGGACAGCAGCAAGATATCAACCTCATACTGATAGCATTCAAAGACATGGCTCCAAATGCAAGTCAGACTCTCCATGTTTAGATTGCCATGGAGGTGAATGTCACTCTGATGCATCAGGGAACCTGTGATGTGCTGGTATTCCCAGTTAAATATGGCAAGTAGTTATCTGTCTGATATAAATTGGATAGTGGTGTATAGGGCATGATTGTCCATAAATCATAATGATAATAGTCAGATAATGCATTAGAATCTTGGGCAGTCATTTTACTATCTGGTCAACTGCATATAGGCCTGATACAAGAATTACAATACTTTTGTCATCATGATACAATGATGACAAGAGCTGATATGGCACATATAATAATACTATGTAGTTGACAATATATTATAATCACTTGTCAGATGATATCATCATCATATCAATGACAATATTCTTTTCAGTCTGATTTCATTTTGATCATCAATATCTAGTCTTGTCATTTACATCATTTATGATCATTTGAACAACTCTTCACCAGCCACAAGTGTGGGAATGTCTTTGTAATGACTGTATAGTACATGTTATATAAACTCATCCTCTCTCCACTTCTCTCTCTTCTTCACTCTTGTCTCTGATTTCTACCTCAGAGCAAGAGTCACTCTAAGACTCTAAAGTCTTAGGCACTGCAAGCATTTCACAATTTTTCATGCCAAAACATGTTGAAAAAATTGAATGAAGAGATACTCTTTTATTTGGGCTGTGTTCACAGAAAAAATGCAAACATAATATTTTGTTTTCTTTGTCTTTTCTGTGGAAAAACATGAATTGATGGTAGTGCTGATTAGCTTCCATACTAATGGGTATTACCATCAATCAATATTTTGTGGCAAGTCATGCAAAAAAAGAAAATATTATTTTTGCCTTTTCTCTTTGAAAACACCTGTCAAAAAAGAGTATCACTTTCTTCAATTTTTTCAGCATGTTTTCTGAAGAAAAATTGTGAATTGCTTGCAGTGAGGGTTCATACCCAGGTAAGTGTAGACTTGTGTGAAGTCATCTATGAGTGTCTTTCTCTGCTTTATTTTCACTCTTTTGGAGGTTTACATAAGTTGTTCATCATACTGAGTAGTCTACTCAGTAGGTACTGATTATGTAAATGATATTGAATGAAATTGCTTTCTTGTAATATCATGATTGATAAGTTCAATTGAAAGTTGCTATAGCAAATTTTATTTTTAAGCTGTTGATGGTGTCAATGACAATTGTTGGTAATGTCTGATAATGAAAGACATATATGATCTACTGTTCACATTCTGATACAAGTGATCTACTCTACCTAAATGATAACTTTTGACCTATGCTGCCAAGGCTCCCCAAGAATATATAGCATGACCAATGTGTATGTGATTATGATATATCTTATAGAGCTTTACAGGGTAGATAAAGTCTTATATAGCATAATCATTTCATCACCATTTCCCTGATGTGATGTTGAACTGTCAATGTGGCTGTGGTCCTAAAGGTGAGACTGCTGGTAAGCATGGTGGATGATGTCAAAGGGAAGAATGGGGGTTTCGTGATGGCAGTTTTGTGGACATTCTGTCAGACATGTTAGCAGTTCTGAACTTTGTGTCATAGTAGCCATATGCATTCCATCTTGAAAGAGAATGCCAAAATGCATCTGCAAAAGCTCAGTTGGCATGTGATGGAAGATCCAAGCATCCTGTGTGACAGTGACATGAGTGGGCAGTCTCCACAGCATGCCAATTATTGTCTTTAAGCATATCTACTTTGTAGGAGGAGATGGTGCCAAGGTTCTGTACCCTACTGCCAGCTCCACTAGCATTATTTGTATTGGTTGTTACATTGACAAAGTCTTCAGCACTTCCTGACATATTAGTGACATGAAGTTTTATTTAGATAGCATTGATTTTGATAGAAATTTTTGTTTATAGTGGTGAGCCAGGGCTCATAACCTGTTGGTAGTGAGCTCGATCATGAGAGTTATTGCCTAGATAATTGATTGTATTCCCTTGCCCTATTGGCTTGGGCTTTTATATGTTGTGTGAACATTATTCCAGAATAGTCTACTCTAACAGAGAATGTTCCACTACCTTAGAGTCCCTTGTACAGGATGCCAGTATCTACTCTGCAATACCAACAACTTGGTATGTTGGTAGCCTCAGATATCTATGGCCTTAGATGCTAGCATGCCCTGTCAATATCCAAGTTCTCCAACTGATGACAGATATGATGGGAAAGGACAAGGACTCAATTACATCCATACTAGCAGAATGCCAACCAGTGATTAGTACAGTACTTTACTAAGTGAAAGTCACTGTGCCAAATTCAACAACACATCCCCCCACTTGACCACTTTCTCATACTGGGCCATTTTGGTGGATGGTCTAGTCATCTCCATGATCCCATGTACCTTGTTGATTGTACAATGCAAGTGCCCACTTGCAATGAACCATGAGAGTTCCCTATGCCAGTCCATTCAGTGCATCTTGTTAAGAAAATAAAGAAAAGTTCAACTCACCTGTCAATAAAATTGACACTTGTGCCAAATGCACTGTCAAGACTCTCCAATGTCATGCTCCAGTATGACTCCAGCAGCTGTGCATTGGTGAGAATATGCATTTCACAGATGTAGTATCGAGTATCAGGAAATATCAGGAAGGGAGTAAATACATCTGTTCAAGCATGGCTGCTGATGGAAGCCATCAGTGAACAGGGTAATGAATAAACAAAAATAAAAGAGGACATCAGTCACACTCCATGGGCATGCATCGATTACAGGTGAAAGCATACTTAGCACAATGAAGAACTTTGCAAAATGGCAATCATAGAGGCTATGCAGGAGATCATCCAGGGCAGGTAGGTCCAGAAGAACTGAGATGACTTCAGGAGAAGCAATGAGCTGAGTGGGCAATGGTGAGTGACATGTACACCAAAACATAACATGCTACAGAGTGGACAGAAATGCCCACCTTTTTCTTCAAGTCTACTCTTGCAAGGGTAAGTATATTGATGATGATGGTGAGTTTGACAAGGTCATTGTACAAGATGAGTTCCATAGCAGTGGACAGTGCATCAAGGAGCAACTTGCCACCCATATTAAACTGCCAAATGGAAACTGCATGCAAGCCACAATACACCTTAGGATGATTCTGTCTATCCTAATCACCCCCTTCCTCAACAAGTCTGTGTACAATGCATGAAATTACATGAGTGGGAGAAATGATTGGCATAATAGATGTACTTTTCTGCTTTAGCAAGGTTGTCAGTGATGAGGGTATTATCTCCAAAGAAACCTATTTGGACAAGAGTCAATGTAATGTCTATCCTTGATCCAAGGCCTGGTGTTTTCTCCAATGCAAGTTGTTGAGCTGTGACAGTGGCATCTGATGGGAATTCCTATAAGGTCAGCAGGTTGCAAACTGGAGTAAGATATACCTTGTCACCTATCTGAATGAGATGGTTTGCCCTTTCTTTCAAAGCATCCAATATTTCAGATTCCCCCTCTGTCTTCTCAGCTTCAGCCAGGCATATGTCCAATTTCTTGAGTTGCTCTTCATTTTCCTTCTCCATTGACTTGAGAAGTTCTGGGTTGACATCTATCCCACTTAAAGAGGTGAGAACCTGATAATAAAGTGCCATGTCGGCACCAAGTGAGCCTGGGTTTGAGTGTTAGAAGGCATTGTAGGGGGGATCCTGTACCTGAGGGTTAGGGTGGAGCTGTCCCAGCTCAACCACACCCCAACATGTCATGTGACTCATGTGATGAACTACTGTCCTGATCACCACCATTCACATGCATGCCCAATGACATCACCAACAAGCAATCACTGAGGATGGCCATAACCCCCAATGGCTGATAAGCTAGCATGCACTGCACTGTGTGGCAGCAGTGCCTAACCCTAATAATCTCCTCCAGTGTTTGAAGTTCCAGTGGTCAACCAGGGGTACAGATGGGTGAGGCCAGTGGCATGCCAGTGGCTGCAGCCATGGCCATGAACATGGCAGTGGCTTATTCCCAAATTAGGAAGGCATGTAGATAGATGTTTGTGGCCATCATGTTGATAACAGATAACAACCTTTTGACACTTACTCTCAACATGAGTGGAACCTCAAGTAACTGGGGCTGGTGGTGTGCTTATTTCGAAGATCATCCAGGTGCTGCAGCCTGAGCAGAGGCCACCTATGCCAATTTTAAGGAGAAAAGGACTAAGGTTATGTGCCAACTTTGTAAAGTTGTGAGAATCATTGATGAGCAGCAGAGAGATCATGCTGCCTATCAGCAGGGCCATTTGGCCAGTGTATGAACACAGGACCAGATCATTGAATGGAGTATGTTTTCATTCCCATCTCACCATTTACTGTGTACCAATACAGATATATGTAATTATGTTAATGCTGGAAAGTGTGGGACTATGGAGATGGTCCTGGTCGAGATCCCAGGTGCCCATGGATACAGGGTCATGCAGAGACTATGGTAATACACCTGAGGAATTGTGAGAGGCAACCAGAGGATGTCCATAGACAAGCAGAGCAACAGGGTGTTGACCAGGGGTGGATTCAGGCTTCCTCTATGTTCATGCAGACTCCACAGGTTGCTCCCCAACCAGTTCAGCACCCAATTATCAGTGTGCATATTCCTGAACACCCTGGTAATGTCCAGTCATCTCAGAGTCCCTTGACACCTTTACTGCCACCACCCCAGGTTCCACCCTTGGGCAATCCTTCTTCATCTCTATTATCGCCTGTCATTGACCCAACCCTTCTGTCATCTACTGTTCCTGGGACACTTCACTCACCAGCTCCCTCCCCTGGTATCAGCCCTATCCCAATTTCCATTTTCTTACCCTCAACTACTACCTCTTGTTCTGGCACTCCCACAGTAGAGACTCTGGCTCTCCCCACAGCCTTAAAACATCATCATCTCTCATCACAGTGCCTTCCATCTGGGACTCCTCCCCCAGCATCTGGTATGGTCTTACAGTGGTCTTCTACTCACCAAGAGTGTTCTGAGCATCATATAGCCAATATTACTGCATCCTGTGGCTTCCCTTTCAATTGGGTGGAGAACCAAGCTGTCAGGGACTTCCTGGATGACCTCTTACCATATGCTTCTCATCTCTCCAGTTATCAGTTAACAAATTGCATTGTCCCTCAGCAGGTCAATCATTATCATCAGGCTGCTAAGGATGCAAGTAAGGGATGTCAGGGAACATTACAGACTGATGGATGGACTGGGATAAACTTTCACCATTTGGTTGCATTCATGGTGACCACAGTGAAGCAGAAGGTAAGGGATTTTATATGGTGCTACATACTATGTGTAAAGACTGAGTGTTTTTCATGGCTGTAGGCCCATACTGTCAGGGTTGTAGATGTTACTGCTGAATGAAGGACTGCTTGACCACTTGAAGGTGCTTGTGAAAGAGGTGATTAAGGACATTAGAGAGGATTGGGGAGTGGAAATAGTGGCAGTTACCTCAGATGCCTGTAGCCCCTGACTGCTATGCACATCAGGTATATTTTTGATTATTGTTTGAATATTTTCTTGCTAACATGTCATAGATCAACCTTGTAGTTGGAGACTACTTCAAAGTCTCACAAGTCCAACTCTTCCTTACTACCACCAAGAAGGCTGGTGAGCTTATCACCTGGATATGAAGCAAGACACAGGTGCAGGCTACACTTAGGGATATTCAAGTTGGAGTCAATCTTTCCAACCCTTCAGCTTCTCATAAAGTTCTTGGAGTTATCAGAGCAGTCATTACATGTTGAACTGCACACTATCCAGCCTATCACCAACTTCTGGACTTGCTGTATGCCTTGCAGATCCTTGCAAGGCATGAGAAGGATAGGGAAATTGGAGGAAGTGAAAAATGTATCATTATTGGAGATGCTGCATCACATAGAAAGGCAAAAGAAATGCTAGCAGTTATTGAAGATTCACTGTTCTGGCACACTCTTGCCAAGTAGGTCTATCTAGCAAATTTATTTTGATTCTGGAAATGATGATTTACCAAATAGAATTGTATCACATATACAGCCATTGGCATTGGCTGTGAATTTCACACAGGCCACACATTGTTGGTTGGGATGAGGTTTTGATCATGTTTGGGTTTTTGACACTGAAGTATGAGGAGTTGTTGGAAGCCTCATCTGGTGAGGACAGCATCATTGTCTCAGCAATTATGGACAGCTTGGAGAAACACTGGAGCAAAAGTGATCAAGAGGTGTTCATTGCAGCTGTCATCCTCAACCCCATGTACAAGACAAGACCATTTTCAAAAATCTGCAAATTCACCCATGCCAGCATATTATGCTTCTAGTCAAGCTTTGGAAGCATTTCTACTGCAATGTTGAACCTCCTGCACACCTTCAGCAGGAAATGATGGACTATTGATGAGGTTCTGGTGACTATGAGGGCATGGAGACTTGGGTTCAGGCCACAATTCAAATGTCTGTCACCAATGTGGGTGTCATTTCAGATCTGTTACCACTGATTGACATATATCCTTGGGTATTTAGCATCAGTGTCCTGACCCTATTCAAATGTATGAGAGTGTTACATTCCCTGATCAAGATCCCTCTCCTTTGCAGAAGTTGGCACATCACATATTTTCAATCTGTGCCAACTCTGCTTCTTGTGAATGCCTGTTCAGCAGATTTGGGCTCATACTAACACACCTTCATTCTCAGCTTGGACTCAAGAACCTCTTGAATCTAGCTGAACTGTCCCTTCACCTCAGGGATGAATACTCTCAATCTGGGAGGGCCATTGAGAGGTTGCTGTGTAAATGAAAAATCATCCCTGATCCTCCAACTGCAACTTCATCTTCCACTGCAGCACCTCAGTCCACTCAGTCAGGTGCAGCTAATAGTTCTGAGGAGTCTCATTCTGATGATTATGAGAATCAAATATTATCCAGCTCAGGTGCTGAAAGTGAAGACCCAGAATCCTTTAATGCCATTGTAAATACCCTTGGCCAATGGTCACACATAGATGATGAGAATGATGTTGATTTTACTTCCCCTTTTGAAAAAGAGGCTCTTTCTTCATTCTTCAATTTTCAGGACAAAAGTTGGGTGGAAATGACAGAGAGAATTAGTCTTAGATCACTGGATGAGGAGTTGGAGTTGTATGAATTAATTGAGCTTGATGCAGAGGGTGAGGATGATGAACAAGAATTTGATAGTATGATGAGCAGTACTGTGTAGTTGTGATGTACTGAAATGATTCCTCCAAGTCTGCTAGTACTCCTTTAAAACCTATATGCTTGATGCTGTACTTGTAATTTGGCTACAAAAATGGTTGCTCTGCATTGTGTTGAAGCAGTTGCATGGATATTTACATCAGCAGCAAGAAGCACTCAATATACTGTGTCATGTCATGCATCATCCGCTCCCAAACCCTCTGTGGTGGAGTGGCATTTGCACCAAAGCTCACTGAATGCATTTCAATTTCACAAGTGGCACCTACAATAAATATTTGTTTGTTTAACTAATCAATGTCACATGACATCTGCCCAATCAGATGATTTTATTTTCCACCACCACCATGGCCATGGTTGGTGGCACCACCAGAGGTGGCTTTCTGGTGAGCTGCTGGCATGCCACTGGCACTTCAAACACTGAATTCTCCTCCCTCCACCAGAGCCTCTGGGGCTGGGTAAGAATATTACCTTTTCTAGAATCTACTCTCATGCACACGAAATATTTTGCTTTTCTCAACCTTTTCACAAACTGCTGTATCATGGAGAAACAATGCATGCCACTGCCAAAGGAACTCACCACACCTGACACCATACCCAAGCCAAAACAGACATCATTGGCAGTGTACTGCTCAGGGGACCTCACTCTCAGTAGAACAGCTGTCCTTAGGGATCTAGGAGATATTCCCTCCATCTCACTTGATTATTTTAAGTCTGCTGCCTTGCCACCCCTTTGTGGGCAGATCAACATCAACAAAATCAAGCAGTTGCTGCAATGTGATGCTGACATTTGGTCCCAAGCCTCAACCCAATGGGTTGGGTTTGCCAAAGAGCCAAAGGATTCTGAAAAATCTGAAAATATGACATTCAGACCCCTTTCAAACATTTTTGACACAGTGGTATGTGAGGCTAGCAAAGTAGCCAATACCAAAACAAAGCTTAGGTTTGTGTTGCAACCTTCAGAGTCACCTCTCTCAGAGCGATCCAATGCCACTCACCTGGATGCCTATCTGTTACTAGTGGAGAAAAAGAGTATTGATGCACAACTGAACAAGAAGAACTATGCCAAAAACTCTAATCTGGACTCCTGGAATGATATTGCTGTCTCTTTTGAGTTCAAGAAAGGTAACAGGGATGCAGAGTGCAAAGATGTGAGTGACAGGTAGAATTTCATTTGACCACCCCTGAACTACCATGATAGGATGACAAGAAGATAGTTTGGAGTCTGCACCATATTATGTGTAGCGATCCATGTCACTGTGCCACATTTGGTGTTATGATCGAGAACACAAGCATGAGGTTTTGGTTCACTTGTAGGGCAGTCATGCTTGTGAGTGAATTGTTTAATTTCTTGACTGTTAGTAGTCACATTTTGGAATCATTTGCCACTCTTTGCTAACCCTCTGATCAGGCACCAGAACACCTGATCTACTTCTTCTCCTCCCTCATGTTTGCAAATGACCATGAGCTTGGATGGGATCCTACCATACCGAGAGTGTGCATCAAGGGTAAACCCCAATATGACATTACTGTACACACAGGTGATGGGGAAAAGTTGGTATACCAGACCATGAGGATCATTTCTGATTACAATGCTGATGCCTTGAGAGGTCATGGAACCTGCATCTTCAAAGTGTGTCCCATGTCCCCTGATGGAAAACCAATGCATGGGGCTGAACCTGCTGTGTTGAAAGACTGCTGGAGAGACTCTGACTGGGACTGTGAGGATACAATCCTTGAAAAAGTATTTACCCATTTATGAGATAAGAAAGGAATCAAGCAGGCAAATGAGGCTAGGAAATATTTCCTCACAGTCCTTGCAGCAGGGAACATAATGGTTGATGGCAAGATTGATGGCACTGACAGCCTTCTACATGTGTCCGATCTGCCAACTGACTTTACTTCATATCCACTACCTGCTGATGAATCACCAAGGGCAAGACTGACCAGGTCGAGTGAAGGACTCACACCAAGCTTTCCCTGTGCCCCTGGTTCCACCAAGCCTTCAACAGTCCATCACAGGATTCATTGCTGTTTGGTCTTTGAGGAGGTTTGCCAACCTATGTATGAGCTTTGAAGTCTTGATACCATGTTTGAGATGCTACAGGACATGCATAAAGGTTGGCTTATTCATTGTGAACTTTGGCTGTGGCTTAAATACAATTTTCAGCCTTGGAGATTTTGCACAGTGTGGACTGGGTGCACCACAATGTTAGTGCTGGAAATGTTTTATGCATGGGTCAGATGGGGAAGTTGGCTGACCTTGAGTATGTAAAACATATGGACTCCAAGACTACACACAAGGTGCAGACAGTAAGTAGATATCTCATTTTCCACCAAAACACATTCAGTGACATGGTAAAGGGCATGCTGGAATTCATGGCCTGTGAGGTCGAAGCCCAAAAATATCTGTTTATGGCACATTGTCCTAAACCAAAGGGCCAAACCTTTAAACCCCCATTCAGGTTCAATCCCCTACATGATATGGAGTCTATTTGGTGGATTCCAATGTGGGTACTATATTACCACATTGATCAGGATGGCAGCATGCCATCATCAGGTCAGTCAACATGGTTCACCAACTACTTCCCTGGATGGCACATTTCATGTACAAATGCATTCCTCACTCATATGGACTACAAAGTGCTTCTGGCCTCTTTTCACCATGCAGCTCATGAAGTTGAAGACATGCACCAGGAGCTTGTGACAGCATACTTTAACAGTGAGAAGGAGATGCCACCAGTCGAAGAACTGGCCTACACCAAACCTCTTGAAAACCTCCACTCCCTCTTTACCCAATATTTTAAATCTGCTGCAGAGTACTCTAGAGGCTGCAGTCTTTTCAGGCCAATGGTCAAGCACCTGCATCAGGAAGATCCATTGCTTGAAACCTGAGACAACAAGCAACCCAAGGTTTGATGCTTTTAGGGCTACCACCCCATTACTGACATCATGTGTCCTAGCTGGTGTGATGGGAGCAGCATTCAAATATTGGTTATGAATAAACCCTTGGAGTCCATGTCACTGTAAGTAAATGTTTATTGTACAATTATGTGCATCCTAATGCATGTGACAGCAGTACCTATGCACTCAATGGCCATGCACAATTTTACCTATGTTATGCTCCAGCTGTACCTCCATCTCCACTCAAAATGATCCTCTGGCCTTGCATATTGCTGCCTCCCATCCCATTTCCATGATCCTCATCTATATCAACCCCCAATGTTGTACCAATACTGCACAGAGGTTGTCACATCTCCCTTCTGGAGTGGGTAACCTCACTTGATACAAAGCTGTCTCTTTGACGCTATCCATGGCAACCCTCAGATGACTGTTCAAGTACTTATACACCACCCTCCAGTCTTCCAGAATCTTCCCAACTGAGGCCTCAACCCACATTTCTCCCATTCAGAATTGTCTCCTGGATTGTTTCCCTGGGCCAAATGTGATCCACCATGTGACATGTATGGTGGAAATGATGTCACTGAAGCTAAGACAATGTATGATGAGTTGTGTGTGCATCGATGTGTCACTACTGCTGCCCACCCCACTGGATCTCTGGGTGTCCCTAGCTGGTCAGGTGTCTGCAGAGGGACAATTCCCATCAGGAATGCATCCCAACACTCACATACGTTTTTATGTTCCAATGTCAGAACTCTCACTACTATCCTTCTCACCACTTACTCTGGCTCCATACTGGGACAACATCCTTAAGTCCAATTCCAATGGGACATACTTTGGCCTGTTGGTTGAAAACATGAACTGCATCAAATATGGGTTTGTGTATTTTGGAGAAGCTTGTTGGGTTGATGGGGTTGCAGTTGCCAATATCATTGTGCACCTGTACAGGTGGCCCAAAATTGAGACTGTTACAACCAAGGATCAAACATAATGATGGTGAGTATCATTTTGTGTCTTCTTTGGGGGGGAGGGGGTAATGGGTGGTGGTGATTTAACATGTGTGGTAGGTGGAACTTGGAAGCTGTTAACATCACCACTGGTGAATTCACTCTGCCAGTCATGCTCTTGTTTGACAATGGTGGGTTCAATCCTAATAATCTCCTCCCTGCCCCAGAGCCTCTGGGCCTGGGTAAGATTATGAGGAGCCTGATTTCAGATGTTGCCTAATGTTCAAGTCATGCTTTGCAAAGTGCAGTAGCCATGATTCTCTGTCTTTGAGTATGCAACACAGAAATCATCTATCACATGACAGTAGGCAACTCAAGCATACTATGTGTTCCTGAGGTTGTGGCCTACCTCACCCCTGACAGCCAGGTGCCTCACCATGGAATTCTTTGATGCCACAACCCCAGTCAATGGTGCCTATGAAAAAGTCACCAATGCTCTGCAGTGGCTTAGTGAGATCCCTGTTCCCCAGACATCGCAATTGGGAGGCAGATGCACTCACTGTTATACAACAATTATGAGGTGGATGGTTACATGAATCTCCAGGTGTGTCCATGGATCCTATGGGATTGCCATTTCCCAATTTATGATGTGCAGTTGGTGAATACAGTAGGGGTTCCAGGACAGCCAGTCCATGGGACCCTGGGCGAGGTTTTTATATGGTGAGTGACATCTTGTCATGCATTAGCATGTCTTCAAGAGGATCTTTTATAGTTGTAACAATGTTCTCTATTCCTCAGTTTTTTTTACAATCAACAATCCTTCTTACAGATCTGTTCTACCCATATCCATCATTTTTGTGAGAGGGAAAAAAATCATGACATTTTTCTAGGGTAAAGATTTGCACAAAAGTATTGGTGGCCAAGTGATTTGCACCATTGGGACTGGTGCATCAGGCATGCCTTGTTGTACACCACTTCTGGAGTTAAATTGTCCTGGATGGGGTTCCAGCTGAGCCACCAGCCTCTACCAATATGCTCGAAGGTTGAACTACCATCTGGGAGGTAGGTAAGAGTGAGATCAGAGCTGAGGTCACTATTCAGATTCTCCTTGGATTGGTTGCTGGTGATGACTTTGGTACAGACTAGGACCACCCAGAAATGCAACCTAGTAAATTGAGCAAAGTCAATCATCATGTCACTCTTCAACACTCCCTCATGCACTGAATTAAGAATGATGTACATAAAGTTGCCACATCCTTTCCATCTGCCTTCAGAGGTGTAGGGAAGGAATAAAAAATGATGCATGTTGAGCTTGATGGCTGCATTAAGGAGCATGCCAACAGTAGTGCCTTGGCTCAATGCATATGTGTGGTACTGAACACTGCAGTGAGTGGGAGTTGAGTAATTGTGCAGCGCAACAATGAAGACTCCAGGATGATAATGCTCTCCAGGCTCGTATTCCTAGTTGGAAATGTCAAAGCTAATATCAAGTACAGATGGACTGGCCTAATCATGAGATTACTCACCACATTGATGCCTTTGACCTTCTTCCACAGGCCTAACTCCATAGAAATATGTGCAGATACATATTGCCTTCTGTTGAACTGGACAGGCTCAACAAAGGTGACAGCAGAGACAATATGATTTTTAGCATAGAAGCCTATGTTGGGCTCAGAGATATCAAGAAATTCAATTCTGATCTTGTCAAGGATGATGTTCTTAACCCAACTAGGGGCATGGATAGCTGGACCTTGAACTTCGGTGACATTCCACTGGCCATCAGTATCAAAGTGCATAGTTGGAGCGGAGTCAGCACTAGATGAGGCAGAGGGCAAGGACATCTAAACCATCCACAGTGAGAGGGGGGGGAAGACATTGGAAAGGCTTATGAGGTGTAAAGCAAATGATGGAAGCTTACTTTGAAAAATTTTACCAAGCATGGGACAACTTGCAAGTTTGGGGAACTCATTGTGCACTGTCAGTTTAGCATGTTGGAGTTTTGCACTGCAGTTGTTACATAAATATTACATAATGTTAAATACAGTTGAACCCCTTATAACCCTGCCTAATGGGAGACATGCAGGGACATGGGTTATGAGGGGCTATGGGTTTAGGAAGGACACCTCTATTACATAATAGTTGTAGGATTTCAACTTCACTTTGTAGCATAGTCAGTTGAATCTATCCATCCATCCAGCCACACTGTGAACATTTGAAGTTTCTATTGTAAAATATGTACTGTACTGTAACCAAATGTCTATGAAGAGGTTTGGTTTGATTTTGAAGTAAAGTAGTCAGTCAAATGACTTGGAACCATGGACTTGAATTCTGCTGTATGCAACAGGTGCCAAAATGAACCCAAATCCTTTTCCAACATTCATGCCAATGGCTCATCCATAGTCTTGACATACTTTGTGATAACCAGGGCAGCTTCAAGAGCCTCATGATGTGTTGGAGGAGGATCAACCAGGCCATCTTCACCATCATTAGTCAGCAGGTTACCATGCTGTGCTTCCATCACTGGATGACAGATTTCTTCATCTGATGTCTCATCCATTGCATACAACTCAGCAACTGGGTTCAGCAGCTCCCTCAAACTCAACCTATTTGAGGCATGAAGCACCCCCCTCTGTTGTAGTCCATCAAG
Organism: Pisolithus marmoratus; assembly: GCA_024613145.1. Classification (NCBI taxonomy): domain Eukaryota; kingdom Fungi; phylum Basidiomycota; class Agaricomycetes; order Boletales; family Pisolithaceae; genus Pisolithus; species Pisolithus marmoratus. Next base: position 222,729 of record JANFAE010000071.1, read on the forward strand.
TGCATTTGTCAGCTCTGCCTCAACTTCTGCAACAGGTTCCAGTGAGTCTGAAGTGACAAGAAGGGATGATATGGGAACGAGGGGTGTGGGAACAGTGGGGGTGATGTTGGGTAAGATGCCTGACTTTTTCCAGCATTGTCTGATTGTTGTGGCATCCACTTCTTTCCAAGCCATGTCAGCAAGCCACATTGCCTCAAGTTGATCGATTTCATAGATTGCTGATGCAGTGATACCAGTATCATAGCAAGAAATGGCATGCTCAATGAATTTTGCTCAGTATTGTGCTTTAAGGCAGTGGATAATGCCCTGGTCATTTGGCTGAATGTGCAATGTTAGGTTAGGCTTGAAATTCTTGACACAGATGCATTGAAGATTGTCTGATATGATGTGGCCAGAAAATTTGTCTTGGAGAAGGAGTATGTTCCTTTTTTCCTGCTTCAACTCAAGATCCCAGTTATGGAGCCACTCTTGATATAGAATGGTCATCATCCATGCCTTTGCATTGTGCTAGTAATAGAAACCAAGCTGAGTACCAGATTTTCGTCCAAATGCTCTAGGCTTCTCATATTTCCCAATGATAAGTGGTTTTAGCCTCCTGGAGCCATCCACATTTGTGGTGAAAGCATAGGTCAACCTCATCTTGACCCCTTTTACACCAGGGTGTTTCTTGTCAGAAGGTCCCTGGTCAGGAGGTAACCTTCATGTTCTTCAGAATGGACTTAATTTGTCAGAAGAATCTGCAAGAACATACCCATAGAATAGACCAGTTTCATCCATATTAAAAATGTCCTGTGGTTTATAGCTGCCCTCTTTGATTATTGTCTGAATACATTCCCTCTCTTTCTTGACTGCTTGTTCATCAACTGACGAAGCTTCCCCATGATGCTTGTACTCCTTTAGGCCATTTCTTGCTTTATACTGAGCCAGCCAGCCATTGCTCAAGCAAAGACATTCATCAGTTGGTATGCCTGCAAGGTCTGCAAACTGTGTCCATTTTTGACACAAAACATCCCCAGTCAGCAGAATTCCATCCCTCATTGCTTGAGAGACCCAAAGGTCCATCATTTCTGTGACCTCTGGGTGTTGTGTTTGTTGTATGTGCTTTGCAGAATGATTTTCAGGACTATTTTCCCATTGCTGATGCCACTTTTCCTCATCTTTTAACCATGAAGATATGATGGGCTGCTCGAGCTGAAGGCTTGGATATTTGGTATTAAAGTATGTAGCTGTTTCTTGCTGGCTCTTCTTTTGTTCATGATGCCAATCAAGAATTTCAATCTGCTGAGCCAATGTTGCATTTTCCTTCACAACAGGACAAGTATCTTTCTTCTTTTTCTTTTCAGATGTGTTATGCACATTCTGTGTTTGGTGTTCAGGACCTATGATACAGTTATGAGCATGCATTTTGATCAATAAAAAATCAGAAAAAACCACATTTGTGCTTCTTTCCAGGCCCTTTACTGCTTGCATTAGTGAGATCTTGTAATTTTTGTATGATGCATTTGTCATTGGAGTCCAGTTGCATCAAGCTCCCCTCATAGTCCATGGTCCTTTCAAGTAGGTCCACAATATGTTCTTCATCCACAAGATTTCCTCCACCATCCAGCCACTGTTCATCCTCCTTGGACAGCTTCTTCTTTGCCTGCAGATCAGCCTTGAGTCTTGTTTTCTTCTCATGGGTTTGCTCCTTAAGGATATTGAGACCCTTCTTGATGGTATCAAGGGGCTTCATTGTGAGACAGCTTCACCATGAGACAGTTTGCAAGGTAGAATCAACCATTCAGGATCAAATAATATGATGGATTATATAACAGATAAGTCCTTATTAGCTTATATTCAGGCATGGTAACTCCTATGTATGGGTTATAATCTGCCCAAAAGGTATGGGTTAATGGGTATCAGGGGTTTATGGGTTATAGGTATCAAATCCCTGCAAACAAGATTGGGAGACACAAAAACATATGGGGTTTAGGGGGTTATGGATTATATGGGTGATGGGTTAAGAGAGGTTTGACTGTATTGTCAGATCATGACTCCCTTTGACCCATCCCTTGCTGGATAGAGAATCCCCAATCTGCATCATATCCTCTCTCCAGTGCCCTGCAATGTTGTTGATCACACCCTCTGACTGACAGGCAATTGGTTTGCTTTGTCAATGACACAAGAATACCCATTTCCTGGAGCCCAACTTCAGATGCTGTGTAACCTTCAAGTCATACTTTGTAAAGTATGGTAGCCATGGCTCTCTGTACTTCAAGTGTGTGACACAGGAATATGTCTATCATATGACAGTCAATGACCCGAGTGCACCATGCATTCCTGAGGTTATGACCTACTTCAGCTTTGATGAATGGATGGGATACCTCATCATGGAATTCATTGATGCCACAACCCCAGCTGATGGTGCCTATGAAAAAGTCACCAACCCTCTGCAGTGGCTCAGTGAGATCCCCATCCCCCCAGATGTGGGAATTGGTTCTGTGGGAGGCAGATGGGCCTGCTGCAGACTATTCAAAAATTATGAGGCACCTCTACTTTTCTCAAGCAAGTGGGCTTTGCAAGCTTACATGAACAGAGTATGTTTTTATTTTTATTTTTTATTTTTAAAACTTTTCCAATCAACTGGCAGCCATTGAACATTACTAAATCTAGGCTCTCCAGTCGATTCCTGCAAGATGTCAGCCAGCACCAATAAGTTTTGTCAATGACAGGGTCTTTTTCACCCAGTCCAACATGGATAAGAGCAATTTCTTGCTTGATAAGAATGGCAAAGTGTGCATTGTCGATTTTGATGATGTGGTACTGCTGCCAGAGTCCTTTGCCAGTTATACAATTCATGCAAGCTGGAATCCCTTCACCAAAAAGGTGGCTGGTTACTTGGACTGGCTGCAGTCTTCTAACCAAAAATTGATGGGGAGGGCTGGAGCAATTTTACAAATGTCAGGTGACATGACTCTTGGTATGTCTATCACTACCATCATCATACTTGCAGTTGATGACAATAGGCCTGGATGAGAATGGCCATGAAAGACCTTCCTGTTAAATATTCATACTTATATTCACAGTCACCAACCCACAATTTGTGTGTGCAGCTATGTCTTTTGTAGGAGTTTACCAAATGGCCGCAGTATACCTTAACCAAAAAATATGCTTGATCTGGGTTCTTTTCCAAGCAACCTGTGAACCTACATATATACACTAATCAGCCATGGTAACAATTCATATTGATACTGCTATCATAGGGGATCAACCTATATACACATTCAAGAACCTCCCAAATGTATCTGTGGTCACTGAGGCAGTTGATTTTCTGCCTCATAAGTTTAAGTGTGCCATATCTGATTTTTCCAGACTGCATGGAAGACAACATGCTTTTGTAGTAGCTCATATTCTTGCTGGAGTTACTTCAGATCCTATTCACGAGCATTGGCTGTTGAATCTGTCTGCTCAACCAAGGGAGTAGTACTTGGTGTTTGATTAGGTGTTGGGCACCTGCACTGGACCAGTCATGGTGAAGCAGTACATATAATCTCTGACTGCATGTGGAAAACCTCATCACTAGCATCATCGCCTTTTGAGCAGGCTACTTGTGAAGGACGTGTTCTCAGCCTAACCCATGATTAGACCTGCCCTAGGGGTTCAGGCTCTAGGGCCAGACGCACCTAGAACAAGTACTCCTTCTGTAAAGACACACCTGTTTTGAAAACTGCTTGACTTGTCGCCCTTGCACCATTCTTTGATGGTGAGACTGACACACAGATAATGACTTGCAGACTTATTGGCAATCAGTCTTGTGCCCAGCCATTAAAATTCAGAGTCCACAGAAGCAGATCCTGATCCACCTCTTTCTGTGTTGTGAACAACATGCCAGGCAGCTCATGCACCATACATGTACCATCACTGGGGTGTATGTATGTATACACAAGTAGGGCATGAAGTGCATATTTCTGCCCTGGCATCACATGACCATGTCTCTCCAAGAATGGTCTTTGGGCACAACTTCCTTGGTCTGATCATTGATGAGGCACACAAAGCCCATAAGTTCAATAAATTCCATCAAGCAGTGTATGCCGTCTGCAAGCAGTCTGCAACAATGATCATGATGTCAGCAACTCTGGTTATGACTCAACTGCAGGTGTGTGGTGCTATGTGGTTATTAGTTATTAGTGGATGAAGTCATGATATTCTGTTGCTAATGTACACAACAGGATCTATGGATAATGGGTAGTCTGATGGGTATTCTACCTTTGAAGGATAAGGCAAATTTTGACAGAATGAGCCACAAACTGTCATGTGCACAGGCCAAGGATTGCCAAGCTGAATGTGACTCTGCAGAAGACCACCTTTGTGGTTTACTCACTGGAGAAGAGTCCTTAGAGGTGGATAGATCCACTGTCACATGGCTGGTTCTGCATAAGTGGGTACCACTTTTGTGCAATTCATTTTCCAAACACATCATCTGGCACATGCTTGATTCTCTTGACTACCATGGTCAGAAGATATTTGGCCTCCCTGTTGGAGATTGGATCACTTCTGTGTGATGTATATTTGGTGCGAGTTTTTACTTGCTTACATAAGCACTTAGAGCGCACATAGGTACTACACTTTTGGTACTAATCCCTCAGTAGTTGAGTCACTACTGAGGGTGAGTCTACATATTACTTACAGTACACTACTTACTGATTCCCTGTAGCTGCCTACAGGCACATCTAATCTATAGTAGTTGAGTCACTACTGAGGCTGCCTACAGCCCTTTTCTACACTCCCACCATACCATGAGCATGTTATGCTCCTTGAACTTCATGACTGGGAGAAGACCTGCCTTGCAGCAATTACAGATGAGTTGGTGCATTTGCTGTCCATGAATACTATTGGTGGCACTGGCAAGGTACACCAATTCTTTGTGTATTCATTGTATGGTGGTTTCTGGTAGGATTGGTGTGACCACAGGCATCCAGGATGCCTGCCACAGACTGGCACTTGTATGGTCTGTCCTTGCAGTGGGATGGGTGCCATCATATGGGCATTGAGGATGCCATCTGCCTATGTTAATTATGTTCACTGGCACCTCTGCTATGCTATGCTGTGCTAGCTGACCATCATAGATGCCTGCATGCATGGGCATCTAGGACACCCATTGTGCTTCATTCACCCCTTCTATTCTATGCTAGCCAACAATCACAACAGATGCCTGTGTGCATGGGCATCTTTGACACCCATATTCACTGTGACATGCTGTGCTCTCCTACTCTCATGCTTAGACACATCTTACTGATATTGTTATTGTCTCAGAACTTTTACATTGAATTCTGCCATGGTTTACCCCACCCTCATATGAATCCAAGTGCAGGCAATGATGCTTGGACAAAGCCAGGGTCACTTCAAGATTGGAAGGGTGATCAGTGCTCCACAAAGTTGGATGTGTTGGCTGAGATCATGGTTCACCATTTATCCAAGGACAATACTCAGCCCCTTACAGTCAATGAGAATGGCATGAATCTTCAGCCTGATGATTCACAGGTGGTAGTGGAGGATGCTGGTGTTGGAGTTTTGTACTTCTGAGTGCAGCAAGCACTGCTTATGTAATCTTACCATACTCGTCCACCACTTCTTTTTCCTTATACCTCAGACTTCATCCTGACTCGAAGACTGAGTTCACACCTTAGGTTCATAAAGTATCACCTCCACAAACATCCTTCAAAAGGTTATGAGCCCTGCTCATGCATAACTAAAAAACCAAGAGTACACCAGTTATAGTCTAAGCCTACAGAGATGTCCAACCCATCAGCTTCTACAACACCCACTTCCACACCCTCTACTATCTCATCAGTGAAAGCAAAACAGGCCTTGAGTTGCCTCTATGACATCCTGTCACTAGAAGACAACAGCTTGAACTTCCAGACATGGAAGGTCAGGATCCGTATGATACTCAATGTATGAGACCTGTGGGAGGTTGTCAGAGGTAACATGACTACTGTGCCAGACCTGAGAACTGACCCCATTGGCCATGCTGACTGGATGATCAGAGACAAGGAAGCATGCACCCAAATCATTCTGACTCTGAAGGACAAACCCTTAACAGGAGTTCTACATGCACCAACAGCAGCAGAAATCTGGAAAAAGTTATGTCAGCAGTATGAAGGGCACAGCAAGCAGACCATAGCCTATCTCATAGGTGAGCTCTTCTGTGGGACACTCTCAGAGGACAGTCCAATGCAAAACCAGCTTAATGCTATGTGGCAAAAAGCACACATACTAAAGTCACTTGGTCAATCCCTCAACAACTCCCTTGTAGCAATAGCCATGGTAATCTCCACATCCTCTGCATGACATGCCACTTTGCCTCTTCATAGCAAACACACACAGCAACATCCCTCACATGCACTGGATACTGGACTCTGGAGCCTCTGCACACATGTGCTGTCAACACAGTTGGTTTGTCACATACAAATGGCTTGTACCCACACAGCCAATCACAGTTGGAAATGGAAACACTGTGTATGTGGTCAGAGTCAGCCAAATAGTTCTCGATACAGAACTGGGGAATGAGGGAGAAGGCCATGTCATCCTACATGACATCTACTACATGCCAAACCTCACCTCGAATCTGCTCTCAATTGCATGCCTTGCCAGTCAAGGAATAATGACCACCTTTGAATGGAACAAGTGCAGTTTAACTGCTGGACAGATGACTGTTGGAGTCACTTATCAGCACAACACTCTGTACAAGCTCGCCACCAGAACACACACTCAAAAGCCTGCCATGCACACATTGTATAGCCCTCTCACAGCCCACATACAATGTTCAAGCATAGTGCACCAACCAAATTATGAAGGGAAACCACCAAATGAGACAAACCCATCTACATCCTATTCTGATGACTCCCATGTGCTCAATCAGCCCTACTCAGCTATGAGCAAGGACCTACAAGTGGTATCTCAGACACACCACTGGCCAAATGACAAGAGGCCTAGCCCAATGGAACAAGTTTTCTCCCAGGCTGAAATTGGCACCAGTGAAGGTCCTAGGTTCCTTGTTACCAAAGGCAGTGGTGAATATGGCTCAATGGAGTCAAACACCCACCTTGCATACAAGGGGAACCACTATGAGAAGCCTGAGGCAAGAATGCAAAGCAACATAGCCAAATGCACCACCCACATGTATTCTCTGCCTGACAAGCTCCAGGGGCACAACATAATACACACAGGTCAAACCATCCATCTACAAAACAATTCAACAATTGATCAAGCACCAAACAAGGTTATTACTGGAGAAACATGGTCAGCAATCTGCTTGCAAATGATCATGCACTCCACACACATACCTATGTCCAAACCTCAACTCCTTACTGCTGCCACATCACTCAAGGGCACACAGACTGCATTAATGAGGACTTTGCATGCATTCAAATGCATGTACAATCAAAACTGGGACACTTTGACCCTAGCACCTGGTATCCAAGTCCCAAAAAGTGATACTACAGTGACTCCAAAAACCCTTTCCATGTTTGCCCTATTTTCAGTGCATGCAGTGTACTGCCATACACATGGAGAATCACACTAAGCTTTGGTGGAGTCATAAATAGTACATAGTCCTGGCTGCAATTTGGCTCCAAGGTCATGTGATTTCATTCACACAGCCTGGAGATATGACCATTTTAAAACAGCATGTCCATGGAAAGGGTTTTTTCACTTTTGAATTGGTAACTAAGATCTTATTCAAAACATCCAATAATTGCTATTGTTTGGTGATACAAACAAAGATACATGTGTAAACAATATGTCTGAGTTTAAAAAATTCAAATACCTCATTGTTCCCAACCACCATTATGGTCAGACCCCTTTCTCTTACTCAGCAAAGCACCATTCTCTCTTTGCTTGACTCTGGCCATTCTGGTGAAGCTATTGCCAGGCAAATTGGTGTCAGCCCCTCTACCATATCTAAACTTCATTTTAAGAGGCATTCTAGCCTTCCTAAGGCCCTTGGAGGCCATCCTTCTAAGCTTTCCCCTGCCAATATTTGCCATGCTCAACATCTTATTACCTCTGGCAAGGCTGAAAATGCAGTTCAAGTCACCAAAGCCCTTGGAAACATCATCAACCAGCCTCTCTCTGCTAACACTGTTTGTCATCACTTGAAAAAATCTGGTATGAAGTCTGTAGTCAAGACCAAACATCCTATTCTCTCAGCCAAACATCACAAGGCTCACTTGGATTTTGCTTATACCCACAAGGACTGGACTATAGAGAACTAGAAGAGGGTTGTATGGTCTGATGAGACCAAAATTAATTGCCTAGGGTCAGATGGACACAAGTGGGCTTGGAAAAAGGCTGGGGAGGGACTTAATGATAGGCTGGTACAAGGAACTCTCAAGTTTGGAGGGGGTTCCTTGATGATGTGGGGGTGTATGACTTGGGATGGTGTTGGCTATGCTACAAAGATTGATGGTAGGATGGATGGGGACCTTTACCTTCAGATTTTGAAGGATGAGCTTCAACAAACATTGGAGCATTATGGTCTCAATCCATCTGATACAATCTTTCAGCAAGACAATGATCTGAAGCATACTTGCAAAAAGGTTAGAGATTGGCTAAAAGAGCAGGAGTTTGGGACCATGGTATGGCCTGCACAGTCTCCTGACCTCAATCCCATTGAACATCTTTGGGGTTGCCTGAAAAGAAGGCTTGCAAGGTATGAAACCCCCCTAATGGGATTCATGAGCTATGGGAGAGAGTTCAGGTGGAGTGGGAGGGGATTTCAGTGGAGGAGCATCAGAAACTAATTGAAAGCATGCCTAGAAGGGTTGAGGCAATGCTTAGAGCAAAAGGTGGATATACCAAGCACTGATAATATCCAAATACCCATGTAAATTCAAAAGTGAAAAAACCCTTTCCATGGACATGCTGTTTTAAAATGGCCATATCTCCAGACTGTGTGAATGAAATCACATGACCTTGGAGCCAAATTGCAGCCAGGACTGTGTACTATTTATGACTCCACCAAAGCTTAGTGTGATTCTCCATGTGTCTGGCAGTACACTGCATGCACTGAAAATAGGGCAAACATGGAAAGGGTTTTTGGAGTCACTGTACAGACCCTGTACAAGTGATAGCAAGTGCACCACCTGTAAACACTCAGGATATGACCAGTGAAGCAGAGCCAACACCTGCACACTCACCAGTTACCCCTGCAGCTGCAGATGCAGGCAGCACACACACAGAAATGGACCAAACAACCCCAGATCTTAAATTAGGCACTCGAAATGTTGAGGGGGGACACAGGAATTTCCAACATCACCCAAATGAGCCACTTGTTGATTACAATTGGCCTCTGATGCCATCCAATGAGTCTGAGAAGCACTCAGCACATTTTGAGGCTCTTGCCTCAAAAGTTGAACAAATGGTGGTCCTAGACTCACCTACCAGTCCATCAGAATGTTCTCCCACCCACTCCAAACCCAGAGAATGGATACAATGCCTGAAATGACTGAGCTCTCACCTGCAAATGCCCTATCTGTCAAAACTGGCACCCAAGCAGCAAAAGTCTCTCTATCTCAGCCAAAACAAATGCAATCCTGAAAGAAACAGTGTCAGAGTGACATTATGGACCCACAGTCATGGAACAAGAGATGATGCAAGTGGAGGGGGTGTGGTGACAGGGTTAGAAGGAAAATGAGCCCACTGCGAGGCTGTGGAGTTGCATCACAATGATCAACAATGGACTGCTTACAAATCATGCACATGCAACAACAAACCTGAGGTAATCAACAAGGCTACTTGATGCTTTAATGGCACACCCTGGTGTCACTGCCAGTGCAATTTTATATCTGTTTTATAGCTACAATGAAGATGGCTAACACTGGAGGCATTATCTAATGTTTGAGCCACAATCATTGAAAGAACATGAAAGAAACAGATACTATGTTTAAGAAGATTGAACATTGGTTTTTGTCCCCAGTGTAACATGGTACATATGGTTTATTTCTCAACCAGAGACTTGCTGAGGGAGCATGTTGGAGTTTTGTACTTCTGAGTGCAGCAAGCACTGCTTATGTGATCTTACCATACTCATCCACCACTTCTTTTTCCTTATACCTCAGACTTCATCCTGACTCAAAAACTGAGTTCACACTCTTAGGTTCATAAAGTATCACCTCCACAAACATCCTTCAAAAGCCAGGAAGGAGCCTGACCATGTGGTGGTCTTTTCAGCATTTCCAAGTTCAAACACTGTAATCATTGATGGAAGTGTGATGTGTATTTGCACTGTTGTTATTATTAACTCCTGTATCTAGATTCTCCAATTACACAGCATCAAGGCATTGGAACTCCATGGTAAGATCAGCCCAGTGAAGCAGAAGACAATCCTCAATGAGTTCTGGGCATTGACACAGGATGCTGGTGCATGGGTGCTCATTCTCTCATTAGTTGGAATGGTTGGGTTGAATCTGGCATGTGCAAACATAATGATTATTGCAGTAAGTATTTGCATATCCTATAGAACAACAGCTCATGTCATCCAACAGGATACTCTGTGGTTGGCATTGGAGGATGAACAATTGCATGGCCACATATATCAGTACCCACAACAAAAACATGTGCATTTCTACTGGCTTGTTGTGTGGGGCACCCCTGATGTATTCCTGAATAATATTGCTTTCAACAAAGGTAATCTGCATAAAGCATTCACTGGCTTAGATGACAAGTCAAGTAAGTCCTCATCACTCTTATGCTATATAAACTACATGCATTCAATACTACAGAGGCGATGTTCACTGGTACAACTCCTGACATGGATGATAGTGATGGTGAAGATGAGGATGGAGTCAAGCATGAGGAAATCGAGATGGATCTTGATCCACCACAACTGAGGAATAAAAAGGGTAGAAAGAAGGCTTGGGACAAGCACAACAAGGTGCCTGCTACCCCTCTGCAGCCTGCCACTAAGCATGCAGACCAGATCAGCCCTCCATCTGCTGGCCATGCACCAACCCAAGAGATCAACTACTGGTAACTCCAAAGCCAAAGATAATCTGAAGGCACAAGGCTCAACCTCAGCCATCAGTACCCCTCCTGCCATTGTCACTGCCTCTACCCATCAAACTGATCTGTTCTTTCTGTCACCCCCAAGCAGCTGCCCTTCTGCTGCCAGTGACATATCAGGTGATATTCCACCTGCCAACAATATTACCCTCACCCTGTGGAGTGCAGATACAGACCCACTCTTCCTCCAGATGCTGAATGATGTAAACTGGCAGAAAGATGACAAGGAGCTGGAACAATTATCACAATTGCAGTTGCTAGGGGACACAACATCCAGTGATAATGATGCTGACAGCATTAGAGCTCCACCATCACCGCTGACCCCTCCCCCACCAACTCCTCATGAAGTTGGAGATATCACACATGGTGTCACACCATGCCATAATCAAGCTGTTGTTGGCCAGTTGAGCACATGTGAAGAGCAGGAGTTGAATATGCATTCTAACCCACTTTTGTTAATCCCCTTCATGCCAGGTTAGGGTTTGAGATGACATTTTGAGCCATACCCCTGAATATCACACAACTCTGCACCCATACTATGACACTAGCTTTTCAGAACAGGCAGATTATAAGTGAGTAAGGACATAAGCTTGTCAGGACTGTCAGACAATATGCTATTCAGTACACCAGCCTATCAGAGCAGCCAGACTTTTAAGTGACTCAGGGCATAACTTGGCAGAACAATCAGACTATAAGTTACTCAAGACATAAGCTTGTTGGAACAGCAGCCATGAGAATGGGTATAAAACGGTCAAAAAAATGCTGTCTTTTGGAACTTGTGAATGTTGGGATGAGAATCCACACTCTAGACAGGGTAGGAATGGTCAGGTAGCCTAGTGGTAAGGCACCCCAGTACTAGTGGGAGGACCCAGGTTCAATCCCTGGTCTGGCCAGTATTTTCAGTCATTAGTGAAGACATCTAACTCCAGAGAAGATTTTGACAACAATTGCTCATGATCTGGCTGACTGAGGGCCAGCATTTTGGCATGCACTGGCAGATTAGGTGATCAGTAAATATAAGGACTAAATATGAAAAGGAAACTTACTCCTCAGTAACTCCAAGCTACTGAGGAAGGGAGAAAATTTATCCTACTGTATGTTCGCATTTTTGCTTATGTAAGCTAAAGGAGGTTGTTGCTTTGCAGAGGGAACCTGTGGAAGAGCTGTAGGTAACCTCAGTAGTCTGGCAAGCTACTCTATTATTAGTATGTACCTGTAGGTAACTACAAGGTACCAATGAGATAGAAATAAACCTAAGTAATGAATGTACTCACCCTCAGTAGTCTGGCAAGCTACTGAGGGACTAGCAAAATAGTCTACTACTATGTGCGATGCAAAGTGATTATGTAAGCTAGCAAACATGCGCCAACAATGGCTGGTTGCATAATACTCCAACATAAGCAACAAACCTTTGCATCAAAGTAAGTACTACTAAGAGGGCAGTTTAATATTCCAACAGAGCCCTCAAAAGCAAAGCTGGGCCTGGACAGCACTAGACCCACTCAGGGTGGTCAGACTATAAGTTACTCAGGGCAGCAGCTAGTTAAAACCTTCAGATGTGTCAGAAATTATCAGTAAAGCACCAATTTGGCACAAAGGCACAGCTCTACACTGCAAACAGTACAGATTATTCACAGACCTGGTACCACCTGCAGATTTCACAGACACTACAGACTCTACAGACTCTATAGAGTAGATAGAGTAGCAGAAAAACATTGGGTAGGGGGATGGACATGAAACCATGGATGATGGTCAAGGACATGTGGGAAATCATAGTGAACCTTTAAAGAATCACACTGACAATCTGGCTACCAGGGAATCTTTGTCATACACACCTCTGGATGTGAAGATGGGCATATCTCTACATTGGCTGGGAAGAATCAGATGAGACATATGACAATTTGAATGGCTCAATGAGGGGAACATTATCAGACAGGCATGGTGAGAGGAACTGCCCAGAAATGAGCAAGATATTACACATAGAAAATACTGAGTGTACTTGCACCTAGAATATGGAATATCTCTAGAACAAGTAGACATATTGGAACATGCTAGGCACCATTATGTATATGTCAGTGAGTAGTATCAGTGTACAGAAGTGCAAGAGTTCCAGTACAGAAATGGTAGAGATATATGCCCAGACTTGTTGGATACAAAACTTAACATATCTCATTATCTACAAGCATTCACGGCATTTGGGTGGTATCATCAGGTAGGACTTGCTGAGTACTATCATCCCTCAAATTTGCGAAACGAGCGGTCGAGAATTGCATGAGTTATGAGTGAATTAATCTGTCAGTAACAGCCTCAAGACTGACTTGTCATTTCGGGCTCACAGTGAAGTCACGTGATGTCACATGACCGTGAGTAATGTACATGTCAGCAGGCATATATAAACCTCACTCTCGCTCTTCATCTCTTCTTCACTCGTCTCCCACTTGTCTCCCATTTGGTGTAGCCCTCCTCTGTCCCATGCTCATCCCTCTCTCTCTCCCTCTCTCTCTCCCTCTCTCTCTCCCCACTCTCCTCTCTCTTGCCCCCTCTTACCTCCCTCGCTTGGCCTAATGGACTCCAGTTCGTGATGGGTCTAGATTCATTTCTCAGTTGGCATAGGCCTAATAGCCCTTAATTAGTGTACTCTGTATTTCCAGTGTACCACTACTAATTGTGTTGAATCAAAACTGATAAAATGATGCACTTGAGTGAAGTAATAATTAAGTGGTGGGACTATGTCAATATGCAGACCATTTTTGCTGATGTGGCTAGGGGAGTGACTGATAGCACTAATAATTCACTGTACTAGATACATATCTTATAGACTACTGGTTCTGACAACCTGGTGTACTGAGTAACTTATAATCTGACAGTCCTACAAACTATTGTGCTAAATAGCTTATAATCTGATAGTTCTGACCACCTGGCATACTGACCAACTTATAGTCTGACAGTTCTGACAACTCTTGTGTACTGAGTAACTTATAGTTTGGAAGTTCTGCCCACCTGGTGTACCAAGTATCTTATAGTTTGACAATTCTGAATGTCTGGCTGACTGTTGGTACTTCTTTGACTGATTTGACTGCTGCAAGTCCTGTCAGTCACTGTAATTGTCACCAGAAAAAATGTAGGTTTCCTGATGAATATTGTAAAATACAAGATGTCTCATTGATTGACATGACTCACCAATCTAAGAGAGTAGTCCTCAAAGAATGTTCCTGCCCACCTCTCTATCTTATGGAAGGGATTTAACTGATGGACTTCTATGCAACACATGCTACACAAGACTGGCTGTAAGCACATTCTGTGCACCTAAACATGCCATCCCCCCTGCACTTAATGCACACCCTGGGATTAGGTGGAGCTTGCATATCATGGAGCACAGATAGATATATCTCCCTGTATGGCACCCACTCTGTGAGGGATGTATCCTAGTAATTGAATAAGTTACTTCTAATGAAGGGTATAGTATGTGTCTTACCTGCCCCCTTGGTAATCTCAAGGGATGGATGGGTCCATCATACATGTCAGAATATGGTTGTTCTGGCTCATCTGGCATAAGTGACAGGTGCTCAGTATTTACACTGGCCAGACAAGTAGGTGACTGTTCAAGATTGCTACCAATCCAAACTCTCTTCTGATGAGAAGCATTAATCATTTTGTCCCTACACTGCCTCCCTGAGGTGACTGGTTTCCATGAAACATGGATAACAGGGGTTGAATGTGTGATCTTGAATGTTTTCAACTTACCCATGTCCACAGCTGTGAAGGTGGCTGCAGTGTTCAACCCTAAACCCTGATTGCCATGATTCACCTCAGTTCCAATATAGAAACATGACCATTGTTTCAGAACATTAATGAGGCACAATCATTTTTGTATCTATTACTGTAAGGATCTCTAGCTATATATAGTACTATATTTCAAGTCTGCCAGCAGCAATGCACTGTGCTCTGCAACTAAAAATTTATTTGGCTAACAGCAGAATAGTGAATGCAGGGACATTTATGACATGACAGTGGGAAATTTGTCTAAGTTCTGTCAAGAAGGGTGTAGCATTGGCACCCTAGGCTTCATAGTTCAACATTGTTACATCATCACTCATGGCAGAATCCAGCTACAAAACCAGCAACTACAGCAGCAAAGAGCAGTCAGATCCACCCCCAGCAGGAGCAAAGGGGACCACTCTGCAAGATGACAAGATTTGTATTCTCCAGGATAATGTTCAAAACTGGATTGCAGGTGATGCAACCAAAAGGAAAACCATCTTCAAAAATGTAGGGGATGCTGTCCTTCAGCTAAGTCCCAATAAGAATCTCAAGAAACATCATTGGGAGGCCAAAAAAAAGGTTGGTGGTCAGCAGAGTTATCATTGCATTGCTAACATGATATTGAAGGCACTCAAAAAACTTGGCTTTTTAATTGTAGCCATAAACAGTCCCAGAAGAAGTTGGTGACACATGGCCAAAGGTGGAACATGTGGTCTGTTATTGCTCACCAGCAAAAAGAGAGAATCCATGGTGTACTGGAACTCTCAGGGTACAAGCCAGGGACTTCCACATGGATTTCCAAGTATCAATGGGCAGTGGCCAAGGTAATGAAAAGTATGTCTGCTGAGGAACTGGATCAAGCAAAGGAGACTGCAGACACTTGGAATAATATGAGGGTGCCTGTGGAGGTATGAAGCCAGTAAGTGAGGTCTTCTACTACCACACAATTTATCTTACCACAGTGCAGAGCTGCAGAGGCTAAGGGCAGACAGTATGCCAAGCAGTTTGCAGAAGAAATGTGGAAGCAATGTGGTGTGTGAGTGGTAGTGATGGGGGCTTGGTCAAGTGTGTACAATGATGTATTGACCACTTTGTGAGTGTTGATTGCCATTGATTCTATCCAAGCTAACATGCGAAGCCATGACTACAATGACAAGATTGGTGATGGGAGGTTATTTGATAACTGGGGAAGAATGCAAGACCAGTGGGCCCAGTACACTCAAAGTGCATTTAGGCAGGAGGCTGATGACCCCCAGAATATGGATGGGGAGAGCCCACAAGTACCCAAGGTCCACAAGGGGCAAAAATGGCCAGAGGTAGAACTCAAGATGTCCAGGTATGGAACTCCTGAAATCCCCACTATTCTCAACATGACTGTACAGGAGAAGATGGATGTTGTACAAGCATTTCTAGCCTTTTATTACCACACTTCCATTCCAATTCCTTAAAGGTTGTAGGCTAATATTTCATTTATAGGGAAAGCATCTGGGCAGCCAAAGGCAGCTGTTCCCTGGGGTGCAGTGTGCAATGAACCCACCACATTTATTGCCCCACAGTACCTGCCTCCAAATTTCAAATTCAAGGAGCCTACATGACTGACCAGTCACAAATTAACCACACTTTTGGAGTGGTGGCAGGATAGACAGGTATGCAAGCCCCAGGATGTGTTCCAGTTCAAAATGTGGGTACAATCAGATGGGTCCACCCATCCCCCAGTGGCAAGCAAGGATGCAGGTTCAGACTGAGCAGGTTCTTTGCAGCACCCTATGAGGAAAAATACCAAAGGAAAAGGTACAAACTCATAGCAATAAATGTTGTACTGCAATTCATGCTTACAATAGGGAAGGCCAATGATGGGCATGGTGATGATGAATGGGAGGATATAGACATAGACATGCTAAGTGATAGCACTGACACTGATGACCTGGTGGATGATGGATGGATTAGCAGTGATACCATGGGAAGCCATTCAAATGGCAAGGGTAAGTCTTTGGATCCATAACATAGCTGGTTGAATGGAGACAACCTTGTACAGGACCATCAACACAGCCTAGGACACATTCCAAGCCCAGGTTACACAGCCAGAGGGAGGGTGATTCTACCATGGGCAAATCTTTGGGTATGGCATTTCTTGAACATATGAATGACCTTGATACAAGATTTGAATAGGTAAAATGATGGAGGGGAATTCCAATCCAGGCCACACCCATAAGTTGCTGAAAATTGGTCCTCCAAAGGGACAGAAGCTGCTGCCCAATACAAAGTCCTTAAGAATCAAAAACAAGGCTGTGGATACCCAAATTGATGGAGTGAAGTCCAGGGAAAAGGATGAAACCAAATGTAAGTAGCTCATCCATCATTTAGGTCTCCATGTGGGCATTGTTGAAAACAGTTGGCAGCTGGTAGCAGATATTCAAAACATATGACTGCCCCCACAGCCTGCAGTAAAGTCAAAGGCAGGAAAATTTCAAACTTTCAGACAACAGGTTAGTGACATGCTTCAGCAGAAACCATTGATTGACAATGACAGATTCATCTGGTACTGGTACCCAACATCCTCACAAGAAAGAGACACTGGCATCCAATGATGTAACACAGTCTGCAGGGGCCATCAAGCCCAATTTCCCTGGAAAAGGTAGGACTCTCATGATTTCAAGTTTCTCTGACTTATCCTTGGTCATTATAGAAATGCCATTGCCAGATATATCAGGGGCCAATGTTGTGGGGGTATGGGTATGGCAGTCAGGTAGATCCAGGAGACCTTCCAAGTGCCCAGACAATGGCTTTCCTGCACCAACTCCTAAAAAATCATGTAACACCTGATGTATAATTGTTAGACCACCATAAGCAATTCCCCTGATTGTGGTAGATCACCTTGTTTACAAGGTCACTACAACCCATAATGCCATGTGGATGGTACATTTTTTGAGGTCCCATGAATATACTGTTTTTGGTGTGCCACTTTCATGTTGAATGTCCGTCTAATATGTTTATTATTGAACTACAGTGCTAGAGAGGTTCAAGGTATTGCAGACAATATTAATCACCAGTGATGCTATGCCCTATTATTGGCTGCCACTGTTGGTGTGTCTGTATATCTAACATGGCCAAGCGTCTGTCTTCCTGTCATAAATACTCGGGTGCTGTGTGAATAACTTCTCTTCGAAGTCCTGCAAGAGTCTGATGTTTTCATGGCTGCAGCTTTGCAATAATGCGACATATACATTGAATGGTGTCAGTTCTCCTGTTGGTGGCTTGCCAATGTTGATTATGCATCTTTCAATTGTTTGTGCCTGTGCTTGATAGTCCATAAACATGTATGCTGGTGTCATTGGGAGTTGCATTCTTGATACCATTTTTTGTTTGCCATCAGGCATCCTAACATTGAAGGTATTCATTATGGGTACTATCAGCAATACACTGTCCTCGAGTCCTTCCAATGCTTGTGCTATTGTGTGTTTCATCCAAACCAACACATACAATGGCAGATACCCATATAAGCCAAAAACCACTTCAGAGTAAACAACGGGCAGTAGAATCTGGGGGAAATGAAGGAATAACTGTGGTTGTTTGGTCCTACAAACAAAGATACACACATAAACATTATGTCTGAGTTTGAATATGTTCACACACTTCTTTATTCCCAACCTTTACCACCATGAGATCTCTCTCTGCTACCCAAAGGAATACTATCCTGACTATGCTTGATTCTGGTCATTCTCCTGCTTCTATTGCCTCTAGTACTGGCCTACATCACTCCACCATCTCTAGGCTTCATTCCAAGGAGTGTTCCAGCCTGCAAAAGTCCACTGGAGGTCATCCATCCAAGCTCTCCCTTGCTAATGTCTGCCATGCCATCCACCTCATCTCAACTCAGAAGGCAGAAAATGCTGTGCAGGTGACCAAAACCCTCACCAATATTATCAACCAACCCCTCCACCCAAATACTGTCCACCAGCACTTGAAAAAGACTGGTATGAAGGCTGTAGTAAAGTGAAAACAACCTATCCTCTCTGCCAAGCATCACAAGGCAAGGTTAGACTTTGCCTATGCTCACAAAGATTGGACTTTGGAGGACTGGAAGAGGGTGGTATGGTCTGATGAGACTACAATCAATTGCCTGGGGTCAGATGGGCACAAATGGGCATGGAAAAAGCCAGGGGAGAAGCTGAGTGATAGGCTAGTAGAGGGGACACTGAAGTTTGGAGGAGGTTCTCTGATGATGTGGGGCTGTATGACTTGGGAGGGTGTTGGATATGCTACCAAGATTGATGGTAGGATGGATGGGGACCTATACCTTCAAATTTTGAAGGATGAACTACAAGAGTCCCTTCAATATTATGGTCTCCATCCTCCTGACATCATCTTCCAGCAGGACAATGACCCCAAGCACACCTGCAAGCAGGTCAAGGAGTGGCTAGAAGAGCAGGATTTTAGGACTATGGTATGGCCTGCACAGTCCCCTGACCTTAACCCTATAGAACATGCCTGGGGTTACCTCAAGAGGAGGCTTGCAGAGTATGAACACCCTCCCAAGGGGATATTGGAGTTGTGGGAGAGGACTCAGGTGGAGTGGAACAATATACCAGCTGAGGAGTGTCAGAAGTTGATTGAAAGCATGCCTATGTGGGTTGAGGCAGTGCTTAAAGCAAAAGGAGGCTATACCAAGTATTGATATCCCTTAGATACCCCTCACTTTTCAAAAGTGAATAAACATGTGCAATGATGTAACTGTTTTATAATTGACATATCTCAAGGACTACTGCACCACATCACATGACCCTGGGACCATTTTGTAGTGAAGAGTGAATGCTACCATCCATCTCAGCAAGGCTAAGCAGGATTCCCATGCCTCATGGTGCTACACTGGACTTAGTACAAAACAGCCAAACATTGCACACATTTTTTCACTCACTGTAACTCCCTATCCAGTGAAATCAGCTGAACTTGATCCACAGGCTGCTCCCCCTCCACCAATCTCAACCTATCCCTCATCTCCACATACATTGCCCTTTGTTCCACCAACAAACACCATTCCCCCATTCCCTCCACCAATTTATCTGCATATGTATTGTAAACATATATGAGAGCTTGATCTAGTTTTGGATTGATACATCTTAGCTTCCATTTTCCCAGGCAAAACTGACAGGCTACTGCCCTCGTGGCCATCACTATACCATGGTCAGCATAGTGTAGCTATGAAAATATTTGACTAACACTCAGCCTGGGGGGTTGCAAACCTATCATTGTCCAACTTAAAATGTGCTAGCATATTCAACAATTCCCCCCATTGTTCTAGGGACCACTAAGTTCTTATACACCTAAATCAAGTGCAAATGTACCATCTGCAGTTTTTTGGTGATTTTCCTGGGCTGGGCCACCAGGGGAGTGTGGTTCTGGATCCAGCCCATGAGTATCCACAACTATGGACATCTCAGACTCTGATCCATGCCCAGAAGAGGGCAATTGACCAGAGTCCTGAGACTCAGGTGAGTTTGTTGCAGATAACGAAGGTAAGACACTTGCCTGCAGCAGATGATATGGTAATAACACTGGAGATATCATCATTGCATCCGGAAGTGGCCGATTTGAGCATTCGACCAGTGGGGATCCTAATGGCAGTGATGCCAGGTGTCCAGTTATGTTGAACATAATAATGAGTTTGCCAACAAGTCATGTACCTTGGATCAGATTGCTGCAGTGCATGGGCATTGGCAAAATTGGCTGGTGTAGTACCCCTGTCCCTACAAAGGATGGTTTGGGTGGTGGAGTCCAGCCATCTAAAGGGAAACTGAAATGCAGGGCCAGGGGTGGAGTGGTGGGCCACAGTGCTTCAGGAGCCTGTGATGTTGTCAGCAACTGTGAATCCAACCACTCAATCAGTGCCATTGTGTGAACAAGAGAAAACATACTGAGATGGGATGGCCTTGTGGTGTGAAAGGGTGTGTAGTTGCTAGAGCATGTTTTGGTGGCCACGGTGGTGGTGGTGGTGAGGGCCATCACAGGTAATCCTAGGGGTATTGTGACAACTAGCAATTAGTGGAAGATAGATAGTACTTACCCCAAGAATATCTCTTGCAGCTGGTTGTGGTCAAGGGGGTCCCCATTCCACAGTTTCTGTTACATGTTCTGCAGACTGGGACATGGTTGCCAGGGATGGTGGGGGAGGGGGTGACCACCCCATGGAGTCAAATGTACCTGAATATAACTAATTAACTGCATTACTGCATGCAGAGTCTACACACCAGTTTGCCCAGCAGTGTGATCAACAAAGTGAACATTTTGGGAACCCATTTGATGATTCCTATCTAACAGTTGAACAGGGTGGAAAAAGATAAAATGCAGTCACCTAGATGTTTATAAATGAAAATGTGGTGATTATGTCAGCACCACATGCTGAATGGGCCCATAGTACATGAGCAACAAATGTCTAAGTATTCCTACTGTAGATTTATAGATGAGTCATATTTATTCCAACCATATTCCAACCTTCATTGGTAGCCTTTGTGATGAATTCAGCCCCATGTAACCATGACAAAACACATGGCACTATGTTAGCTTATGTAATCACTTTCACTGCAGCAGTTGGGCACCATCTACCCTTTTTCCTAGTTCTCTCTACATCAATAACTAAATCCATCCTCATCAATGGATAGCCCCACTGCCCCCCCCCACCTTTACAGTGGAAAAAACCAGCCTTCCACCATCCACATCCACCCCAATCAATCCCATGGATGTCATTAACCAAGTTACTGAGAGAACATCTGGCCATGATACAAGTTGTAAATGATACAAAAGTATGGTGGGATTGCTATGAGGCCATTTGGGAACAGCTTGTAAGTAAAACATGTTATCTTCATGTTCTATAATATATTTCATACTAGAACTACATGCATGCTATCAAGTGTTCCCTTCCTCGTGGGTTTTCCATGCCCCACATTTTAATTGCATTGGATGTGCAACTACCAGAGCCAAACATAGAGGCTTTTGTAGATTGGCCAAATTGGGCAGCTATTATCCACAGCTGTCTGGAAGAGTTAGTAGGTCACCAGTGGGCTTCTCTTGGAGTAGAACCACTACCTCAAGATTCAGAGGTGCCAGAGAGGGAGAAATCACAGTCTTGTGACATACCAGTGATTGGAGAGGGTCTATGGGATGTGGGCCAGTCAATAGAGAAGGGGAAGGGAAAACAGATTGCAGTGAGTGTGGATACTGTACCTGCCATGGATGAAACTAGTAGGGACATCTGAGAGTCCTCCAATGCACCAAGCCAGGTTGATGACCCCTTACACCATTCTCAAAGAACCAGAAAGATCAAATTGCAGCTGTATGTTGATAATGATGATGCCCACAGTGCTGCAATGGTAGCCACCACCCCAATCCCAACCCCTACCTCATCCAGCACTGTGCATCGCCCCTGTGAGGACTTGCTATCCCCTCCAGCTGACTATACCCCACAACTTGAGTCTGATAGATGTGCCACATGTGTATGCCACAGCTTCCCATGTGCACAATGCAAGCCCAGCCATGCATGCTATCAATGCCACATGTTAAAACATAGCTGTCCTCTGACCAATGCAAGAACCAGACACTTTTGATGGAACAGATCCAAAGAAACTCTGGACCTTCTTGGTCCAGTGCGAGTTGTGTTTCCAGGATTGCCCAATGGCCTTCTGCCAAGATAGGAATAAGGTTACATTTGCCCAATCATACCTGAAGGGCATGGCCCTTGAGTGGTTTGAACCAGACCTTCTTAACACCAGAGATCCTGCAGACCATCCCTTGTGGATGGACAGTTGGCTGGACTTTGTGGCAGAACTCCAGACCACCTTTGGACCACATGACCCTGTTGCCAACACCAAGCACCAACTTGATCATCTTCACATGAAGGAGAACCATCACATCAACCACTATGTGGTTGACTTTAACCATTTAGCCTCTCAGATCCAAGGCTATGGAGATGGTGCCTTGTGTCATCTATTCTACTCCAGACTTCCAGACCACATCAAGGATGAGCTCAGTAGAATTGGTAAACCAACCACCCTAAACAGTTTGCATACATTGTCACAGGAAATTGATGCTTGCTACTGGGAATGCAAGGACAAGGTTGCTTGTCAGACCAAGTCCTCTGGGGGAAGCTCTGGTACCAATACCAGTAGTAAGCCCAACCCCAGCAACAAGGGTGATAAGCAGAAGTCCAGCTCTGGAACCCAGCCTTCTACTACCAGTACTCCAGCATCATCTAGCTCTACCCTGAAATCTTCTAACAATCAGTCAAACTCTGGACAAACCTCCACCCTCACAAACAAGCTCGGAAAAGATGGCAAATTGACTCTGGGTGAATGATAGAGATGTTTTGAGCAGAACCTCTGCATGTTCTGTGGAAATGCTGGACATAAAGCTAAAGAGTGCCCCAGGTCTACCTCCCATGCAGCCAAGGCCCATGCAGCCACAGCAACCAAGTCAGAACCCAAACTGACTGCCTCCACTGAGGCAAAAAAAATAGAGAGCAGCTCTCAGAACTCCACACAGCCTGGGAGTTGCATTGATACTGACTGTGCACCTGTGGAGGCATGTCTCAATGTGTCTGCTCTTTCAAATCCAATTTCATTGAAGCCTTCTGTGACTCTCAACTCTTATGATATTCCAGAAATTTCAGCCTCAATAGACTCAGGTTCAACCCACTGCTTTGTAGATTCCATTTTTGCCAATATGCACCACCTTTCCACATATTCCATTCTGTCTCTCATCCTCTGTTTGTTTGACAGTGTGACAACAACATCCATTGATAAAACTGCTAACCTTTCTGTCCATTTCCCATCTGGAGATGTCACCAATATGACCTTCTATGTAACTCCATTGGATTCTGAGTGTAAGATCATTCTTGGACATAACTGGCTCACCTGCTACAATCTGTTGATTGATTGGGTATTGGGCAGTATTAAATTCCAGAACCTTGCATCTCATTTGCCAGTGCTGACATCACCCTCTGCCTCAGAACTATCTCTGAGAGACTCCAGAGATACCCCCAATGGTTCTCCAAACTCCACTTCACTTACTGCAGTTGACACATCCTCTCCACCTGGCCTTTGAGCACCCAACATCTCACTGATCAACACAGCAGCTTTTGTGTGTGCTTGTAAGTTGGATGGCTCACTCCAGTTCTCCCTCCAAGTTTGACCCCAAGATAATGCCAAACTCTGGGCTGCCACTGTGCAGGACACACCAGACTTATTATTGGTACCCTTGGACTATCATGACTATCCTGACATGTTTAGTAAGGCAAAGGCTTCCACACTTGTGCCTCACTGAGAGTTTGATCTCAAAATCAAATTAGAGGAAGGAACTACTC
The DNA here is from genome assembly GCA_024613145.1 of Pisolithus marmoratus. Taxonomy (NCBI): domain Eukaryota; kingdom Fungi; phylum Basidiomycota; class Agaricomycetes; order Boletales; family Pisolithaceae; genus Pisolithus; species Pisolithus marmoratus. The sequence continues at coordinate 246,886 of JANFAE010000071.1, forward strand.
CACTGTTGGGAACCCTCTACTCCCTCTCTCTGGTTGAGCTTACAGCTCTCTGGACTTTTATAGATGAGAACCTTGCTACTGGCTTTATCTGCCCAATGTCCTCTCCATATGCTGCCCCTGTCCTTTTCATCAAAAAGAAGGATGGGTCTCTTCACCTGTGTGTTGACTTCAGGGGTCTCAACAAGATCATGATGAAGGATCACTACCTGCTTCCTCTCATCTTGGACTTACTCAATTCACCTAATCAAGCTAAGGTATACACTAAGATTGATCTCCAACATGCCTATCACCTTGTGCACATTGCCAATGGAGATGAGTGGAAAATGGCCTTCTGGACTTGCTATGGATCTTATGAGTGGCTCGTGATGCTGTTCAGACTTACCAATGCCCCAGCCACATTTCAATGCTTTGTCAACTCCATCTTTGCAGACCTCTTGGATGTTTGTGTCATTGTCTACCTAGACGACATCCTAATTTACTCAGATAGTATCAAAAATCACAAGAAACATGTTCATGAGGTACTTCACAGACTCTGGCAACACAGCTTGTATGCCAAACTGGAGAAATGCAACTTCCATTCAGAGTCTGTAGAGTATCTCAGATTCTTCCTATCTCCTGATGGTCTGACAATGTCTGAGGACAAGGTTAAGGCCATTCATGACTGGCCTGAACCCTGTAAAGTGAAAGATATTCAATCCTTCCTCAGCTTTTCCAATTTCTACCATCAATTCATTTATAACTACTCTGATATTGTGGTGCCCTTGACATGTCTTACCAGAAAGAACACACCCTGGAGTTTCTCCAAGGAGTGACACTGGTCCTTTAACCAGCTAAAAGAAGCCTTTTTGTCCACTCCTATTCTCACCCACTTCCAACCCAGACTTATGATAATGGTTGAGACTGATGCCTTGGACTATGCCATTGCTGGCATTTTGTCTGTCTCATGCCCAGACAATGAAATATGTCCCATGGCCTTTTATTCTCAGACCTTGACTGCTCCAGAGTTGAACTATGATACACATGACAAGGAGTTACTAGCAATATATGAGGCTTTCCAGACTTGGCATCATTACCTTGAGGGCCCAACACAACCTATAGACATTGTTACTGACCACAAAAATCTTGAGTATTTCTTGACCTCTAAGGTTCTCACCAGGCATCAGGTGTGCTGGTCCAAGTACCTTTCCCAATTCCATATGATTATCTGCTTCCACCCCAGTAAGCTCAGAGCAAAGCCTGATGCCCTGACTAGATGATGGGACATCTACCCCAAAGAGGGGGATGGGGACTATGCTCGAGCTAACCCTCAGAATCTCTGTCCTGTTTTCACCAATGAACAACTGTTGAACTCCCTATGTGCTACCTACTTGGAAACCCCAGTACTCTGTGCTAGCATGATTATGGATGTTGAACAACTCCATGCCAAAATAAAGTCTGCCTTACTGTCAGACCCCCTTAGCCAAATCCACCTCCCCAATTCCTCAAATCCTTATTGGAAACTAGATGATACTGGATTACTATGTCTAGATGGTCATATCTATGTACCAGATGTTGATGACCTTCAACTCCATGTACTCCATCATAAGCATGATCATCCCCTTGCAGGCCACTTCAGACAAAATTGTACACTAGAGCTCATCTGTCATGAATATACATGGCCAAGTGTCCAAACTTTCATCAAATCCTGCACCACTTGTGTGCATGCCAAAACTCTGAGACACAAACCATATGGCATGTTGAAGCAATTACCAATCCCAGAGAGACCCTGGAACTCTATCTCCATGGACTTTATCGAACAGCTCCCAAACTCTGGGTCTCACACCACCATATTGGTTGTAGTAGATTGCCTCTCAAAACAGGCAATCTTCATCCCCACTGATAACACCATCACATCCCCACAACTCACCCAACTCTTTTTACTCCATGTGTTTTCCAAACACAGAGTTCCTTCACATGTAACCTCCAACCAAGGTATGGAGTTTGTTTCCCACTTCTTCCAATCACTTGGCAAAGCTCTCAACATGAAGCTTCACTTCACTTCCATATACCACCCTGAAGGTGATGGCCAAACCAAATGCACTAACCAAACTCTGGAACAGTACCTATGAGTCTATTGTAACTATCAACAGGACAATTGGTCCAAGTTGCTACCACTTGCAGAGTTTGCTTACAACAATGCTCCAAGCACCACTACTGGAGTTTTGCCATTCTTTGCCAATAAGGGATATCACCCAAATGTCACTGTCCATCCAGAATGAGATCTGATGTCTTCTCAGGCATGGGACTATGCAGTGGACTTAGAGTCCCTGCACACATACCTCTGAGAGGAAATGGCAGAAGCACAAAAAAGATACCAAGGTCTGGCTGATGCCAAATGAGCCCCAGCTCTGGACTTTCAGATTGGAGATTTAGTGTATGTCAAAGCCAAGTATTTCAGGTCAACAAGGCCTTTGAAGAAACTCTCAGAAAAGAACCTCAGTCCATATCCCATCATTGCCCATGTTGGATCACTATCCTTCACTATCCAACTACCTGACTCTACAAAGTCTGTACACCCTATATTCCATGTCTCTCAGCTGGAACCCACAACTCTGAATGTTATCCCTAACCATGTCCAACCTCCACCTCCACCCATTGAAGTTGACAGAGAACCAGAGTTTGAGATAGAAAGGATCTTGGACTCCAAACTGGATTGCTGAAGATGATGTCCATTGCAGTACTTGGTCAAGTGGGCCAGCTATGAAGGTACAGATGAAGAAATGTCCTGGATCATAGCTACCAAATTAGGAAACACCCCTGACCTAGTCTTGGACTTTCACAAAGTGTACCCAGACAAACCCTGTCTGTTAAATTCCATTATATGACACTTCTGAGTCTTCAGACTCTCCAAGCACAAACTCTGTCACTCAGAACTTAGGAGGAAAAAAGAAAATGAAATTTGGATGGGGGTTGACACAAGCTACAATGTGACTATGAAATGCAAAAATGAAGCAAAAGAAAAGGAAAAGAAAGTCTGCCAGTCCTAAGCACTGCAAGCATTTCACAATTTTTCCTCCCAAAACATGCTGAAAAAATTGAATAAAGAGTTACTCTTTTATTTTGGCTGTTTTCAAAGAAAAAAGGTGAATATAATGTAATGATTTCTTTGTCTTTTCTGCCCAAAAATATGAATTATGGTAATGCCCATTACATTCTACACTAATGGGTATTAGCATCAACAAATATTTTTTAGTAAATCATGCAAAGAAAACACAGCATTATTATTGCCTTTTCTCTTTGAAAACATGTGTCAAAAAAAGTATCTCTTTCTTCAATTTTTTCAGCATTTTTTCTCAAGAAAAATTGTGAAATGCTTGCAGTGAAGTGTCATCCTTGTTTGCAGCATGATTGATCAGCAAGGTGGTTGTGGTCCTCAGTACCTTGAAGGACTCTTCCAGGACTCCAGTTAAGTCCCATGTGTCCTTAGTGGATGCCTTGATGGCCACCATGTTCTTGTTGATTGCTTGCACAATCTCTCCAAGATGCCTGTCCAGGACTTCAGCTACAGAGTCTTGCTGTGGAGGCAACACTTGAAGCATCTGAGGCTTCAGCACAATCTCTACATCCAGTGTCTCATCCATAGCCTCGTCATCACTGTCTCCAGCATCCCCAGATGGCACTGCTCTCTTCTGGCATTTTCTCCTTTCTCCACCTTAAGTGGACATCACCACTGCTATGCATTTCTTGGACTCTGCTGCTCAGATGGTCAGGTCACACTTCCCTTTACTTTTCTGACACCATAGGCAGGACTTGCTTTGACCTGTCCCAGGAACACATTCTTCACTGGCCTTAACACAAGCTGAGCAGGCTTTGGGCTTGTCACCCATGGCACTGCTCCCAGCTGCAGTCTGCTACAGGACATTCCAGACTTGTTAGTACAGAACTGTGAGTGATTGTATCACCACTCACTGATGACCCTTCTGCCTGCACCTTCCACATCTTGCTCTCTAGCCTTTTCTGCTTGGCCTCTAACTCTTGGGCTTTCTTTGCCTCAGCTGCCTTTGCCTCTGCAAGTTCCCTTGCCTTCCAGGCCCAATCAGCTGCTGCTTCCCAGGCCTTCTGGTCCTCTTCTTTGGCCTCTAGAGCCTCTTGCAACATGACATGTTGGCATCACTGATGCTTGTCATATTTGGCCAGCTTGGTGGCCACACTGTTGCTGGGCTTATCTTCCAGCTCCTCCATGGTCAGTGTAGACCAGTCCACAATGGCTGGTTTGGTGGCAGGGATGGTTGTCATGGATGAGGACATATTGATCAATAGATTGGAGTTGAGACTTGTAAGAACTCCATTGAATCTTAGCACTACAAAAAATTTTCAGACTCCAACAATGTGGACTTCAAAAACCAACACACACACACATCAATACTCCAACACCTCAAGGGCTTGGCCCTAAGAGGGGGATACTGTCACATCTGTGACACATGTGCATAGTCCAGGCCTTAGTCCAAGGACTTCTGGCTCAGTCCAGACTCTCAGGAGTCTGTTGTGGAACTCTGCTCCATTTCCATTTATAGTTTTGACCTGTTACCCCATTCCATTCCATATTTAGAATAGTTTCATTCCACCACAGTATGTCTAACTCTTTTGGTACTTGTAGTCTAACCTTTGGACCTTTGGATTGTCCAATACTCTGGTACAGCCAGTAGGAATGTTGTCAACATTCCATACTGCCCTCCAGAGTTTTGGTACCTGGACATTGCCTTGAAATGTTCTCAGTAGTATATAAGACCTTGTACATACATCATAGCACCTCAGTTCAAATATTGAATAAGATACTCATTGATCTCACCCTGAAGTTCCAAGTGTACAAGTTGTACACTACTCTGACCCTCCAGACTTTGCCCCTCCATCTATCCCCAACCTCAGACTTCTCAGAGACCATTGAGAACTGGTCTTGACACAGGGGGGCCATCTGATGGTCTGATTGGGCAGTAGCACCTCCAAAGACCTTGTCTGGTTTTTTGTATTGTATCCTGGTGTATGTTTTACATTGGGTAATTCTGCATAGGGCATGTATAGTATGATATAACCCAATGTGAATATCTGGCCTGTGGGCTTTATACTACATTTATGACCTGCCAGCAGCTATCATTTTCCAGCAGTACCAGGGGGGGCCATATAGCATTTCCCCCCCAGCCAGTCTGTATTACTCAAGCTTGGGTTGGCCCTGGTGTGCCAGGGCTTTGTATCACACTGCACCTTATTGTCCAGGGTCTTCTTATATACTGTACACACACTGTGGTATGTTTTACTCTCTACTTCCTCTACTATTACTTCTGTGGGCAAAGGTAAGCTTATTTCTTAGTCATTGGATAGTAAATTTGGCAGGGTGGTCATCAGGGTGAGCATGTGAACATCACTACCAGGTTGGGAAAAACCTCACTAGTAGGGGACCAGTGGAATGTGTCCATGGTACCACTATCCAATTTGCAAAATAATGTGTGTATGTACCTACACAGCCCATCTGTCATATACAGTGATATTTACCCATGCTATGTGGCCCACCCATGTGAGATGGGCCACTAGTATCCATGGCTATCTCTCCACTGGCCCATCAGAGATGGGTGAATGTCACCTTCTACTGACTGTCAGACACAGCCTACATAGGTACATGGGGTCATTATTTGTACCATTTATTTCAATGTAACAATTAGACCATTTGTCCATTGGACATCTTGACAATAGACCATTCTCCAATTGGACCAATCAGCCATTCTACCAATGGCAGAGTTGATGTTTGATCTGACCAATGTTTTGAGGGTGGAATATATACAATGTTCATACAATGTTCCACATGATGTTTTGACTTGGGTAACACCATATGTTCTGAAGGCAGAAACTTTTAAAATGCTTTTGCTTGAAACCATGGTTAGAACACTTGATAAAACAGTGAAAATATTGGCACAATGATTTTCCCTCTAACCATAAAGATAAACACTTTGCATGTTCCTATGAACAGCATTATGCATGACACTATTATATGTTCTGACCTAAAACATCAGATCGGATCATGTTATCCATTGAGGACCAATGTTCTATTCAGGAACATGTCATGAAGATAGTATCTGCTTAATTCAATGGTTTTACTATGTTTGGATTAAACCATTAGATAATGCCCCCAGTGTATAAACCTTTAAAAGAACTTATACAATAATACTAGGAACATGATATGCTGCACTTTCCTGCCTTCAACAGATCACCAAAATCTTCCAGGCACCAGGACCCTAAGCCCAATGCACAGGGTGCAAATCCACCAGAGACCTTGTGAGCATGCCAGAGTTCATTGGTGTATGTCACTGGCCGATCACTGTTGTTTTCACCCAGCACTGCTCTCTAGGCAGAATCCCTTTTTCATACAGCTGTGTGCTTTCTGCTTTTGATAAGTGTATGTCCTTGCAGTCTGGGGAATACAAGAGAGGGAAGATGAGTAGCATGTTGCTTCGCTCTCCCCATTTCCCAAGATGAACATTTGGGATATGATGGAAAGGCACTTCCTGACTGAGCTGGAAAATTATTCCCACTGGGGCATCAGCTTTCTACAATATTCAAGAAATGAACAAAAAAACTTGCCTGCTCAATATGCATCCAAAGGTGAATGCTCATGGTCAGAGCTTTCTCATGGTGGGAGACAGGAAGAATGTACAAATGATGTTCTTTGATATGGACATGGTTGCTGATTCCTATGAGTGAATTGTAGTCTCAGCTGACATTGACTGGCAAATCTCCTGCTATGTGATTTCATATGGGATCTAGAACAGCTTGGTGCCCTCTAGCCTCATTGTGGCCAGTCAATACAAACTGTTCAAATGAACTGTAGTGATATGGATCATCCTCATTTGCCCTTATAGTGGCCACCTCCTCAATAAAATCCTTTAATGAGTATGTATGAAAGGGAAGCAACTGGTTGATATCATGCATGGCTACTTCAGAGAGGGAATGAGGAAAATTTTGACTTTGGGGTGGAGATGAGCAACCCACTTCATCATGATTTTATTCATGATCATGCTCAGGGTTCATCTGAGTCATGTCAAATAATATGTAGTAATACCTATCAATTTTCACATATAATCTGAGAATGTGAAAATAAAACCCATCACTGTAGATCTTTGATATTTGAACTTAATGTCAGTGAATGCTTTTTGTTCCTCCTTAGCATGTATAAAAGGAAAACAATTTGTTGATATCACATTCAATAACAGTCTGAAGCTTGGGAGGGTATGAGGAGGATTAGGACTTTAGCTTCAGAGAAGGTGGATTAACCATGATGAGACTGACCAATGACTCCAAATTTGCAGGCCAGCTGCCTTGATTCATGATCACTGCTGTTTGCTCAGAGCTTATCTGAGTCACATCAGTAATCAGCCACTGCATATTCAATGGCACAGCAGAGAAAGGAATATCTCATCACCACACTGGTAAGTGACTCCAAGTGAGTCATAGGGCTCATCACAAAAGTTCCTGAATGAGGATATTACCTGATATAGGTGACATGGCATGGCAGCCTATGCACTTCCTGTTGCTTTGTGAGATAGTGGTGGTGATGATGTTGTTCTATATGTAATGCAAATTAGCTCATTGTCATCATCACTGGTGGGGGTGGACATTGTCACTGGCATTGCTCATTGTGGTCATCATGGCCATCATGATCGTGTCATGACTGTCATGGCCATGTGGTGGTGGTGGCCACAGTGGCAGTGTGGTCACTGTAGTGGCAGCAGTTGTGGTGGTGGTGATGATCATTGCAGTCATGGCCACCTTGGCTGTGTGGTGGTGGCAGTTGTCATCATGGTCACAGCATCTCATGGCCATGTGGTAGGCATGGTGTGGTCATGCTTGTGGTCATTGTCTTGTCAAAGTAGCAGTAGTGGTAGTCACAAGTGGTGGTAGTTGTGCTGGTAGTGTGATTGCAGTAGTGTGGTTGTGATAGTGGCAGTCATCATTGTGGTCATCAGTGTCTTGTGGCTGTGTGGTGGACATGGTGTGGTTGTGCTCGTGGTTGTCATAGTTACAGTGGTGTTGGTCATGGTGGTGGTCATGGTGTGGTTGTGGACATCATTGTTGTTGTCTCATGGCCATGTGGTGGTCATGGTGGTTGTGGTGTGGTTGCAGTTATGATTGTCATTGTCTCATAGTTGTGATGGTGGTGGTGGTAATAGTGGTCAAGGTGGTGGTGGTTGCAGTGGTTGTCATCAATGGTAGTGGTTGCACTGATGATGGTGGTGGTCATGATTGTGGTGGTCATCACAGTTGGTGTGGTGGTGGCTGTTGTGGCTGGTCATGGTGGTTGTGATCATGGTAGTGGTTGTTGTTGTCACGTTGATTGTCATTGTTGATGTTGGTGGTTGTAAGATAGTCATCATTGTCATTGACACTGGCTGGTAGTTGTGGTTGTGGTTGTGGCACCACCATCGATGCTTCACAGACTGCCGAAGACATTGAACATTTCACTGGCACATGGACATGCATACTTACCTTCAATGCTCCATCACATGTCCTCTTGCAATCTGCACTTCTGTGCTGGAGGGTGGTGGATAACTCTATGCCACAAACAGCAGCATCATTCATTAGGGTAAGCACAAACACCAGGATTTTGGGGTCATATTCATTGGTCTCTGCTCCACTCATGAAGTATTGTTCAAAGATGGACTTTGAATCATCCAGCATACAAGTATTGCTCGCCACCATGACAACAACCTACCCAGGTGAACCACAATGTCATGGGCAATACCTGCAGGCCTCATTGAACAGTGGCTTCGACCACCATAACTGAGGGAAGCAAGCACATGTAGAGAGCACAAATACAGGTGAGACATGGACTTTGAAAAACAATGGAGCACATACAATTATGTAAATCATACATCAGCATTTCACACCACCACATGGGAGTTGGTGCTTCATACTAACACCACTAACACTACCAGCAATGATGATGGCCACCACCACCACTAACCACAAGTTCCTCAGCATTCCCCCAGATTAACCCAGCATGAAGATGTATTGAAATATTCGAACAGCTGCATGATCACACTGAAGCATGACCAACTACTGTACTACCATATTACCATGTGATGAACTTACTGCACTACTGTATTATTGCAGTATCTGGTGTCCTACCTTCTGCACTTCCACCATACTACCAAAAAAGTTTCCAAATTCTGGTCTGGGTGTATCTGGATGGATATAGAGTGTGTAATTGATTTAATATCTGAGAGAGATCCAGGGTTTGTGATTCTCCCCAGGATGAAAGGTGCATCTCACGATAATCTTGGATAACATTGTCATAGTGGCTCTACTTGATGAGTTATGGGACATTGCAGCATCACTAACACCAATTAGCTTACTTTTTGGAAGGCATGAACCTCTCGGGCAAGGACACATTAGCTTCAGATGGACCATACAGGAGATGATACTGTTTCTGGAGCTTGTGAACATGTTTTCTCTTGAAGGAATCAAGCTGGTGTACCACAGTTGCAAAGTTTGTAAGACTTGCAACCTTGACACAATAGAAAGGATTCTCAAAGTACTACTCAAATTTCCAAATGAAAGGGTATTTTTCTACATCATGTCTGTACAGGAAAAGTAGGATCAAATGTCAATGAAAGAGAAGTGAGCATAAATGTCAAACAAAAGGAATCATCTAAACAGCTGGCCCTTCCACATCAGGCCAAATCCTCACAATCCCCCCTTCAAGGGTGCAACACACCCTTAGACTCCCACTACATAGTGCATCATTCAGCATTCTCCATAGTAATGTCAGGCTCCATCATTTCATCAGCAGCACCTTCCTCATTAACCTCATAAGCCTCTTCATTAGGAAAAAATACATGGCTATGTAGTGCTATGTAGCCTATGTAGTGCTTGTAGTATGGTAGATAAGTCCCTGATATATAGTCACCAGTAGCAGTAGGCACACATCAGCAAATCCCTGAAAATGTGCCAGTGGATGACAGTATGTTATAGATTTTGTTGTGCTGTCACAGTACCCTACAATACTGTACAGTGTCCCAGAGTGCCCAGAGTTCCCAGTCATACAGTAATTTCATGTCACACTACCCTGCATTACCATACAACACTCCAGGATGCCCAGAGAGCCCCAACACTACAGCAGATCCACTAAAGTCAGCTCACATGCCACTCTACAGACATCCCAGCAACTCTAGACATGCCCAGTATTTTCACTAAGATGGTTCAAGTCCCTTCTAGACTTCACAGAACTCAACAATTCAAATGTACAAAGTCTGCAAGCCTGGGTACAATAGAGATGGCATGTATTTACACACAAATTGTCAAGGATGTGGACAGTAGAATAGGTACATATAACTAATCCTATGATATATATGAACCACATATCAATCAAGTTTAACAGCAAGGGACTGCCTGCCAGCAACTGATTGCATCAAAACTCCTGTTTAAGTGTCAGCTTCGAAATGCCAGAATACCACAAATATATTATGTAAATGATTTTACTGTCTGCATCAGGCTTTTGTGGTGGGGACTGGGAGGGAGTAGATGTGTATAACGGGACGCTTGGGTTCTGACTGTGATTGTTAAAAACAGCTTTGATCCATCCAATATCAAGATCAGTGTTATCAATGGAATGCTGGTGCTGATTTGCTTTGAAGCAATGGAGGTTGGCTATTTTCTCATGTTCTCAAATGAGGCATTCTGCAAGCAACTTTTCCACATGATGAACCTCTCATTGGGCACAAACAATTTCAAGGACCAGTGACACCTCCTGAGTTTCTACAGCCTGAGATTTCAATAAGTTTGAGTGCTAGCTATTAAGTTATTCCTCATCCAAATGTCCATTCACTTACATTGTGCATCTGTAGGTTCCCAGGGTATCCCATATAAACTTCATCTAGGAACAGTGGTCTGATTTGTAGCTCGCTCCCTCTGTAAAAAGAGGGTCCAATGCATTCTTCACCTGTGAATGGTGAATCCTCCAGCTCAGTGTAGAGAATAGGAATTCTCTGGGTGTACAGGTAACATTTTGTGCACTATGTCTCTACTCACAGCCATTCCTGCTCAAGCTCAGAGTTTCTCTAATCTTGCCTGGTGCCTTCCTGCCCAACCTTGTGTTCAAAGAATCCCATATGGAATTCTGTCACCTGCTCCACATCATGCCAACTCCCTGATTGCCTCACTGTCTTCTTCCCAAAGTTCCAAAGCCAATCATATGGTCTCAAGCCAAAGGTCTAGGCCTTCATCAGGGTCAGCCAATCACAATGCACCATGCTCCAACCCCCATACACATTCTGAGCACCCACCACCTGTCATGTAGCTGCCACTGTAGCCACTGCACAGCCACAGCCACTGCTCCTTCCATGATCTACTCCCCCTCCAAGGTCCCAAGCTGCATGCACAAGAGGGGTTTTTTGTTGTTCATTTATTCCAGTTTGTCAATTTTGGTACTCCTACAATTTCCCTTCTTGTCCTTTCTAGGTTTCATCTACATGGTCCCTACTTACTTACACATGCAGGGTTGCACATACTGTACATTTGACAGGTGTCATCTTTTTTTCCAGTCATTGCTCCTTCTAAAAAATTTCCATACCTGTAGTTGCTTCCTGTGTACCATAAATATTCCAGCCAAGTGTTGGAATAAAATATATCCACCTTCTAAAGTCATTTTCTGTGTGTCTGAGAGCCTTAGAGTCCCTTGCATCAAGTATTTTGAGTTTCTCTCTGTGTGTCCAGTGTTGTTGTCAAGTCTACCAGCTCCTTTGGTAACAGAAAAATCGCATACTGAGCCCCATGTCTATAAATCCATGCCCTGTTCCAGCATTAGCAACCTATTCCTACAGAATTTCCCTTCACCAAAACCCCTTCACTTTTTGCACATCCCTTTCCCCACTCAGCACCCCTTGGGATGAACCAGGGAATTCATTCCTTCAGCCTTTGCTATTTCTCCATACACTCTTCTCCAGAAGTAGTGTCCCACAAGTTTTGGAGCCCACCATGAGGGGTCTGCAGATCTGGAAAGGAGATCTCTACAGCCCACTCATCAAAGAACAGAACTTGAAGAGCTCCTAGAGCCCTTCTGCTGTCTCTCTATATCATCATCAGACCTTTTTGTACCTGCCATTAATCCCTGAGACACATCAGAGCTCAGCTCTGTAGATTCAGAATTTTTCCCTGCAGATCACCCTCACCTTTCAGAACCTTCATCACCATCCTCAGTAGGTATATCCAGAGCCTTTGAGCTTGATGAATCCTTTGAACCACTGCCAGACCATCAAAACTTATTGCCACTCACTGACTTATCATCCTTGTCTTCCTCGACAGCTTCAACCCTTGCTGCCAAGCAACTCCTTGTATCGTCATCTTCATTTAGCACCCCTCAGAGTAATATTCCACCACCCATTCCAGCTCCCTCATCACAACTGTCCAGAAACCCCCCCTTGATTCAGAACCAACCTCCACCCTTGTCATCAATAGTGGTCACCATGTCTAATGCTGCCAACTGTCATGAAATTCTGCTTAGGGGCTCTAACAAAGCTCCTAGTTCTCTGGAAAAACTGAGGACATCTGCACCTATTTTGAGGACATCGATCAGGTCTGCATGGATGCAGGTATTACCTCAGAAAAAGCAAAAATCAAATGGGCCATCCACTATGCTGATTGTAACAAATCAGAGCTATGGTTGTCCCTTGACTCCACTGTGGGTGACAACTGCGAGGCCTTTATGGAGGAGGGTAACCAGTTTTTATCCAGGAGCTGATGTTAAAGGGCAACAATACACCAAAGCCAACCTTGAGATGCTACTCCACCATCAGGTACAAAAACCTATGTCATCTCTCAACAACCTCAGCAAATATGTGAATTCCACTGTATCATCATGCTTATTAACAAAAAGAAGAAGCTTGTGGATGACTACATCAATGAGAAATTCCTAGAGGGATTCCCCCCAAGGTTCCATAACAGCCTCATTACTTGCCTGCAGCTTAGGGACCTAGATCATGATGTTGATGACCCTTGGCCCTTCAATGAGGTCTACAAACAGGCCATGTATCTTCTTAGTGGTTCCAGGCAGAATTTAGTACAACCAGACACCTCAGTGCTCTTCCCAGAATCCCCCTCCCAAAATTCCACCCCACTGACTATCCTAAAATGCAAGTACATCCAGGCCACAGAGCCTTCAATGTCATCAAGGCAGCCACAGGAGGGCCAATTTCATTGCTCGTTCAACCCCAGATGCTTCTTTTGCAGTAGTACTGATGGCCATCATACAGCAGAGTGTACCCTCTGCCAGGAATATATATGGCAGGAAAAATGCACTCTGATAGGTGGTAGGGTCTTTATGAAAGATGGCTCTGATATTCCTAGGACTGTGGCCAGTCAGAATTTTAAAGAGAAAATCGATAATATCCTTGCAATGTGAGAGTTGATCATGGCCTCAGCTAACCTGGTCTCAGTCCAGCCCACCAACAATGGGTCTTCATCATCATGCAGAAGGGACACCCTGCTGCACTTGGTCAGCACCATGTTCTTTGGAACAGAGGGAACATTGGAGTTTCAGGTCAACATCCACCCTTTGTTGTACTTGGTTGACAAAGATCTAGAGGAGACAGCTGATGAAGAAGATAAAAGGGCATTAGTGAGAGCTTATGCCCAGGTTGAAGAGTTAAAGAATGTGATCAAGAAAAAGAAAACCATGTGTTTCAACAGTGTAGGAATTCTGGGTCATTGCCCATGCAACAATCCTGCTCCAGCAAGTACCCAGGCCCCAGCTATGCCTTCAGCAAGTCCTGGGTCACAATCTTCAAGCACCATAGAAGATATGCAGGTGGGGAAAATGTCAGCAAAAGACAACACTGCAGACTTGGGAAAGTTGAGGGCACAAGCCCAGTCCACCCCACAATTCTATTACCAGAGCAGATTTGATGAGGTAGCCACTACCAAGCATCTCGTTTGACAGGTCCTAGGTGCCAAAATAGAAATCACTGCCAAAGATCTCTTAGCCATCAGTCCAGAAATTTGCAAACAAGTCAAGGAACTCATGATGATGAAGAAAATCACTATAGGAAGCTTAGAGGCTGCCTTGGAAACCTCTGCATCTTCAATGTGGGTGACCTATGAGCAATATCTAGTAAAGGACACTGAAGAGAAGTGCATAGGCCTGGCAACAGCTCCCTTGTGGGCAGTAGATGGAGTACTGATGGACAAACTCCATGTTGAGTGCATCCTTGATAGCAGGTGTCAGGTGGTCACCTTGTGATGCAAATTGTGGGAGGCATTGGGGGCCCCCCTTCATTTGGATATGTGTACTGTATGATGCTCGAGGCCACTAACCAGTCGAAGGAAAGCATGCTTGGAGTCATTGAGAATGCATCCCTGTGAATAGGATCCATTGAGGTGCACCTCCAGATTCAGGTCATCAACCATGCACCCTTTGATCTTCTCTTGGGTCATCCCTTCTTTTGCCTTCTCAGCAGCATCCTATGCGACTTCCCTGACAGTGAACAGTCTCTTGAGATATGTGACTGAATTCCAGACAACAAATACTGATTCCTACCTGTCCTCGTAACTGACTACACCCCTTACCTTGCTTCATTAATTCCAAGGATGAAGAAGAGTTCTCCATGAGAAGAGAATTATGCTGCCATATGGATAGATTGGATCAGGGTTTTTAGTATTGGGCAAGGATTCACCAAGGTTGTGAGGAGACCACAATGAGGTTTTCTCTGTATGTTCCCTTTATGTGTCAGATTCTCCATCAGAGTTTCCCCATTATTCTTCACCTGTTCCTACAGACTCACAAGATTTTCCTACTTCTATGTTACTATACAATGTCAAGAGCAAAAGTGTTCCATCTGTGGAGCCTTTCAACTCCAGTTTCATTCCACATGGTGACCAGTTCTTATATTCAGAATATGACAATGACCCTGTTTGTCATGTTTTAAAGTACAAGCCTGTAGCAAAGAAGGTCAGACTGGTCCCAACATCTATGCCTGTGGAATTCTGGGTAGAGCATCAGGAGGTTGAGAACCCTCAGTGTCCCTTCCTGTACTCCTGTTCTTTCCCCCACCCTTTGTTCCAGGTACCCATTTCACTCAAGAACATTCAGATGAGCTGGACTTGGACCCAGCAAGGTTTCTGTGGCCAGAAGAGTTGGCCCTGGTCCACTGGCTTGTTTGCACACATGAAATGGCCTTCACTTGGGATGCCTCAGAGAGGGGCACCTTTCATGAAGACATATTCCCACCCTTGAAGATACCAACCCTGACACACAAACCATGGGTCAAGTGGAATATCCCAATACCCCCCACTATCTTCCAAGATGTCATTAACATCATCAAAGAGAAGATTGCTGTGGGTGTTTACAAACCCTCCATCTCATCTTATCACTCCAAATGGTTCTGCATTGTCAAGAAAGACAGGAAATCCTTGCAACTCATCCATGACCTACAACCACTAAATGCTGTGTCCATTCAGGACTCTGCCATTCCCCCTTTCATCAACTCTATTGCAGAAGCATTCACCTGCCACTCCATCTATGGGATTTTAGATCTGATGGTCAGCTATGACCACCACACCATACATGATGACTACAGAGACCTGACTACATTCCAGACTCCCATAGGCATGCTTCAGCTTACCAAGTTACCAATGGGGTATACAAACACAGTGCAAATATTCCATGGAGATGTGTGCTGGATCCTAAAAGATGAAATCCTGGAGGTAACCATCCCATTTATTGATGACTGCCCCATCAAGGGTCCCAAAACCCACTATGAAAATCCCAACAGCACTTTTCAAATGATCCCTGAAAATCCCAGTATATGGTGTTTTATCTGGGAGCATCTACAGAATGTCAATCGAGTCTTCCACTGCCTGTGAAATGCTGGGGCCACTGTCTCCACCAAGAAGTGCATTATCACAGCACCATCAATCATAGTGGTAGGACATAAGGTGTCATATGAGGGTAGAGTCCCTGACAAGATGAAGGTCCAGAAAATCCAGGACTGGCCTTACTGTGCTAATGTTACTGAAGTTCACAGCTTCTTAGGACTGTGCTCCTACTGCTGCATCATTCTCACTGTCAACACCTCCACTGTTGCCATCAGGTATATCCTCATGCAGGAAGGGGAGGATGGAAAATGATACCCAGCCTGTTTTGGTTCAATAACCCTCAACAATCACTTGGTCACATGCTGTGGCAACAATACCTCCATGTCAACAAAGGCTGCCAAAACATACAGGAAAAATGGTATAGTCAGGCAAAGCTTGAGCTTTTTGGTCTCTTTTGAGCCCTACATGATATCAGACTTTACATATTTGGGGTCCAGAACTTGGTCATCAAGGTCAACACATGGTATATCAAGGGGATGATTAACAACCCAGATTTGCAGCCCAATGTGACCATCAATCACTGGATAGCCAGAATCTTACTTTTCAATTTCAAACTGGTGCATGTTCCAGTGTCAAAACACACAGCCCCTGATGGTTTGTTGAGAAGACCAAAGGCTGAGGAAGATCTGGAGGTAGACCAGGAAGGCTACAAGGACTGTGTAGATGAGTGTGGAGCTTTTGCTGTTGAGCTTGAGAACTGTAGAGAGTCACCTGCTTGGCCACTATGACCCTTTTCAGAAATTCTGCAATTGGTCATATGCTTACCTTGAACCATTCCTTGAGACATCAATGTCTTCCTTATGACAGAAATGGCAATGGTTGTTCTGGAAACAGAAATCCCACAATCTGAGTGTGTGAGGCAGAGGGAAAAGAGGTTGGAAGAGGTGAGGGAGTTCTTGGAGATGAAGAAGACCCCAGAAGGGGTTGGAGAGGCCAACCTAGAGAGCCTGGTGTGCATGGCCATAAGATATTTCCTAAAAGGGGGAGAACTGTGGAGGAAGGAACTCCAAGGCTGGCATCAACTCATTGTTCAACCCCACAAGTGTCTAGAAGTTATCCAGCAAGCCCATGGTGACCTAGGACACAATGGTATATTCTCCACCTGCATGTGCCTGCTGACCCATTTCTGGTGGCCTATGCTTGAGCAGGAAGTTCATTGGTTCATCCAAACATGCCATGAGTGCCAAGTTCATTGTCTAGACCAAGTCCATATTCCCCCAGTCATTGCCATCCCTGAGCCCCTGTTTTACAAGGCATACATTGACACATTTGTAATGCTGAAGTCAAATGGTTACTGCTATGTCACCCAAGCCTGTTGTTCCCTAACCAGTTACCCTGAGTGCATGATGCTCAGAGCTGAAACCAGGAAATCCATTGGGAAGTTTATCTTTGAACAGATTCTGTGCTGCTGGGGAGCCATTGCAGAAATCATCACCAACAATGGAGGCCCCTATGTCTTAGCCCTCTCCTGGTTGGTGAAAACCTATGGCATTAACCATATCCACATTTCACCATATAATTCTCAAGCAAATGGGATAGTTGAGTGCTGGTATTTTGATGTCAGGGAGGTGCTGGTAAAAAGTTGCAAGGGGGAGGTTTCAAGATGGTCAGAGGCTGCACTGTCAGTTTTCTGGGCAGAGCATGTCACCATCCACAAGGCTACTGGGTTTTCTCCCTATTATATGGCTCACAGTGTTCACCCTAGGCTTCCTTTCAATATAACAGAAGCAACATTCTTAGCACTGTACAAAGTGGAATTGTACTCAATGACAGACCTCATTGCCAACCATGCTTGTCAGCTACAAAAATGCCCTGAGGACCTTGCCCATATCCACAAGCTTGTTCTGAAATCCCAGTTCTCATCCATAAAAGATTTTGTTTGCACATTTCAGGCATACCATCTGTGACTTCAACTTCAAACCTGGCTTGCTGGTACTCATCTGGAATTCTAGAATTGAGAAAGAGCTCAACTGGAAAACTAAACCATCATACCTGGGACCTATGGCCATCATTTGTCAAACTAAAGGAGGGTCCTACCTCCTCTCTGAACTGGATGGCACAATATCAAAATTCCATTACACTGTGTTTCATCTTTTCCCATACCACCCCCAAAACCATTCCTGTGTCAAGGTCACACATCTCGTCAATGGACAACACACTGATCTCAATCACCTCAAGGATGAGTCCCTCCCAGACCCAGACCTGGCTGATGTGCCAGAGGATGAGCTAGATGAGTAACTGCCACTGGTGTTTCCTTCTCTCTTTTCTGTTCCCATTCCTTTCTTGTCTTTTCTTTACTTTACTTTTCCTCTTAATTAATGCCAGTTTAGTTACAGTTTGTTCCCATCAACATACAAAGAGTCAAAAAAAAAATTCCATTCATACTGTTCATGCATACTTGTATCATGTTTCATTTTCAAGCCTGAGAGGTTTATTTCTGATCACAGATGGACAATAGCTAGAACACCAAGTACTGTACACTAGGTCATACTTACAGGTGCCCTCATCCCCTCAGATCAGGAGCTCCTTCTGGAGTTCTCAAATCCCTCTCAACTGATGACATTGCTCCAGCACTGTGCTCCCAAACCTCAAGACCTGCACCATAAGCATTGCAAGGTCATCATGCATTTATGCCACCTCAAACTCATTTGTCTCAATGATCTCCTCCAACTGTTCAATTTGCTTGTCCAAGGCATACAGCCATGGTGTGGTCCCAGGGGGTGATGATGAAGGGATGTGGGAAGGAGAGGGACCCACACATGCCCCTTCCAGAGTTTTCTGAGGAACAACCTCAATTGGAGATTCCTCCTTCATTACAGGAGCTTTTTCAGGCACAACTGGCATTTCCTCATCTTGCGAAAGCCCCATTGTGGTCGCCAAAAAGCCCCCTTTGAACAACTCTTGAAGCTTGTTGACACTGGCCAGAGGAGAAAAGTTGGCAGGCATGAGGGTGCAATTGGGATGCTGAACTGATGACAGGGTCATGGAACTGAGGAAGAGTCAGGATTGAGAGGTGACAGGGAGTTCTGGCAAGGGCATGGTGGGAGAGGGCATGGGTGCTGTCAATGGGGAGGTCAAAAATTCCAGTGTTGGGTCATGATGTAGGGCTTGGTCAATCACCTCTCATGGGAGCAGGGTAACTTTGACAGGATGGAGACTTGAGGACAAGCTGGCAGCTGGAGGCATCAGCTTGGCATGCTTGTTAGATGACAAAGTGACTGCCTGGGGGGCTATGGGATTCTTGCACTGTGTGTGTTCATTATTCTGGGAGTTCACTGACCATAATGTGAGTACTCACCTTTCAGCCCACCTTCCCCACTGCATGAGAACACTTGTGTTTCAAGCATCTGCACTGCATGCACACCTGGTGGGGTTTGCCTTCACAACTTGCACCCCTGCCTTCCCCAATGCACTCCTTGCATGGTCCCTCAAGGTCTTCTAACCCCTTATCATTGCTGTCATCACTGCTGCCTTGGAGGTCATCCTTGCTGTTGTCAGCACTGTTGTTGTCCTCATCATCATGAGTCATCTGTGGGCAAGCAAGGTCAATTCATGATGCATGAAAATTCCAGACCAGACAAACTTTCTGTTTTCCCTTACCACTACTTGCTGCTGCCCTCTCTGTCTGTCTTCATTGTGGGTGACTCTTCTTGTGAGAGTGCAAAGGGAAAAGTAGGGAAAGCTGTAGGTGAAGCCTAGGCTTGTCCCAAGGGGTGCTGAGTCAGAAGGAGATAGAAGAGGGGACTAGAAGATGAGAGAGGATTTTTTCTTGGTGTTCAGCAAAGTGTAGGGGCAGAAAACTTGAAAGTCTGCCTTAGATGGTTGCAGGATGACTTCTGGGGGGACTGGAGATATTTCTTGGAGGTGAAAAACTCTAAGGGCAGTGATTAAGGATTCTTGAACTCATAGGTGGATGCTGTAGACTCTGTAGCAGACTTGTAGTAGATGAAGCAGCATTTCTGGGGGCTGGAGGACTCAAATAGATGACAAGACAGGCTCTGGGGGACTCTGGGGACTTGAAAATATTCTGAAAAACAACTCTTGGGACTTGGGAAGACTCTTAGACATGCAGATAGTGACTCAAAAAGATGGGTGATTGTTTTTCAAGGTACAGCAGACTTTTGTAGCATAAGGTCAGTGGTATCTAAGGTAAAAATTGGAACACTTCAGATCTGTCATGCATCAAAAGTAATAAAGGAAAATACAAAGGCAACATATGGACAATCACATGTGCTGCAGTAATGTAGACAGAAATTAAAATGAACAAAGAGCAGAAATGCGAAGGTAAGTAAAGAAGAAAAGTGTATAACTATGCACTTGGGATGGAGGGAAGTGCAGTGTGGGCTGGCAGTGATTTCATCAGCTAATTTTGGGCACAGAGGGTGGTGTTATTAGAGTGGTGGTGGCTTCAGCACTTGTAGCATGGATATAGATGCCAGGGGGGCTAGGATAACACATGACAGGTCAGTAAGGATTGCTGATGCATGGTGTTCAGTGGTCACATGAAGGGAAGGGGTATGTGCATTAGGGGACAGGCTTAATACAGTAGCTGGTGAGTCAGAAGTGATGTTGCTGGCATGAGCACATGACATGACAAAAGGTGTGACTGTTAGCATAGGTGGCAATGTTACAAGCCAGGGAAGTGTCATAATGCATGAGGGAGTGACTACTGAGGGTGAAAAAGGCCACTAAGTGTGCTCTGTAGCCTTAGGGAGTATAGGCCCCCTACACCTCCTGGGGTCTTCAAATGCAGACCATCCTTGGTCAGAGACACATGGCAAGATGGAATGGAGATGCAATGACATCAGACATGTGGTGTGGCTGTGCATGGATCAATGGAAGGGGTGCAGGGTTCTTGGTCACATGCTGTGGCAACAATGTTTCTGTGTCAACAAAGACTGCCAAAATGTACCAAACAAAATGCTGCTTCTCACTTTCTCTAAGTCCCATTTTCCACCACCATCTTTGACACCACTCAATCACTTCTAGCCAATGCCATGTCCCCCTCCCAAAACATGTCCACAGCTGCTCCTCATTTTGTTCCCCCAAACACTGTGCAGGAACTCATACCCAAGCTGTGGGTGGCTGACATGAAGAAGTTGGAGATCATCATGAAGGAGATTCCAGATGAGGTGGCAGGAGAGGACATAGAACACAAGTGGCTGGACCAGTATTACAAGGTGTTGGTGAGTTAGTGCCATGACCTAGATGACAGCTTCAGTGGTAACAATGGATGACAGGAGCATATCGAGAAGCTTTGTAAGTTGGCCAGCAACATCAGCACTGCTGTGCCAGACTTTGAGGAGGACACCAAAATCACCATTGCTGAGGCCTTTGAGTGGTTAACAGCCATCCAGGCTCAGTTCCCACAGCACACATTGAAGGGTAAGGGCAAGGACACATCACTTTCAAGGAAGACTACAGGAGATGGGGAAGGCATGCAGCATTCACAGAGGCAAGTAGGGAAGGCCACTGGGAGGGAGAGGGAGAAGGAAAAGGTGTGCACATGTATCCCAGTCCTTATTTTCCATTTCTCAAATGCTTTCATCTTTCTCAGGCAGTGTCCACTGATGCTGCAGCTGGGAAGGAGCTGCTGCTCCTGTCAGGAGTGTTTTGACACCTATCAAGGAGATGTGCAGTGATGTCGAGATGACTGGCAAAGTGGTAGAGAATGGCCAGGAGCCATGTGGACTCTGCACCAGGCTAGGGATCCTGTGTGTGCACAAAGAGGGCCAAGCAGGTGAGAGGTGCCACCAGGGCAAGAAGAAGTGCAACAAGGTGTACAAGACTGGTAGGAAGGTGAGTTACAAGTACACAGCACAGCGATAACAAGCTCCAGAGGACACACAGCAGAAAAACCAGGAAGGTCTGCTAGCATTGGCTGCATCATTGAGTAAAAGACCAAAGACCATGTCTGCTCCCCCTCCAATTCCTACTGTCTCCTCAGTGTCATTGTCAACATGAAAAGTTCTTCCACATGTCCAGCTTCTTGTCAACCCTGACAAACAACCCCCTGTGATGGCAACCATGCCTACACCAGCACCAGCACCAGCACCTCCTGCTCCATTATTCCTCCCTTCTAGTGTTCCCCCCACACCTGTTCCTGCCCAAGAACCTCCCAGACCTGCAGAAGACCTGGTCAAAGACACATCAGCATTTTTCAGTACTCCCAGCAGCCTTATAGATGAAGAAGAGGCAGAGATGGCAAATGTTAAGATGCAAGAGGTTGACATTGACCTGACCATGCCACAGGGATCCCCACATGTATCACTGCCACCTGAGGAAGAGGTAGAGGATTCCCCATGGCCATTGAGGAGCAGATGACACATGCAGAGGAGAGGTTGAGGAGCATGTTGGGATGAGAATCCACACTCTAGACAGGGTAGGAATGGTTGGGTAGCCTAGTGGTAAGGCACCCCAGTACTAGTGGGAGGACCCAGGTTTGATCCCTGGTCTGGCCAGTATTTTCAGTCATTAGGTTATGAGCCCCAATGGCACTGGAAGCTGGTCCCTACTAGAGGCACACAAAAGGCCACTCATATTAGGGTGTCCATGGGTTTGTTGGCCAGGTGTGAGCCAAGCAGTTCCCATTACCTAATTATGGAGGGGGTGAGTGTGGCTTCTAAGGGGAGTGTTGGGATGAGAATCCACACTCTAGACAGGGTAGGAATGGTCAGGTAGCCTAGTGGTAAGGCACCCCAGTACTAGTGGGAGGACCCAGGTTCGATCCCTGGTCTGGCCAGTATTTTCAGTCATTAGAGCAATCAATGAATTGGATGCAATGATTGTGTAAAGGTTGGTCCTTCTTGTCCACTTATTCACTTATCACTTGAATATACACATGACCAGTGTTATATTGAGTGACAAAGTAAGGTAGAAAAGAATGTTCTTTTTACTTTGCGAGTGCCCTCCTTCATACGGGCACTGTAGGGAAAGTATCCTCCCTACCAGGATATTTCATTTAGTTCATTGTTTTTACTTACTGATTTGTTTTCTTTTATCTTTTCTTGTCTTTTTACTTAGTGTTTGCGCATGTTGTGGCTTATGTAAGCCCGTGCGAGTACTTCGAGTGTACTGTACATACTTAGAAGAATAACAGATGTGCTACCTCAGACAGAAAAGCCGGAATCAAGACGAAACAGACTCGGAATATTAGTTCTCCATCTCCAGACATTCTACAGATGTTTTCTTGAGTTTCTTCTGGATTTTGGGCGCGTTTTTCACCTTTTCTGCTTACTCCTAGACTCTACACCAGGCAACTCAAGCCTCCTGGGTCGAATTCACCCCTCTCTCTCACTAAGAGACCTTTGACCTATTCCTAGGGTCCTTTCACTCTCTTCTCTACATCTGGAGCCCACCGCGAGGGGGCTGTTTTGCTTGGTACCCCTACTTCTCCCCCTTCCCTCGAGCTTGTACACGCGTTTTCTCGAGAACCAACGCGCCGGACCTCTCGCCTTTCTGGACTCTGATTCGACTCGACGAGACCTTTCGAACGGTGCCTTTTTCGTCGCGTCCGCTTCAGTACTTCCGGAGATATTCTTATTTTTGTGGAGAAAGGCTCTGTAGGACGAAAACTGGAATAACTCAGGACTGGGTGCGCCGTTTTTCGTATTTCTTCGTTTGCCCACTTCTCCTCGCACGCCTCTACCATCTCCTGAAGTTTCGGAGAATTTCATCGAGTGGTTCTTCCCCAGCGCACTGCCATCGTCCTTCCCTGCCACAGCTTAGCTCCCTGGCACCTCCCCTTCGCGTTTTGAGCCATTTTGAGTTGTAGGAAACCCTCCCCCACCATCATAGAGTCAGTAGACAACCCCTTCAAGACCCCATCAGCTGCTTTGAGACCACAGATGCTTTGACGCTCCCAGATGCATTCCAGCTGCTTCGAGACACATTCATGATGTAGACGCTTTGTTTAGATGCACCCACTCTGTTTGCAATGTATTCCAGACATATACCATTGTTCCTTGTGCGTTTTGCAGTTGAGTGAGGCTGCATATCTGAGAGTCAAGCTTTGAGTTGCACATGGTGACTAAATTCAGTTTTTGGTGGTTGAAACCACTTCCTGATGTGTAAACAAGTCCCCTACACCCTCCCTGCTTGTTTTGTGTACAAGAACTCTCCCCCACCTTCCCCCATAGACATTTGAGGTTGCATCGAGACGACCCCACCCCCTTCATTTTATCTCTTGAGACTAACTGCAGACACTCGAGGCTCATGTCTACCCTCATAACCATTGTTGATTATCAACTATAACATGATATATATTCATTTGAGCCTTGTATATACTATTCATGATGGAAGAGGCATGCAGACCAGCTTGAGCCCCACTGGTGTCACACCCAGAGTTCTTGGAGCAGGTGCAGGACCTGCCAACTTACCTTCAGGAGGTTGTGGAGCATGGTAAGGCCCAGGGGGCAACAGATACTTTGTTGCTCATCCAGTTTGCTATTGACAGAGCACCACCCCACACTGGAAGGCTCTGGAGCCACCTTGTGGCCAGTGCACCAATTCTCGAGTGATGGGAGAATTTCAAGGCACTTGTAACTCTTCAGTACCCTGAGATCGAGCCAGTCAAGGATGTTCTCAAGTGCTTCAAGGAGTTCTATGCTTTCCTTGAGGGGACTCATCGCAGCAAGCTAAGCTCAGTCCCAGCCCTAGGGAACTACCTTTGTCATTTCCAGCTTTTGTTCTTGGCCCTGGTGAGTCAGAATGTCATGGAGTTGAGCCATTGAGCCCTGCTGTTCCTTTGAGGGCTCCCACCATTGGTTGAGTCTGAGGTCTTGAGGAGGCTCACATCAAGGTATCCCCTGTTTAGGTCAGGCTACATATGGCCCATCGAGGTCATTGTTTGTGTTATGAAGGAGGTTATCAAGGATGGGGTAGGCCACTCTGCCCCTCACCTAGCTTCAAAGAAACCCTCATCAGCCCTCAAGTCTCTCAAGGAACCCTCTTGGTACTCACCCTTGCCCTCGATCAGTCACCACTCACATGCCCCTGTGGAGTACTCTCAGTCTCATTCTAGAAGATGCTCCCAGGGAGAGGCACACTCAAGCACAAAGCTTCCCCCTCATTCCCCCTTCAAGGCATCCCCTCAAACTTTGAAGAACTCCCCTCCCTCCCCCAAGCTCACTTTGAGCAGCTCATCTCCTCGCCAAGTCACTTATGCAGGCTCATGGCACACTGTGGCTCAGCCATGGCAGTGTGTCCTGGATAAGCAAGCTGGTGACTTAGCCTCAAACTCACTTCATAGCTCAAGAGAAGATCAATGGTTGCATGCACACTCAGTAGGTGGTTTAGAGCACTTGAAGCTACCCTCAGATCTCAAGCCACCCCACCAAGCCTTGTTCCCCCTTTGAGAGGCTGTGATTTCAACTGAGAAGCCTTCCCCTACCACTTTCAAGTCATGTTTGAGAGTGTCAAGTGGAGTTTCACCCCTTTGAGAGTGTGTGGGTTTGAGCATGCCCTCCCTGGCCACTCAAGAGTTTAGTTTCTGTTTCTTCTGTGGTCAAGAAGGACATGTTCAAGCTCAGTGCAAGGTCTGTGCTTTGTACTTAGCTGCAGGCAGGTGTAGGGTACTTTGAGGTCACATTGTACTGCCCACAGGTGAGGAGATCCCTCATGAGGTGCTTGGGCACACCCTCCAAGCTTGTTTGGACTTGTGGGCCCTTGCTTGAGGCCTGGAGGATTAGCTACTCAGTTACTGTCTCCCCCTTCAAGCTCCAAGTCAGCCCTGCCCCTCACCTGCTCTCAATTTGATCCTGAGACTACCCCCAAGCACCCTTCAAGTTTGAGAGCCCCTGTGTCCCCCTCAAGGGCAACCCAGTCACCTTCGAGCACCTCCCAAACCCTCAATAGGAAGCCTTGAAGCTTCAAACCAGGCCCAAGTCAAATCCTGAGGCTCATCATAGCCTCTCAAGGGCTCATTTCCCCCTCTCGAGCCCCTCCTGCCCCTTCGAGCCCAGTCCTGCCCCCAAGTCAAATCCCAAGGCTCATCAGAGCCTCTCTAAGGTGTGTTTCCCCCTCACACAGCTCTCCATCCCCCTTGAGTTGCCTTTTGAGGCCTGTCCAGGCTCAAGGCCAGTCTTGCCTTTGAAGCTACTCCCTCGAACCCCCTCATTTCCCCTTGATGCCACTCTGGCACCCTCTCCTGTGGGTGTTGGGACCTCTTTTGATTGGTATTTTGTTTATTTTATGGTCTCTTTCATTGTCAAGTTCGCATTTTTTGAGTTTTGATTTAGAGTTTTTGTTTCAAGGAGGATAGCCCTCGTCTTGCTATATGATACAGCTCAGTAGGTGATGACTGGGGATAGTCATTATTTAAAGCCACCCTCAGATGTAGGGAAAGTATCCTCCCTACCAGGATATTTCATTTATTTCATTGTTTTTACTTACTGATTTGTTTTCTTTTATCTTTTCTTGTCTTTTTACTTAGTGTTTGCATGCATTGTGGCTTATGTAAGCCCATGCGAGTACTTCAAGTGTACTGTACATACTTAGAAGAATAACAGATGTGCTACCTCAGACAGAAAAGCCAGAATCAAGATGAAACAGACTCAGAATATTAGTTCTCCATCTCCAGATGTTCTACAGACATTTTCTTGAGTTTCTTCTGGATTTTGGGCGCATTTTTCACCTTTTCTGCTTACTCCTAGACTCTACACCAGGCAACTCAAGCCTCCTGGGTTGAATTCACCCCTCTCTCTCACTAAGAGACCATTGACCTATTCCTAGGGTCCTTTCACTCTCTTCTCTACAGCACTCATCACCATTATGTAATATCTGTATAGTACCAGAGTTCAACCATATTAATGAACTCTGCATTAGCCCCTGTCTTAACAGGGGCCATGCATGAAACAACTACTAAGCCAATAGTAACAGGTAAGGAGGGCTCACCCCTCCTTACACCCTCCCCCTGAAGAACCTGCTTATGGGTTCTTCCAAGTCAGACAACAGTGAGATATCAGACACACATATACTTTAACCACACTTGTGTATATACAACACACAAGTGTGAGCAGATAGGAGATGACAGTGTAAGTGACACAGACTTTACATAGGTGCAGGCCCATCCCCATCAACCTCCATGGGGAGGCCCTGTGTAGTAGAGGCTGTCAGCACATCTAGGTCCCAGTCATTGTCCTCCATGGCCAGTGCAACTCCTCCAACCACCTCAACATCACACAGTGTATGGGTGCTGGCAGGGACAGGCTCAATGTCTCAGAAGTCCCAAAGTCCCAACTCCTGAGCATGCTGCAAGTAGTACTTGAGGGAGCACTTCTTGGCCAGGCAGTTGTCAGCAGTGCCCCATAGGTAGTTGTGCCTCATCATGCTGTCATGAATGTGTTGCCCCTTCTCACCAAGGGGTCACTTTTGTCAACCAGGAAGTTGACACCCCAGGAGTAGAGATCTTCAGCTATCAGGCTATGACAGTGGGAGAGGGTGCTACATCCTTAGGCATGTCCCAGGTGCACTTGGCATCAGGGATGATGGTTAATCCTTCGCTTTCTACAATGGATCTGTACCAGCCAGTGACAGTGAACAGATGGGTGAGGTTATGGCACCAGCTGTGCCAGTTGGAATCATAGCAGAAGCGGGGTGCAAAGTATCCTTCTAATATGAAACCCCTGATTTGTTGAATCAGGGCCAGCTCCTTGTCCTCTGCCAACTCCTCAATTGGCCTGGCCACTCCTGGGAAGCTCAACATATCTTCTGCATCCAGGTACCACTGGATGTAGTCCTGCCATTGTTGCATGGGCTCTCCCCAGGTTGGGGCCATCCTGGGGCACTGATCCTGGTGGCATCTCCTTTTTGGGTCCCATCAGTCAATTATTGGTGGGACCACATTTGGGGTGGCAGCAGTGACCTTGGGGGCCATCATGGCAGGAGGAGAAGCCACCTCCATTGGAGGTCTATCCAGCTGGGGCACAGGGGTCAGCTTGCAAGGGACAATGTCCACCTCACAAGCCTCTACAAGTCCAGCCTGACATTTGCTATGGGCCAGAGGCAGGTTAGGAGCAAGTCCTGTGATGGAGGATTTGTAGCTCTCCCACTTGGATTTGCCCTTGGCAGCCATCCAGGTGGGGGGATGCCATTGCAAGAGAGCATATGCAGCCACTGCATTTGTGGCTGGCTTCTGTCCCATACAGTTGTTGATGTCAGCCAAGTACCTGTTAATCCAGGTGACAAGACATTGGGCCATCCACACATTCAGTGTGTTGCTCTCATCATTTTCCCAAGTGGTGTGAGCATAGACATTGTCTATCTCATGGGGGTCATTGAGCAGATGCACTGCTCCTGGGGGGACTGCTCTGAATAAGGCTGGAGCATAACCTGCAGATATTGCCATCTCCATGTCATGATGCTGGGGGGCTTCAAACTGGTAAAGGTTCTGCTGAACCCAGATGTGCAGGAATTTCCTGCCATTCAGCAGAATGAAGGTCTGGTGAGGGCATTCCCTCTGATGGATGGGGAACATGGTAGTGGCCTCTTTGAGGTGGTCAGTCAGGAGGGGACATTTGGGATGAGGCTGTGTTTCCACAGTCTCATCAGTAGTGTTGTATAGCATCTCATGGGATTCCTCATGAGACACAGAAGGATCTGGGCCAGATGTGGGGGTGGTGGTGCAAGGAGGGGAGTGAGGTTGTCAGTGATGTACAGTGGGGGACACCCCACTCCCTCCCCCTGAAAGATGAGCTGCAAGGCTTGAAGACAAAGGCCCAGCACCTGCTGGCTGGGAGGGACAGTTGTGGCAGGGGTGGGACACTAGGGAGGCCATGTGTGCATGTTCAACGCTGTGGCCCTCTTCGAGGCACTCACACTCATCCTGGTAGTGGTGAGCATGGGACTGCCAGTAGTCCCAGTTGGCCTGAAGTTGGTCAACCTCCCTTCACAAGGTTGAGACATTGTCCAGCCCAAGGAGATGTGACAGTATATGTATGCAGTCAGATCGTGCATGTACAAGACCAGGTGACCTGAGTACAAGGTCTTGGGCCATATGCATCGCATATGCCAAGCATGCATTGCATCCATCTGGCTTGCCACAGTCATCATGGATGACCACACCAAACTTGCTGGCATGCCATTGGTGACATGGGGGTGAGGTGGAGCACTCACAATGACATTTGGTGTCACATGAGCATGAATGAGTGGAGGAGGGGGACCTGGAGTATGCAGGTGACCGATGACAGGGAGGGGTGTTGTCCCTAGTGTGCTGTTTGGAGGTATGACAATGTGCTCTGGCCTTGGGGGACATGGGCACATCAGAAAGGGTAGCAGTGTCTTCATATGAAGACATTGCTGGGGTGTGGGGGGTGGTGTAATGGCAAGACATGGTATATGAGGCAGATGGGTTGTGGTAGGAAGTGAAGGTAGAAATGGGTCAGAAAGTTGTGTAAGACAGAACAATTGCATAATCAAGACAAATTTTGTAACTGGGATGATAATGTTCACTGGTAAAATAATCAACCTTAAACAAGACCTAGGCCAGCAGCAAGTCTAACTATAGGTCCATGGGAGAAAGTCCATGGGGGAGAATGGTGCAGTCACATGAGGGGAACAGATGTGAAGCACAAGGTTGTTCACTACTACACAGTAGTGTCCATAGTATGCCAACTGCATTTAGGCAGTTGGCAGGGTTCATCCACACTGCAGCTTGAGGTACCTATCTAGGGCCTTGAGGTCTTTACAGTGCAGGTAAGGCTCCCAAGTGGAGTTGCCTAGACTCCACTTGACCAGGAATTCCAGCTGATGGCCCACCCATTGGTGGGTGTTTATTTTGTCTACCAGCCATTCTGCATCATCAGGTAGTCCCACATCATAGAAGACATGGGCATCACATTTTGGGAACATCACATCATCATTGGGTTCATGACAATACAGGAGATTGGCATGGAATGTGGGGTGGATACATCATTCCTGGAGTTGCTTTGGCAGCTCCAGAGTGTATGTGTCCATAGACAGGTTAGCTTGAATAATTTTCATGGGGCTGATATACTTGGGGAGGAGCTTTCATGCACATCCCTTGGGCAAGGTGAGATTCTTCATGGATAGGTACACCAGATCTAGCATGGTGTGTCTGCACCACACAGGCCTCGATTATGGCATCATGTGCCATTGCCAGGTTTTCCTTTGCTCAATGGATGAAGGACATTACCCCAGGAGCAGTTGTGACCAACTGCTCCTTGATGTTAGGCAGTGATTGGGGCAAGTACCCATATGTCAGCTTGAATGGTGCAAATCCTGTCAAGCTGCTTATGCTCAAGTTGATGGCAAACTTGACCATTGGTAGCTTTTCAGCCCAGTCTCATTGATCTGGGGAGACCAGGCCTCATAGGATTTGCAATATGTTCCATATCACTCATTTGGAAGCTCCATCCATTTGAGGATGGAAGGCCATGGACATTAGCAGCTTCACATGCAGGAGTTGGTGGACCTCATGCCAGAATTGTGATGTGAATTTTGTGTCATGGTCAGATACAATCATGTCAGGGAGACTGTGTAACCTCATGATCTCCTGAATGAATGCCCATGTGAGCTCTGATGCTTGTATGGTGGTGGTGACTGGCACAAGATGTATCAATGATGTTAATTGACATAGGACTACCCATAGGTAGTCAGCACCATTGCTTTCAGGGAAAGGGCTGACAAAGTCCATTGCGATGGAGTTCCATGGCCTCTTGGGAATTGGCAGGGAGTGTAGTAAACTGGCAGGGCATGTGTTGTCAGCCTTGGTGGTCTGGCACACTGGGCATGATCTACAGAAGCAGTTGACATCTTTGCCTATGCCAGGCCACCAGAAACATCGATGGATGTAGTCTCTAGTGTGTAGTGCTCCAAAGTGACCGAGCATCTTGTGTGCGTGCTCAATTACTTGTGCTGTCAATTGATCATTTCTCTAGTCTACCCAAGGGAGACAGAGTACTCTGTCTCCCATTGTGACCTTCAAGTAGATCAGTCCATTGTCAACATCAAATCCTTTGTGGTGATCCAGATGTAGTATCACCTTTGCCAGGATGGGATCTGCTGGGTAGCCCTGCCTGATGCAGTTGAGGAAGCCACACTCCCCCTGGCTCCCCCTGGAAGTGGGTATGAGTGTTTGTGGGTCTCCTGCAGAGTTGAGTAGAGTAGGATCCTCACTCATGGAGGCATGAGTGGGTTCTCCCCTTCCCTGCTCTGCATGTTGTCTCAGCACATTGGCTTCCATTTGATGCTCTTCTGTTGGTTCTCTCATCTTTGGTGTCTCATCTCACATTGCTGCAAGATGCAATTCCCTCAACCTGTCGATTGGAAGGTCATCTCCCTCTGGATCAAGTTGAATGTTGGCAGTTTCCCATTTGATGGTCTCCTTCTGTGCTTCATCCCCTCTGTCTGTCTCATAATATCAAGACAGGCAATCAGCCACTTTGTTCTCCAACCCCTTGATGTATATGATCTCACTGCTGAAGCATGATAGGTAGTCCATCCAGTGCATCTGCTGGCTGGATAGGTGTTGTTGCATGCAAAGAAACTGGAGGGCCACATGGTCCATGATCACCTTGAAGTGGAATCCTAAGAGCTTGTCCTCCCACTTCAGTAGTGCCTCAAGTATGGCAAGAGTTTCCTTCTCAAATGTCTGATAGTTGTGCTGGGCATCCACGAGCTTCTTCGACATGAATCCAGCTGGTCAACAGCTTTGCCAGGTCAGGCCTTGACCATATAGCACCCTTATACCATATAGGGATGTGTTGCAGACAAGCCAGATTGGCTTGTTTGACCTTGGGTCTATTGGTTTCAGGATGGGATATTTACAGGCAAGGTCTTTGATTGCCTGGAAACATCTGTCATGAATTTCACACCAGAGGAAGGGGTGGCCATTCCTCTGGATCCCTGTTAGAGGTGTCATGTATGCAGATACATCTGGCATGAATGGTGCCAGATATTCAACCAGGCCCACAAACCATTGTATCTTGTTCAGGTTCCTGGGCTTCCTCCAATTGTGGATGTGGGCCATCTTGTCCTCATCCACATGGACTCCTCTGTCATTGATTATGTGACTGAGGCAATCTAGTCTCTCAGCAAACAGGTCAACCTTATCCCTTTCAAGATAGAAATTGGCCTTCACTAGCATGTCAAGCATGAGGGACACATGTTCCACATGGTCCTCTATTGTGTTGCTGTACATGAATGCATTGTCTAAGTATGCATGTACTATCCTAGCTATATACTCCTGCAACATCACCATTATCAACTGTTGGAAAGTGGCTGGTGCATTGCAGTCTCCTTGCTGCATGACATGGCTCAGGAAGGTGCCAAAGACAGTTGAGAAAGCTGTCTTTGGGATGTCATTGGGATTGATTCTGACTTGTTCATATGTGTTCAACAAGTTGATTTTTGAGTGATACCTCACTTGTGTGATGTCCATCCTGATCTGGTCCTGGTCAGGGAAGGGGGTGACATCCTTGACCATGTTGTTGTTGCACTTTCTGCAGTCGACAACTGTCCTAAGCTTCCCATCCCACCATCCAGCCTTTGTATATAGTTGGATTTTTTCTGCCAGCTGAGGTTTGTGAGTCCAGGCAGCATGGTAAATGGTAGGTGTAATGCATACCCTCATTGATCAAGGGTATGTGGTGATTTACTTCTCAGAGTGGTGGCATCTTTGTGACCACTCCCTTCATGCAATCCTCATATTTTTTATACAGTTCTTCCCTCAGACAAGGGATATCCTCATCTGAGTATTTCTGGGGCTTCATATGTATGTGCAAGCATAGCTTGCTGTTCACCCCCAAGTGCTGATGTAGATGCCTCAAGACTTCTGTGAGGCATGGTGGGGCCAGGATTGCTCCTCATCAGTATGGCCTTGCCAGGTAGTCAGGCACTCTTCGATGTCAAGGATGGTGTCACTTTACACTGTCCTTTCTCCTGTGGTCAATTTTCCACAGATCTGGATATATCCAGTTCTGTGAGTGCAGGGACAGTGGTACCCCCAACCTCTATCATATTCATATCAAATTTTAATTGCATGGCATGCGATCTGAGGAAGGGGATGCCAAGGATGCAGTCATATCAATCAATATTTGTGATGTCAAAATAGGTGTCACATGAGAAGGCTCCCAGATGCAGCTTTGTCTGGGAGCCAGTGTGATCTTCAAGCAGCTTCCAACACATCCCAGTTGTAATGTCAACTGGGACACCATGGTAAATGTAGGCAATTTGGCAACTGTTGCAAATGCAGGGCTCATGAAGTTGGTCTTGCACCCTGTATCTATCATGGTCAGTGCCTCACAGCCATTGACCTGTGCCTTTACTATCACAGAAGTGTGTGCTTGTGGGGGGATTGCTGGTCTAGGGGTAATGGTGGTATTGGTGCATATCCCATATCAGAATGTGTGGTCGGTTTCTTCTGTCAGATGGAGGGCCATCAGTTGTCGAGGGCTGTCCAGGATTGCCAGGGCTTCTTGGTCAATATACAAATGTGGATCACCACCTAGGGTCTTGCAAGCATGTGAGAGCCTATCGGCCAGCCTCCTCAGCTCCCTTCAGAGGTGCTCATTCTCCTGCACTGATTGCTGTATCCATCATTCATTCTGGGTCACTGCTCCCCAGATTCCCTGAATTAGCTCCCCCATTCTATCTACTTCTGTCCTGGCCATCTGGAATCCCCTTGACAAGGATGCAACACTCATTGAGGCATCATGTTCCCTGGGCTGGAGAGAATTGCACATCCTCATGACCTGATGACCTATGCTGATCAGGGACATGTGGACCTCAGCCATGTCGACCACTGGTCAATCTTCCTTGACCACATTGTCCAGTTGGGTGAGAGTGAGGTCCACAGTGGCCTCCATGTGGTTTAATTCCTCCAACATGTATCCTATGTGGGGGAGGACCATTTCACCCATCACCTCCTCTCTCACATCCCATCCTTCATCGTACACTCTTCATCTCTGCTGCCTGGGAATGGCATGTGTGGCTATCAATGATGGTACCTCTGCAAGCTCATCTCTTATGATATGAGCTCTGTATATTCTGCATGTCTGACAATTGTCTATGTGTGTCAGACCAAAATGTTCTGAGTAGTGCCAGGTGTGATTGTTCATCATAGGAGGCATCACCTCATTTTCCATTGCATTCACCATTCCCCATGGGTCAATTATTTCATCTTCTTCCTCACCAGATGACATCTCGTCATCTGGCTCACTATCCTCAACTGGGTTGCCTTCCACAGTTGACTCTTTGATGTCCATCCAAGCCTAATGGATTGCTTCATCATCCTCAGCAGAGTCATGTGTCTCCATCGACCCAAGGTATGTGATGGGCTCTCCATCATTGTCACTGTCATAATATTCCCTGTAGATGTTGATGACCTTGTTGTTGGCATCTACCTCATCTCCTGATGATGCTTCCTTATCTTGCTCCCTATGGGAAGGTGTTTCATTGTCGGGGCCTCTGGGCATTTGTTGGCATGCTCATCTTCAATCACCTTGGCAGCAAATAGTCTGGCCTTTCCAGGCTTGCTGTCCTTCAATACAACATTCTTCTGATTGCACTCATTCACATAGTGCCCTTCCTTACCACAGCAGTAACACTTGATGCTCTGATGCATCATGCCAGAGTTTTTCAGGCTTTTATCTCCAGGTCCACTCCTTCTCTCATGACTGATTCCAGTCATGCATTGTCCCTGTGGTTTGGATGGTTCCCTTCTCTGGATGTGTGCATTGTTCAGAGCCTTTCTATACAGTACATTCCCTTTTTGAGTGTACCTATACTCGCCATCAGTATAATGCTTATTGCCAACTTGGTTATCTGAGTTGGTGGGACAAGTACCTGTCTGTTTGACTTGCTGGGTGCAGGTGTGATTGTTGATAAGCTTAAGTGCACTCTCCATCTGTTGCACTTTGATTAATATTTGGTCCATTGGTGTATGTTCTGCTGATATGCCCCTGGACTTGAGGACTCCTTCAGCAATCAGCAGAGGGAGTCCATTGATGAATTTCCTCCTCATGGAATATTCATCAGGGGGCTGGACCATTTGGGATGCCTGGTGTTTCAGATCATTGTAGAATGCAAGTACTCCCTTCACAGTGGAGTACTTGGGTTATCATATCATTCAGCAGTGTTCTGGGCAGATGCTTCATGGATGAATTGGAACATGGCACATATGAAATCCTCAAAAGTCCAGTCATGGATCATGTGATCTGGGCCATCAACTCTTGATTGAACCATTGCATGGCCATTCCCTCTAGACAGGTCCCAGCATACATGATGTGGTCTGCATCATGGGCAGGCCCTGTCACCTTATAGATCTTCAACCAGTGCAATATCTGGTTGACCCATTCATCAAAGGCATCAATATCATCTTGACCTCTATAATTTTGTGGTTGTGCAATTTTGATTGATTTTACTTCTGGACCCACAGGGGCTGTGTGATGGCCTACCACCTTGTACAGTGGCTCAAAAAAGTGTCCCAATGTTGGGTCATTTTGGAAAGATCTTGTATTTGTGAGTGAACTACTGAGAGTCAGTTCTTGAGCCTGCAGAGGGGCTGACAGTGCTTGGTCTTGGCATTCCAAAAACTGTATTGGTCACATGATTTGGTTGTCCAGGAGGCAAGATATGACCATTTTAAAATGGCAACTCATTGGGACACTTTTTTGAGCATGTTTCTGATCAGCAGTTTTGGGATTCAGGATGCCCTCCTTTTGTTTGTTTGGTTCTAAAAACAAAGTCAGATTGTGTCACATGATCTTATACATGGTTGGTAAGCATGTAAACAATGCCAAACATTGAATTTAGCCCTTTCAGCCTCAATCCTAGGCACAAGTCAAGAAGTCATCTTGCTAGCTCAGCAGGGCTAGTATCTCATGAAGGGAATCTGGGTAAATACTGGTGTACACCACAGTATCATCCATTGATACACTCAAACCACTAGGGGCCCTTCAAAATTCAGCTGGAAGCCATCCATATGGTGTTTTCCCTACTCATGCCCAAGGTGTCTTGTCACTAATCCATACTGGGCAAGCTGAAAATGTCAAGAAGGTGAATGTCATGCTTCAGGACATGAAGGATAAACTGATCCCCTCTCCACTAATGCATTTCCAGTGATAGAAAGCTGGTGCAGAGGCTGAGGTGAAGCAAAGCCCTTCCTTACATTCCAGGTGTATGGGAAGGATGGTCCACTGAGCAGCCAGGGTGCAGATACTTTGCTTCCATTTGACCTTGGATATTTCCTAAAGTCACTTACAAGCCAATGACCCCTTCCTGGTCAATCACAGGTCAACTCAAGCTGCAGTCTAACCAACTCCCATATGATGCTTGGATTGCACAGCAGGGCTTTGTTTCATCTCAGCCTTCACAGGAGCTTTCTGTCATTGGAAATGCATTAGTGGAGAGGGGATCAGTTTATCCTTCATGTCCTGAAGCATGACATTCACCTTCTTGACATTTTCAGCTTGCCCAGTATGGATTAGTGACAAGACACCTTGGGCATGAGTAGGGAAAACACCATATGGATGGCTTCCAGCTGAATTTTGAAGGGCCCCTAGTGGTTTGAGTGTATCAATGGATGATACTGTGGTGTACACCAGTATTTACCCAGATTCCCTTCATGAGATACTAGCCCTGCTGAGCTAGCAAGATGACTTCTTGACTTGTGCCTAGGATTGAGGCTGAAAGGGCTAAATTCAATGTTTGGCATTGTTTACATGCTTACCAACCATGTATAAGATCATGTGACACAATCTGACTTTGTTTTTAGAACCAAACAAACAAAAGGAGGGCATCCTGAATCCCAAAACTGCTGATCAGAAACATGCTCAAAAAAGTGTCCCAATGAGTTGCCATTTTAAAATGGTCATATCTTGCCTCCTGGACAACCAAATCATGTGACCAATACAGTTTTTGGAATGCCAAGACCAAGCACTGTCAGCCCCTCTGCAGGCTCAAGAACTGACTCTCAGTAGTTCACTCACAAATACAAGATCTTTCCAAAATGACCCAACATTGAGACACTTTTTTGAGCCACTGTATCAGGCCTTTCTTGTAGGCAGTTTATGGGCATTTTTGCTTTTCCTGATTTTCTGTTCCTGGCCTGCTCTAGTCTTTGCCACTCTAATAACAGTGCTTTGCTGCTCAGCAGCTCCCCATACCCTGCATGTTCCATGAGGCCCATGTGCACCCTGTTCCTTGACTTGACTGCTCAAGAGCTCTTCTTCCTTGCTTGATGTTGTTCACTCTCTGAGGAGATTCCCTTGATCTTGTAGAACTTGGGGTTTGTCACCAGTACCACCTTCTCATCTTCCACTCTCCATGTCTTTCCTGGAGTTTTTGCACTTCTTTTGGTAGAGTCTGGCAAAGTCTGAACAAGGGAGAATATCTTCACCAGACAATCAGTGACATCAAATTGCTCTGATATGGTCTGTCCTTCATCAACTCATGGTACTCTGAAATGTATCCAGGCGTTGTCCAAAATACACTCCAGGGGGATCTCTGTGCTGGTTTTTCTCACATGACTTCTGGAAAGAAGATGTTCATCCTCTCTTCAAAGCTGGGTTGCCAATGACCCATCCCCACACTGCCAGGTATTTCTGCATTGCAAGCCTTGAAGGTGCAGGCTCTAATGGTTTTGTAGGTCACATTCAAGGTCCAACAATTGACAGCATTTTCCAAGGAGGTCAGCTCTGGTCTCTTGTCTGGATCAGTCAACCAAGTGTCTTCCATCTGAATCCAAAGCTGACAGGTGAACTGAACAAACAGCTTCCTGACCACTGGTTCCAGATATGACAGCTGTCTTGACCATGTCCAAGATTGCATGACCAGCCAAGGCTGATCTCAGATGGCCTTGGTTAACCTTGACCAAGTAGGCATGTTTCCAATGGGGAACCACTCCTCATCATCATCCAAAATCATCCTTGGCCATGCAGGCCACCCATCTGCCTTCTTCAATTTGGCTTGCACAAGCTTCAGCACCTCCAATTCATTGTGTTGCTGGACATCTTTGAGATGAGGCACCTTCTGCAAGTCCAGGTCAGACAGGAAGAACATGCAAATCCTGGAGAACTGCAGAAGAGCCATGGATTCTTGGACATGATAATTGAGAATGATAGGGGTGGAGGAAGTGCACTGAATCATGTGACAGACTATGCCCATCAGTATTCCCAGGTTGGGTGGATCCAGTTCCTTGAGGGAGATCTGAACCATCTGAAGTGCCCTGACTCATCTAGCCTGAAACTCAAACAAAACCTTGGACAGTATCCATAGAATTGCATCAGATGCCAGAAAGGTTTCCACCTGAAAGAGGAGTTTCGA
This sequence comes from Pisolithus marmoratus, assembly GCA_024613145.1. Taxonomy (NCBI): domain Eukaryota; kingdom Fungi; phylum Basidiomycota; class Agaricomycetes; order Boletales; family Pisolithaceae; genus Pisolithus; species Pisolithus marmoratus. The sequence continues at coordinate 285,064 of JANFAE010000071.1, forward strand.
TGGCAGCTTCAATGGCATGCTGGAAGCAACTCACCCTGTGGGCCAAGTCATCCATGATTTTTTCCATAGCTATCCCACCCATCCTATACTCATCTCTTACCCCATACAATCTTTGCTTGGCCTCTCCAGAGTACATATTGATGGCCTCCATGCACTCCTGCATGAAGTCACCATTCAATGCATAGGCATCCTTGTCCATGATGAATGTGGGCAAGTTATCATTGGGTTGGATTGCCTCATAGGCAAGGCTATAAGCACTTCTAAATGCCACATGGGTCTGTCTTGCTCTCTCCTGAGGCATCTCTGCTTGCATTGCCCCATACTGCCCAAGAGTGCATGTGTGGTGTATGTTACCTCACACATACCCACCAGCCCCAAAGGAAGCTTCCAGACAATCCAGTCTCCATAATCCTACCAACTTCTCATCCCATTTTGGAATGCCAATGCCCAGGTCCACCAGAAGCTTGCCATTGTTTCTGTTGACCATGTTTGGCCAGTCTAGTGCAGGGATCCCATTCAGGAGGGCATCGATGGGGGATGAATCTTCTTGAAACAGAAGTGCCTTGGCCCATAGCTTGATTCCCTTGCAATTGAGAACAAAGAAGAAGGACCCATAGTTGGCATAGCACAAAGGGTCTCCCTGGATGATTTCCTTCATGGTGTAGTTGATCTTCTTCAGCACATCCATAGAAAAGGGCACAGCCTTTGGACAACCAGGCCTTTTCTTGGTCCCCTTCCATGCCTTGAACTGCACCTCATCCAAAGTGAGCAACACATAGGGGGCACTTCCCACATCTGCATGTTCACTGATTGCAGGAAGCAGGACATGCTCCCAGAAAAAGTCCAGCACCTCCTTATGAATGTGGTTGGCATGCCTGTGTGTCATCTCATCCCTGTGTATCATCCTGGGGAAGCAGATATAGATGTTCATGCTTCCACAAGAATTGCTCAAGGTACCAAAGGTGGTGTGAGGTATCCCACACAGGGGAAATGACATTGTCAACCACTTGGTGCAACCTCCATTGATCTTTGCATCCTCCACAGACTGAGGTATGAGGATGTTGACATACACATGATTGTTCTTCTGCATGAGGGCCCTTTCCTCCAGAATTGGACCAAGATAAATGGCCAAGGGTGTATGGAACTGAAGGTCATGTGTCACCCACACCAGGCTGTCAATGTCCACAGTCACTTCCACATCCTCTGAGGTCAGGCAAACCTTGTCCAATTCCAAGTCCAGACAGATATGATATCCATCTTCATGTTTCCCACCAACAAAGGTATTGATGAGGTTTCTGGAATCACCCATGCTCATCCAAACCATGTCAGAGGCACTCAGTATGATGATGTCCCCAACAAGGACTCATGATGTGGAAGGGGAACCTGGAAGTGGAATGTGACCAAGTGAATAGTCACCTAAGGTGGCTGGTCAGAAGACATTCTGCAGGTCAGACCATGTAGTGGCTCACCAGTGACATGATTGCTGATCTGGTGACAGGAATCATAGCCATCTGGAACACCCACAGGAAGTATATGGCTGGCAAGCCTCACAGGAGGGTCCAGATAGAACATCTGGCTGAATGAACTCAGAAGACAATAGCCATAGTCTCAGAAGGATGTCCATATTCCAGGACAATAATAAGGCTCCTCCACAATCTCATAGCAATTTCAATCCTGGTGTAAGCTCTCCAGCACTGGACCACATTCATACTTGCTGTACTTCCTATCAAAAGGCTTCCACTGATGACCCTGATATGCAGGAAGGTAAACTGCAGGCATTGGGCATGGAAAGCAAAACATGGAGCCAGCAGTCCAGTCCTTGACATGTTTTCATGTCCTGATAACCTCCAGAGGATCTGGGCACATGCCATGTACTGCATGTGGAGTCCTGGAATCCCTAGCCCTCACTCTGCTCACATATGTGTAGGGCCTGAGTAGATCCCTAAGTTGCCTGGCCTTGGCATCCAAGGGAGGCTGGTTCCCCTCAAGAATTTCCTCATCTTCATCTGGGAGGTCATCATCAGAGTGAATGGGGGAGTGTTCCTCCATTCCAGAGTCAATCCTGTTGCAGATGAGACAGTTGGCACCAACCACATTGAGTTCATGTATTATAGAGGCATCTTGCTCCCCCAAGACTTCATTCTCAACATCTATAATGACCTCCTCACTGAGTGCCTGTGTGTCATCCCACTGTAACCATATGTCACTGGGGGGAAGTATGGTGGAAGATAAATATCAGTAGTCTTCCCAGCTCCTTCTGCAGCCCTCCTTCACCATTGCCAACATTTGGAGTCACAGATGATGACCACAGGGGATGGGGGAATTTGGATGGTATTGCTGCCACCATACAGACCACTGTTCATGAGAGACTCCATGACAAATGATGTGATGGGTCCACAGTCATAGCCATTCTGAGACCAGTTGCACACCAACACATCAACATTTGATGGGTGTGTGGAATCATAGCCATGGAGAGCTGCAATGTGGGACCAGTAGAAAGGGCCATTCCAGCTGTTCCAGTCATCACAAAGCTTGTCATAGTAAGGGTGGGGAGTTTCTGGGACATGTGAGATGTGTCTTCCCAGGACAATGGCTGAGTCACACTGATAGTCAAACATGACCACAAAGAAGTGACTAGCATGCATGACCACAAAAGCTACAGGGGTAGCAGGATCAGCAGGAAGAGAGTGGAAGAGATGGTGCTGTCAGGAAAGGGATGTCTCCTCTGCTTCAGGCAAAATATGGATGCCAGAGGATATGGATGGAATTGCAGAAAAAAGGTTGACATAACAAACATGGGTCCTGCCTTGTACAGCATACCACCAAGACAGGAGATGGAAGTTGAGGATAGTAGCAGTGATCCAGGTCTGATACTTAAGAGTGGCCAAGTTTTGATGGGCCATGGCCCACATGGTAGGCCTAGCCATGGAGCACACTGTCCAATGAGAATGATAAATGGGAGGAAGTGGGGGAAGTACATACTGATGACATGATGCACAGAATGTGCACCATGTGGTGCATCACTCAAGGCTGGTGAGGGTGGGAATGGAGGTGATGGTGGGGAATTTTGTCCAGACATGTCAGCAGTGAAGTCACCAGAGTCCTGACTGAGAGATTGGTGCTCCTCTTCATTTGACCCAGCATGATTGACAGCAAAGTGATCCATCACAGCCTGACACTTCTGGTATATGAAGTCAAGTTCTGCCTCATCAAAGGAGGACTCTTGGTCCTCTGGAACACTTCCAGTTGGAGAGGGAAGAGCATCCATCAACAAATCAAAGGATGGGGACAATGGGGAACATGAGGATGGGTTTGAATCATCATCACAGGGAGGAGAGGGGGGGAATTTGGTTTCTAGGGCTTTGAGCTGTGAACACATCTGAGGTGCCATGGTGGTGGGTATGTTGAAAATGCACAATTTTTGATATGTAATATTTACATGAAGACCCAATGGCATGTCAGGGTATGATGGCAGGCAATAACCAGATGTTTTCTGATGGGCCTATTAGCCAGTACTCACTCCAAGCATGACAGCATTTCAGGGTCTGACCCTAGGTGAGTCAAAACTTACACAGACACTTTCTGACATCTCCCTCCTCTGTCCCTTCTTTTCTTGCACTTGTCTGCTATTCCAAACCTCTTGATGTTGCCCCCATCAAAGAAGAATTTCTCTACCTTTTCACCCTGCAATGAACTTGAAGGCAAACCTTTTTTGTGATTAGCTGTATAATAAGCTCACCCATTAATACCAGTGGAAAACCTCATGAATGCAGATGATGACATCTTGGATGGCAAAAAGAAGGTCCCAGATGCAATGATGCATACCTTTAGAGCAGGGGATGAGTAAGGAAAGACTGGAGAGTAGGGAGGCTTGACTGATTTGGCCCTCCACCAGGGTCATTGTACAGGGTGAAAATGGCACAATGTGGTATGGGGTGATTGAGGAAATCAGGGTCCAGCATCTGAAAACAATATATGTAAGTGGAAAAACTGGTGAAGACCATTTCATTGACAGAGGTACAGAAGGAATAGGTGGCAGTACAATGGTATTATGGAAAGTGGGACATAGCAGACAAAAGGTGAGTGAATTTGTAAATCCCATGTGTTGTCTTCTGAAGAAAATAGCATCCAAAATGATGTCAGAAAGTGTGAGCTGGTGTTGTCTGATCACAAAGACATAATTTCACCACAGCATATCATATGAGTCCTTTCAAGTACTTTTCATGTGACTTGTAAAGCCATGGTGGACTTAGCACCAGTGGATGTCATGAAATTCAGGGAAGGAGAGGCCTATGGGCCTTTAATAGCATCAGATGATGTGTTCACTTGGTGGTCCATGACAACAATTGGGAAACAAGCTCTGGAGGTATGCTGAATTGCATACATGTGTGATGGATAATCTGATGTAACCTGGAAGGGAACATTTAATGCCTGTCATGTCTGCAAGAAGGCCTATAACCCAGACAGGGACCAACAAAGTCACTGCTGTAGATGCAACAACTGGTTCCACCACAGGTGCTTAGAAGGCCTTCCAACAGGAAATAAGGGGATGCAGAAGATGGTGACTGAGCTGAGTTTGGAGTCAGGGCTTTCTCTGGATAGTGAGTTTGCAAGTATCTTGTGCATTCCCATATCCAGAGGGAAGGGTCTTGGTGTAGTGGGGAATGGGAATGTTATGATGCCCATGAGGAAGGAGTTCTGGATTGCATTAGAGGAGATGAAACAGGATATGGGAATAGCATGGAAGTCCCATATCACTCCAGAGATTTTGAAACTAGCAGGAGAGTCCCATGTCCATTATCAGTGTCCAATCTGCTCCAAGGAAGGCAGAGAATGGTACTTGTAGTTACAAAATAATGTTGCAGGTTCTCTTTGACTTGATAATCCAAACCATGACATGAGCTGTACATCAAAGTGAATGAAACAATCCTGTGGTTTGAAACAACAGACACCAAAACATTGGAGGAAATCAGGGGATAAATGCAAAGAAACAATGTTCATTGGTGTTCAAACACTGTGGATCGCTGAACCAATGCTTATAAGCACATCTATAGGACATATGAACACTAACAAACTTTGTCTGGAGAGGGTTGGACATATTTTACCTAGACAACGGAGGGAAACAGGGGATAGAAGCAAAGAAATGACATTTGTTGGTGTTTGAACACTGCACACTGCTGTACCAACACCTGTGAACACATCTAGGGGATGGACGAACACTGACAAACCTTGTCTGGAGAGGATTGGACATATTTCACCTAGACAGTGCAGAAATACAGGGGCTAAATGCAAAGAAACAATGTTTGTTGGTGTTTGAACACTGTACACTGCTGTACCAACACCTGCAAACACATCTATGGGATGGACAAACACTGATGAACCTCATTACATGTGCCTAACAATTGTATCAAGTATGTTTGCTCAGACCACACTCACATGCTAGGATCGTGTATCCCTTCTTTACACTCATGTCCACATCCTTTCCATCATTTCTAAGCTCCCTTTCCTTTTTTTTCAGGTACATACCTAGCCTCATCACATCTTCAACAAGGTTACACTTTAAATACTAGTTAATATCAGAGATCAATGGGGGGAAAAGAGATGTACATAGGCATGTTTGTTGGCCTTGATCTTGGAAAACATGGTGGAGACTTGCAGTTGATGTGTTTTGCTGATGTCCTTGAGAGTGGAAAATACCTTGACAAACTGAGGACATATATTGGCACAAAATGATGATAATATGATGATACTCACCTGCTCAACTATGTCCTCTTCATCACCTATGCTCTTTTTTGCCAGTGAATGGAGCACAGCAGGAAGGTTTTTCAGCACAGAAGGCACATCATCCTGTATGGCCTCATCTGAGGGTGTGCTTGCAGTTTGAATCATCAATTTACTGCTGTGAGATGGACCTGCTGTGGGCCTGAGGATGGTGGGGGACACATCACATAGTTGCTGAGAACATCCAGATGTCACTATTGGCTTCTTGCAGGGACTGATGGTGACCACAACCTTGTCATACTGGAGTTCTGAGGAAGGATGATGTGCTTTGCTTTGCAGGACATGTGTAGTGACAAATTCAGGACCTCTCTCAGTCTGTTTGGCTTTCCCCTTTTTGCTACTGCCTACTGGACAGCCTCTTGAGCATTTGGTGGTAGGGGTCCAGAGAAATGTTGATTTGGTCATGTGGACCATCAGTCAAGAGCATATGTTGAAACCCTTCAGCACTACTGCATGGTGCAAGATCCAATCAAACATCATTTGGGGGTTCTGAAGGAATGTTGTCAGTGGTGGGGCCTGAGGTAAGCTTTGTTGGTTCCTTTGGATTGTCATCTATCTCATCTAGATTTTCCTCCTTGTGGAAGTTAGTCCCTCCATTGCCATTTGATGTTTCAATGTCAGATACAATGTCTTGTGTGGTTTCTGAGGGTGTTGGAGATGGATACATAGTTTCCTCTTCAAATATTTGGTCCTTGCCTTGACATGGCTCCCTGGACTGGACTGAGGATGTTGGCTGATCCATGGAAGCTATTGTTTGGAGAGAAGTGGTACATTTGCATTGTAAATTACAACAAGCCCAGTGCATCACTCACACCTATATGACACACCAGCCACCAAGGGTGAATCAAAACCAATTGGCCTTGCACCCTCTTCTAATTCCTCCCTCTTGATCTCCATCGATCTCATGTCAACATCAAAGGGATCTGATAAACATATTGGGTCAGATCATTGCAACCAAAAATATGCTCCCATACCATAACTGCCATGATCTGGGCTGCCTGGATAAGATTCACTCAGATTGCCATAGGGCTGGTGTGTTGGCTTTGTGATAAAATGAGCTATAATGTGATTCATGCAGTGTGAGCATTGCTCACTGGATAGATAATTTTTCTGTCATTGTCCTCCCATGGAACATAGGAGGATACTTTAGGGGAAAATGTGAACATGTGAAAACAAGTAGAGGGATCACACTCACTCCACTCGGTGTCAAGCTTGCACTTGTGCCACTCCTGCACTTCTTTCCACAGTGCCCCCCAATCCTCATCAGGAACCATATCAACATCATAATTATATTCCATCCCTTCCATCAGCCTTGGTAAGCGACCCCTATGCCATGCTGGTAAGAGACCCCCATGCCATGCCCAATCTGTAGAACCATGAGCTGGCTGAATACATATAATAAAAGGGAATGGTTAACCCACAATCTGTGAAGTCTTCTGCATCCATCCTCTTAATGTTTATGGGACATCTAGAATGAAATATCCTGAAGGCTTCATGGTCATGGTGCCCTAGGATAATCTCTGTGATGAGATATTCATCAAAGCTTTTGGAATGATAGTCTGCTATCTTGTCAAAGGGGATGGACAGGATTGGCCAGATGAATGCTTCAATCACATTGTCCAGGCAGACAATGCACCTGCTGAGGTATGGGAGGAATGGATTGGGTTTCTTTTTCTTCTGATGGTGACAATGGAACCAGGAGTATAGGCTGATGTAGAGATAATATTTCCAGAGAAAAAAAATAACATGGAGACCATAATAGGATGGAATGAAACAATGATGCTTTGCAACTGGGTCATCATCATAGAAGTTCTTCTGTGTGATCTGATAGACATCTTCATCATCCATGGCTTGAATTGAGTACCTAACCTGCATGATATAGTCCATGTGGAGTTCTGTGGGCGAAGAATTGGGCCAATAGTAATCAGTCATGGTGATGGATGTAGATCAGGATGGTTTGATTGGTGTGGGATTGACTGATTTCATTGATATCATTGACTAAAAATGGAAGTACAGTGCACAGCATACCCCAAAGCAGAACTATCATTCCACACAGTGGCAGTTTTCAACATTTTTACACACTCTAAAGAGTATTTGAAAGTGAAAATGCAATGCTTCATTATGGTTCAAATTACTGGGCTCTCAGAAGGTTTTATTCCGAGAAGGATAATATCTGCCCAATATGCTTTTGAGCATGAGAAAATGTTGAACCCTCACTTGCCATTGGCTGGTTCAATATTTTCTCACTCTCTAAAGAGTATTGGGCAGATATTATTGTCAATAACCTTGTGACATTCATGTAATATATAATTTTCAATTGTCTTTGGATGGATATCTCATGTTTCTCCCAGTATAGACTGGTAATAAAAATTATAAACCTTCTTAGAATAAAACCTTGTGGGAGCCTGATAATTTGAATCATAACAAAACATTGCCATTTCACTTTCAAATACTCTTTCGAGTGTGTGAAAATATTGAAACTGCCACTGTGCCACATGTCTTACATTGGCAATGTAATGTGTTCAAGCATGTGCAAACACCATATGAATATGATAATGCATTGAAAAGAAATAGTGCTGATCTCAGCACACATATGAGCAACCACAGACATCTATGCTATTGTACATCATCGATTTCGAAAAGTACACCACCACAGATTGACATTCAAGATAAAATGGTTGGATCAAACCCAATTGTGGGTGCAGAAGACAAGGGGATGGCCTGAGGTCCACCCATTGAACTGCCAGCATTAGAGGGGCCAGCTTTGGGTCCAATAGTCTCACCCCCAGGGCCAGCAGCACCTCCACCACCCTGCTCCTGTTGGTTCTGAACAGAATCAGGCTTCTGCTTTGCTTGTCAGTGGATGTCCAGTAAAGAATTCAGATATTATTTACATACCCTTCCAATGATGTTGCCCACATCATCCTCCCACCATACCCAAGATGTTACTAGTGATAGAATGATTAGAGTCTTATGATGGATAAGTAGAGATGCACTTACTCCATCCAATATTGATGTTTCTGTTGTGCCATTGCTCTACCAGATCCCACAATCTCCCCCAGTCAGTGTTGGGCACTGAATTGATGTCATAGTCATATGCTGTTCCTGCAATCTCCTCTGGCAAATGCTCAATATATTTATTCCAATCTGTAGAGCTGTTAGTTTGGTAGGCACAACTGACATATTCAAGACTCACTGAAATCTGTTAGGACCATCCTCTCGATGTTTATTGGACATCTAGATTGGAAGAAATTGATGCTCTCCAGGTCATGATGACCAATGAGGAACTCCATGATACAGTATTCCTCCAAGCCCCAGCACACCTGATCTCCTATGTCTTCATTTTTTATCTTGAGACATGGGCATAGCACAGATTCTACTACATTGTCTAGGAAAATGATGTATTTGAGCAGTGTTGGCCAGAACTTCTTATATTTTTCTGCATGTGATGGGGATTGAAATGCATTGCTAGGCCAATGTATAGATAGTATTTCCAGAGCAAGGAGTTCATATAGTGAAGGTAGGTTGTGGGGAGGAACATTCAATGTCCAGACTTCATCTTGTTGTGATTTATGTACATTGTGTATATCTGAAGTGCATCAGGGTTATCATCATCCTGGATTACATATCAGATCTGTGTGATGTAGTCCATGAGCATCATGGTAGGCATAGACATCAGCCAGTAGTAATCAGACAATGTGGTGGTTGTGTGTGGGGGGATGGTAGTTGTGGAGCTGGAGCAGATGGTTGTGGATTGGGAGAGTTCAGTTCCTTGGTTGGGATATTATGAAATCATTATTGAGCAACTCCATATAGTAACAATGATAATAAGCAACAGAGGCCCTAGCCCTGCATGATCTACAGACCAGATCCCAAACACTGTGAAACTATGTTCATCAGTGTTCATACATGATGTAGAGACAGTCCCAGGTGTTTGGTATGAATTGGATTTGTTGCTCCCAAAAATACATGAACCCCTAAATGCCCCCACCCCATGTTCATTGGTGTTTTTACATGATATAGAGGCCATCACAGGTGTTTGGTATGTCCCTAACCATGAATGAACATCAATGAACACCATTTCCTGACGAGGGGAATTGGATTTGTCCCTCCCAAAAATACACAAACCCCTAAATGCCACCACCCCATGTTTGTTGGTGTTCATACATGATATAGAACCCATCACAGGTGTTTGGTATGTCCCTAACCATGAATGAACATCAATGAACACCATTTCCTTGCAGGGGGGATTGGATTTGTCCCTCCCAAAAATACACAAACCCCTAAATGCCACCACCCCATGTTTGTTGGTATTTGTACATGATATAGAGGCCATCACAGGTGTTTGAACAAACACTGACAAACACCACCTGCAGGGGGGAATACCTGACATAGTAATAATATTAGTGAATATCAGGAACACCACACCAAGCCATAATCATTCCTTGATGTGGGGGGTGCCTGACTATTGATGGGCACATCGACAAACACTGTGTAAATGCAGTATTAGGATCTGTATTCACAAAATAGTAACAATTGATCATAAATGACTGACTGCACAGTCCACACACCATCATCTGAATTGAATCTATCAAGTTGTGTTCCTTCTTGGGTTATGCACTTGGAGAAAAGATTCATATATAAACACAAAATACATTGCATTATAATCATACAGGAGCAGATCCAGACAACATCGACTAAACTTCCTGAGACATTGCTTCATCCTGCTCCCCCCCTTCCTGATCTCCCCCTTCCTCCTGATCCAGATCCTCTACTGGTAAGTGCTCCTTGAATCTGTCTGGAAAAGAAAAAAGAGATAAGGGGACATGTACAGTCGGTGTCCTCTGCCACAATGGGGTCATAAAAGACCTTCATATGATCATGCAGAGTTTTTAAAAACTGCACGTTATTTTCTGCTCTATCAGAGGCAACAAATTGTGTGTGGACACCAGACCATAAATGACCCAGTTTATTGTCATATGCCTTCCAGTCTGGAATTAATTATAAGTACTATATCCAGCAGACCAACTGTCCTTGACACTCACCTAAGTCTTGTACTTTGCATCAATTGATATTCAAGTCATTGCTATGCCTGAACTCCCTAACAAGCCATGGCTCATGGTGCATGACCCAGTACTCTATTCTCAGGTATGAGTCAAATGCCTCACTCTGCCACTGCAGGTTTTTGGCTGCAGCCTTCTGTGAGTCCTTGTGGATTCGCTCCAATATCCCCCCCATGTACCAGAGAACCTTGTGCAACATGTTGGCAAGGTCTTCCTGTAGCTCCAGTTGGTCAGCATGCTTCAGAACCACTCGGATTGCACTCTCTCTCCACACAAAGGATTGCATGTGATTGAAGTATGAGCCAGGGATGTTAATCTCATGATCTTTGCCTTGCACCTTCACAATGCATCCAGTGACTGCTGTAGGAAGTCCATACTCCCTAAGGCCACAGAACACCCCAAGCAGCTTTTCTCTGTGTCATCTGTCACTCACTTGCATGTCCCCTGATGATCAATGGCACCACCCCACTAAAAATATCACTGCATGCTGCAATAAACATACCACCCATCATACACTCTCATCCTGTACCCCTATTCCTGCCAGAAACATCACCACTGACTCCTCAGCTTTCATAATAAGGCCATCCCCTGTCACACCCAATCCATCCTCAACATGTGATTACTGAACACCATCTGTTGGTGATCCCCTCTGACCTATCATGTGTCACCTAATCTCCTTGGCACCTATATCCATCCTACAAGTGCTGAAGCTGTTGCCCACTTCGTAACACTGCCCACTGCATCCTTCCTTAGTCAATGAAATCACCACCAGCCTCCACTGTGCATTGTCACTACTCAGGCATGTGCCTTATACCACTTCTATCTTTACTTGCCTCCATTTTATGGACTCATCTTGTGTTGTTTTCACCTATGTCACTACCATGCATGTGATTATCCATGCATCAGCCTTTATGTTTTCCCTTATTACTTTTGACATATGACAGATCTGAAATACTCCAATTTTGCCTTAGAAACCACTGTCCTTATGCTACAAAAAGTCTGCTGTACATAGAAAAATAATCACCCACCTTTTGGTGTCACATCTGTGTGTCTCAGAGTTTCCAGAGTCCCCAGAGTCATATCCCAGAGTGTTTTTGAGTCTTCAAAGCATCCTCAGAGTCTTCAGAGTCTATCTTATCATCTAATTGCCATCTTTGAGTTTTCCCCACCAGCAAATCACTGCCACTTCATTAAACTGGTCCCCTGTGTCTACAACATTTTCCTGTTGCCTACAAGAGTCTACAATTGCTGCCCTTCAAGTCCCGAGTCCCCACAAGCTATCTCCCACCCAGAAAAATCCCCTTCACCTTCCTAAGGTGGACTTTTGAGTTCCTCATTGTCAACACTCCCCAGAGACCAAGAAAAAATCCTCTCTCACCTTCTAGCCCCCCCTTCAGTCTCCTTCCAACACAGCACCCCTTGGGATGAGCCTAGGAATTTCCTACAGCTTTCCCCACTTTCCCCTTGTGCTCTCACAAGAAGAGTTGCCCACATTGTTTTGGAGCCCACTGTGAGGGGTCTGTAGATCTGGAAAGGAGATCTCTTCGACCAACCCACCACCAAACAGAACTTGAAGAGCTCTTAGAGCCCTTCTGCCATCTTTCCATATCATCATCTGTTCTTTTTGTTCCCACTGATAACCCCCAAGATATCCCAGAACTTAGTTCCCCAGATTCAGAGTTTTTCACTACAGATTCTCCATGTTGTCCAGAACCCACCTCTCCATCATCAATTGATATACCAGGTGCCTTTGAGCTTGACAAGTCACTTGCACCACCACCAGATCATCAAGAGTTATTGCCACTTACTGACTTATCATCTTCATCCTCCTCAACAGCCTCAATTTTTGCTGCTGAACAGCTCCTCCTTCCTTCATCATCCCTTAACCACTCTCAGAGTCTTATTCAGCTACTAGTCCAGCCTTCTCCATCAATACCACCCAGAAATCCACCTTTGCTTCATAATCCCACCCCACCTTCATCATCAATACCAGTTATCATGTCCAGCACTACCAACCATCATGAAATGCCACTCTGGGGCTCTAACAAGGCCCCCAAGTTCTCAGGGAAAACCAAAGATATATGCACCTATTTCAAAGACATTGACCAGATCTGCACTGATGCAGGAATCACTGTCAACAAGGTCAAAATCAAATGGGCCATTTGTTACACTGACAGGAATGAGTCAGAACTATGGTTGTCCCTCAATTCCACTGCAGGTGATGACTGGGAAGACTTTGTTAATGAGGTAACTAGCTGCTACACCTGTGCTGACATCAAGGGGTGTCAGTACACTAAAGCAGACCTCAAGACCCTCCTCCATCACCAAGTCCAGAAGCCCATGTCATCCCTGGAAGACCTCAGCAAATTTGTCCACAAGTTTTGCCACATTGTTGCCCTGATCAACAAAAAGAAGAAGCTTGCTGATGACTATGTTAACAAGAAGTTCCTTGAAGGTTTCCCCCCCAGATTCCATAACAGCCTCACTACTCATCTCCAACTCAAAGACTTAGACCATGACATTGACAATCCATGGCCATTCGATGATGTCTACAAGCATGTGGCCTACCTTTTAAGTGGCACACATTGAACATTGCTCAGGTCGACAGCTTGGCTTTATTTCCAGAATCCTACTCCCAACCAACAGTGCTGCTGACCATCCTGAAGAGAGAGTACATCCAGGCAGCCAAACCTGGGCCAGCTCCTTGTCAGAACCAGCCCCAAGACCAACAACTCTGCTGCTCTTTTGATCTCTGCTGCTTCTTCTGTGGCAGCACTGATGGTCACAGGACTCCTGAGTGTGAACTGTGCCAGGAATATGTCTTCCAAGGGAAATGCATGCTCATTGGTGGTAGGGTTTTCATGAAGGATGGCTCTGACATCCCTAGATCCATTGGCAGAATTTCAAAGAAAAGATCAACAACTTCTTGGCTCTTCAAGAGTCTATTATGGTGTCAGCTAATCTTGTGTCTATTCAGTCACCAGGAACATCCTCTTCATCTTGAGGACATGATACCCCTCCTCACCTCATCAACACTATGTTCTTCAGCTCTGAGGACACTGCTGAATTTGAGGTAGAGGCTCACCCCTTGTCTTACCTTGTTGACAAGGAGATTGGAGGTAATGCTGACAAAGAAGACAAGTGTGCCTTAGCCAGAGCCTATGCTCAGGTGGAGGAGATTAAGAATGCCATCAAGAAGAAGAAACCTGCTCGCTTTGACAGTGTAGAAATCCCCACTTGTCATCCCTGAAATGCTGCTCCTGCCAACCCTGCTCCTGCCAATAACTCCACACCAACCCCACAGTTGAACACCCAGCTGTCATCTAACATTCCACAGACAAGGCCAAGCACTGCCAAAGCATCTAACTCTAAACCTCAGTCTAACTCTGCCCCTCAGTTTCATTACCAGAGTGGCTTTGATGAAGCTGCTGCTACTAAACAACTCATATCCCAAGTTTTAGGTGCCAAGATCAAAATTTCAACACAAGATCTTCTTGCCATCAGCCCAGAGATCTGCAAACAAATTAAAGAAATGGCCATGATGAAAAAGATCATGATCAGTAGCCTTGAGACTGCCTCACAATCGTCATCCTCATTGACCTGGGCTTTGTACAAACAATATCTCATCAAACATACTGAGGGCAAGTGTGTTGGCCTAGCCACTGCTCCTCTTTGTGCAGTAGATGGCATCCTCATGGACAAACTTTGGGTTGAATGTATCCTTGATAGTGGTTGCCAGGTAGTTGCCCTTAGGTGCAAGTTATGGGAGGCTCTAGGGGCCCCTCTTAGGCTGCTAACCAGTCTAAAGAGAGCACTCTAGGTGTCATAGAAAATGCCTCTCTGCATATTGGGCCTGTCAAGGCTCATCTCCAGATCCAAGTCATCGACAGAGCCCCATTCAACCTCCTTTTAGGCTGCTCATTCTTTTGTCTCCTCAGCAGCATCCTCTGAGACTTCCCCAATGGGGAACAATTGATAGAAATCTGCAATCCAAACTCAGGCCACCAGTTGCTTATACTGACTTGTCCCCATCATCATCTATACCCTCACCCTTGATTTGTAAACCCAGAAGACAAGGTGGAGTATTTTTCCCACCAAGAATGCTGCCACCACCTGGATATTGGAGAACAGGGTTTTTAATGTCAGTCAGTGATTCACCAGAGGTGCAAAGAGACCAGAAAGAAATAGTATCCATGTGTTCCCTCTACATTGCAGATCCCCCTCTTTCAACTTCAGATATAGTTTCACCTTCTTCCACAGACTCTAAATAAAATAAGGCCACTGTGGTGTTATTACTCAATTATACCCCTGATAGTGCACCTGTTCTTGATCCATTTGATTCTAGTTTCATTTCACTGAAAGATCCCTTTCTGTTTTCTATGAGTACTACTATTTCTCCACTGACACTTTCAGTTCTACAGTCCAATCTTCATTTCAACCCCATTTATCACATTTTGAAGTACAAACCTGTAGCAAAGAAGGTGAAGCCTATCCTGACTGCAATGCCTGTTGAGTTCAGAGTAGAGCATTGGGAGATTGGTGATCCTCTCACAGACTTGCCTGTATTACCATATCATCCTCCCCCTTTCATTCCCAGTTCTATATTTACAGTGCAATGGGCAGAAGAGCTTGATCTCAACCCTGCCAAGTTCCTTTGGCCAGTGGAGTTAAATCTTGTCTGATGGCTTTTTTGTACCCACAAAGTGGCATTTTCTTGGGAGACCTCCAAACAAGGGACTTTTCATGAAGACATGTTCCCCCCTCTGAAAATTCTGACACTGTCCCACAAGCCTTGGGTCAAATGAAACATCCCTATCCTGCCCAGAATTTTTTGAGACATTGTAAACATAATTAAAGAGAAGGTCATCACTGGTGTCTATGAACCATCCACCTTGTCCTATAGATCCAAGTGGTTTTGCATCATCAAGAAAGATGGAAAATCCCTCCATTTAGTCCATGATTTGCAGCCACTAAATGCCATCTCTATTCAGGATTCTGCAGTTCCCCCCTTTGTCAATTCAATCACAGAAGCATTCACCTGCCACTTGGTGTATGGTATCCTTGACTTAATGGTAGGGTATGACCATAGAACCATCCATGATGATTACTGTGACCTTACTATGTTCCAAACCCCTATTGGCACTCTTCAACTCACAAAACTCCCTATGGGTTACACAAACACTGTCCAAATCTTCCATGGAGACATCTGCTGGATCCTGAAGGAAGAAATCCCCAAGGTTACCATCCCCTTCATCGATGACTGCCCTATCAAGGGTCTTAAATCACACTACCAAAATGCCAATGGCACCTATGAGATGATTCCTGAAAACCCTGGGATTTGCCACTTCATCTGGGAGCACCTTCAGAATACCAACTGTGTCCTCCATCATCTTCATCATGCCAGTGCCACTATCTCCACCAAGAAATGTGTAATTGCTGCTCCATCTATGGTGGTCATTGGGCATAAGGTATCATATGAGGGGAGGATCCCAGATGAAGCAAAAGTCCAGAAGATTAAAGATTGGCCCTATTGCACTAACATCACTGAAGTCAGAGGCTTCTTAGGTCTTTGTTCATATTGCTGCATCTTCATAAAAGTCTTCACCAGACATGCACATCCCCTTGTCAAACTGACCAAGAAAGATGTCCCCTTCAATTTCAGAGACAAACACCATGAAGCTATGGACTACCTTCATGCCACCATCATTTCCTCCCCTGCACTCAGATCTATTGACTATAATTCCACCTTACCTGTCATCCTCACATTCAATACTTCTAACATCGCTGTCAGCTATATTCTCATGCAGGAGGGTGAAGATGGCAAAAGATACCCTGCTCATTTTGGCTCAATTACCCTCAATGATCAAGAGCAGTGTTATAGGCAAGCCAAACTTGAGCTCTTTGGTCTTTTTTGAGCCCTGCATGACATGTGGCTTTATATATTTGGCATTCAGAATCTAGTTGTCCAAGTGGATGCATGGTATATCAAGGGTATGGTAAATAACCCTGATTTACAGCCTAATGCCACCATCAACCATTGGATCACTGGTATCCTACTCTTTGATTTCAAGCTTGTGCACATACCTGCCACCAAACATGCTGTGCCTGATGGGCTGTCTAGGAGGCCCAAAGCCAATGAAGACCCTGAAGTAGATGAAGAAGAATATGAGGACTGGGTCAATGAATGTGGAGCTTTCACAATGGAACTCATGAATGATTGAGAGCCAAGGTCTTGAGTGCTATGTCCTCATCTGGAATCTCCACTGTCCATCTACCACTTATCCAATCCCCTACCTCAGGATGTCAGCATTTTTACTGCCATTGAAACACTGCCAGATAACACCACAATAGAGATTCCATGATCTGAGAAAGCAAAGCAGAGAGATGAGAGGTTAGAAGTTGTGAACAATTTTCTGGAGATGAAGAAACCACCAGATGGGATAGGAGAGAAAGAACTGGAGAGCCTCATCCAACTGGCATCAAGATACTTCATCAAGGGTGGAGAATTGTGGAGGAAAGAGCTGCAAGGTCAACACCAACTCATAGTTTGCCCTCATCACCACCTCAGCCTTATTTGAGAAGCTCACAATGACCTGGGCCATAAGGGTATCTTCTCCACTCACATGCATTTACTGATACATTTCTGGTGGCCTATGCTTGAGCAGGATGTTCGCTGGTACATCAGGACATGTCACAAGTGCCAAATTCACCACCTCAATTGTATTCATATTCTCCCCATCATTGCCATCCCAGAACCCTATTCTACAAAGCCTATGTTGACACCTTCATCATGCCAAAGTCAAACAGTGTAGGGAAGGTATCCTCCCTACCAGTATATTTCATTTATTTTATTGTTTTTACTTACTGATTAGTTCTTATACTTTTCTTGTTATCTTTTACATAGTGTTTGGATGCATTGTGGCTTATGTAAGCCTGTGTGAGCACTTAGAAAGTACTGTACATACTTAAAAAAAAAAAGGAGATGAGCTACCCCAGACAAGAAGCCAGAATTAAGATGAAACAGACCCAGAATATTACTTCCCCATCCCCAGACAGTCCCTAGACATTATCTCAGCTTTTATTTGGGTTTCTGGGTGTGTTTTTGGTCTTTTCCCTGTACTCTTTGACCCTCCACTAGGCAACACTAGCCTCCTGGGATGAATTCACCACTCTTCCCCCACTAGGAGACTTTGGCCTATATCCCAAGGTCCTTTCCAATCAATCTTTACAACAGTTACCAATACATTACCCAAGCCCATTGTTCCCTCACCAGCTACCCCAAGTGGGCTATGCTTCGATCAGAAACTGGGAAGTCAATAGGCAAGTTCTTATTTGAGCAAATTCTGTGTCAATGGGGAGCCACTGGGGAAATTGTCACTGACAATGGCAGACCTTATGTTCTAGCTCTCAACTGGCTCTTGAAGACCTATGGCATTGGTCACATCAGCATCTCACCTTATAATTCACAGGCAAATGGAGTGGTAGAGCAGCAGCATTTTGATGTTAGGGAAGTGATGGTGAAGAGTTGTGAAGGAGAAGCATCAAGGTGGTCAGAGGTCACCCCATAGGTCTTATGGGCAGAATGAGTCACAGTTCATAAAGCTATGGGATTCTCCCCATATTATATGGCTCACAGTGTCCATCCCAGACTTCCCTTTGACTTCACAGAGGTGACATTCCTCTCCCCTTTCAAGGTGGACTTTTACTTGACCACTGACCTCATCACCAACCATGCCTGTAAACTTCAGAAGTGTCCAGAAGACCTGGCACTAGTCCATGAACAAGTCCTTAAAGCCTGCTTCACCTCTGCCAAAGACTTTGTATCCCATTTCAAGTGCACAATACATGACTTCAACTTTGAACCTGGCTCCCTCATCCTCATCAGAAACTCTCATATCAAGAAGGAGCTAGATCAAAAGACAAAACCCCACTACCTAGGTCCTATGGTAGTGGTGCATCATACTAAAGGTGGATCTTACCTTCTTGCAGAGCTCAACAGCACCATCTTGAAATTCTGCTATGCCACCTTTCATCTTTTCCCTTATTACCCTCACAACAAGTCTCACATAGAGGTCACCCACCTGGTGGGCCTCAAAAACTCTGCCATCATTCAACTTGAAGATGACTCCCTTCCTGACCCACAGCTCACTGGCATCCTTAGGGATGAGTCAGATGAGTAATCTATACTCTCCCTTCCATGTTGCTTTTCTTTTCTTTTCTTTTACCTTTTTGTCAACTTAACAGACAATCTACTTTTATGCAACCTTCAAAACAAAAATACTGCTGTCAAAAGCATAAATACATATACCCTCAAAGTCAAACTTTCATTCTTTTGATCTTCTTTTGTAGACTTACTCACTGCCTCTCATTAAAGAATACTGCCAAGGTTATGTTATGAAGAAAGGTGATAGGCCACCCCTTCAGATACTACCACTCACTACTTCCTCTCTCCTCTTCTCATTTATGATGTCTTACTTGTTGCTGAATGTTCTGCTCTTCTACAGACATTCTTTCCCTTACCACCCCCACATATGTGGCAAATTTCATTCTTTTATATTATGGCACTTCATGCTTTTCAGAGCACTGTCCCCACTATGAGGTCTTGCACAGTGTTGGATGAATGGCACAGTTGTGGATGAGTCCTTGGAGGAAGGCATACTGGTTGGAGATGGGTGATGGTGAGTGAGATGGCAGTGGATGGACTCAGAAAAGGGAGACTGCTTGGAAGCAGTGTTTGTTGGGTATGTCTAGGTGGTGTTTGTTGACACAGGAGTGTTTTTGCCACAGTATGTGATCAAGAACACCATGCCCCTTCCCATTGATCCATGCACAGCCACACCACATGTATGACATCATCACATTTCTGTCCTGATCATCATGTACCCCTGACTGAGGATGGCCAGCATTCAAAGACCCCAGGAGGTGTAGGGAGTCCATACTCCCTAAGGCCACAGAACACCCCAAGCAGCTTTTCTCCACATTGTCTGTCACTCACTCACACATCCCCTGATGATCATGGCACCACCCTGCTAAAAATATCACTGCATGCTGCAATAAACATACCACCCATCATACACTCTCATCCCATACCCCTATTCCCACCAGAAACATTGCTGCTGACTCCTCAGCTTCCATAATAAGGCCATCCCCTGTCGCACCCAATCCATCCTCAACATGTGATTACTGAACACCATCCATCAGTGATCCCCTCTGACCTATCATGTGTCACCTAATCTCCTCAGTGCCTATATCCATCCTACAAGTGCCAAAGCTGTCAGCCACTTCATAATGCTGCCCACTGCATCCTTCCTTATAAGGTCAATGAAATCACTGCCAGCCTCCACTGTGCATTGTCGCTACTCAGGCATGTGCCTTATACTGTTTCTATCTTTACTTGCCTCTGTTTTATGGACTCATCTTGTGTTGTTTTCACCTATGTCACTACCATGCATGTGATTATCCATGTGTCAGCCTTTATGTTTTCCCTTATTACTTTTGACATATGACAGATCCAAAATACTCCAATTTTGCCTTAGAAACCACTGTCCTTACACTACAAAAAGTCCACTGTACATAGAAAAATAATCACCCACCTTTTGGCATCACATCCACATGTCTCAGAGTTTCCAGAGTCCCCAGAGTCATATCCCAGAGTGTTTTTGAGTCTTCAAAGTGTCCTCAGAGTCTTCAAAGTCCATCTTATCATCTAATTGCTGTCTTCAAGTTTTCCCCACCAGCAAATCACTGCCACTTCATTAAACTGGTCCCCTGCATCTACAAAATTTTCCTGTCACCTACAAGAGTCTACAATCACTGCCCTTCAAGTCCTGAGTCCCCACAAGCTATCTCCCACCCAGAAAAATCCCTTTTGCCTTCCTAAGGCAGACTTTTGAGTTCCTCATCATCAACACTCCCCAGAGACCAAGAAAAAATCCTCTCTTGCCTTCTAGCCCCCCCTTCAGTCTCCTTCCAACACAGCACCCCTTGAGACAAGCCTAGGAATTTCCTACAGCTTTCCCCACTTTCCCCTTGTGCTCTCACAAGAAGAGTTGCCCACACTGCACTGCCTTGGACAAGCCTCTCTGTAGCCAATAACTTATTCTAACCCACTTTTGTTAATCCCCTTCATGCCAGGTTAGGGTTTGAGATGACATTTTGAGCCATACCCTGAATATCACACAACTCTGCACCTTGCAAAGTTGTGCAATTTTGAGAGTGAATGTGGAAACAATCCCTCTGCACTGCAGTCAGCACCAGCTCACACAATTCTAAACCCTGACCCCTATACATAGGCTGTTAAAATGACATCTCCAATATCACACAAATCTGCACCTTGCAAAGTTGCACAAGTCATAGTGGGACTGTTGAACTAACTACATTGCATCCCAGAAAAACTGAACATCATGCATAATTCTGAACAGTGTACCACAAACACCATATTCACTCACATAAACCCTACTCTTACAAGTTGTTCAAATATAAGGTCAGATTCACACAAATCTGCACCTTGCAAAGTTGTGATGGGGTGGATGGGACTTGTATGTAGAGGATATTCACCATTGAGGCCCTAGATTGAGTCAACATACTATACTATATTTTAAATGCTTGCACACTGGAGGCATTATCCCATACTTGAGCCACAAACAGTAAATGAGCATGAAAGAAAGAGATACTTTGTTTAAGAAGATTAAATATATTTACCATGTTCTCTTTGTGTTTTGAAACATAGTATCTGCTTTTTCCATGGCATCTGTGGTGGGGGTGTCATGGACAACTCATCAATGAATTGTGCCATGCTGGCTTACCTTGGGAGTGTGTGTGGTTCCAGCTGACATCTGTGGGGGGTTTAGTGCATGCACAACTCATCAATGGATTGCACTGGCTTACCTGGGGATTGCCAATGTCAATTTCTAATGCTGGAGTTTGCCCAGAAGACTCTGCCCTTCCCTCAGCCTGCTTATGTAATCCCATGGGTCAACCTCTCCATTAGACTGAATCCATGTCAAAGACACTTGCCTTCTTTTCTGGACCAAGCCAGGTTGTCTTGAGGGTCTTCATGTGCTTTTGCAAGGCATCCACAGTGACAAAGCCTTTCTCCTTGGGACACTTGGGGTGAGAGCAATAGCAAAGAAAGGTACCATTCTGATGATGAGTGACAGTGACTTGTTCTCCAGTATGAATGACAAAGGTGACAGTCTTGACACACTTCTTCCAGTGTGTGTCATGCAGGTTTCTGTTGTCAAACTCCAGGCCACATCCCTTGCAAGTATGAGTCATGATGGTGGTGATGATGGTGGTTGAAAGTCAAGAGGTGATTGACATATTTTCTCACACTCATACAAGTTTTTAAAACTGTATAGCACCTGCATTTTAGGTTCATATTTCCTTATTTGGTAATGAGTGTTGTGACTGGGGGGGATGACTGATACCTGCATGACTTGAGCAGCTGTGATGCACTTGCACCCTCTCAAGCTCACCTTGTGGATGAGTTGCTGACTATTACCTGCATGAGTTGTCAATGGACTGTGCAAGGGCATGGGTAAGATTATTAGATAGTCAGCAGTGGTCCTTGGCATGACTCATTGACAGATTGTGCTAAGGAGGCTTTTCCAAAGAGTGCTTCCATGTCTGTGTAGATGAGGAATGTCTGGTGCAAAATGTTGATGTTTTGTGCAGAGATGCTTCTGAGTCTTCATCTCTGAGGGAGGTCAAACTTGTGTCTGCTCCTTCTGTTCATCTTTGTTTATGGAGGGTCACTCATGGCACAAATCCATTGATGGTTTGTGACAACTAGTCACTACTTGTCACTTGCTATTTGCTGGTCCTTTGCTACCTGTGTGTTCCACACTTTACTACTGTCTGCACAACTTGTTGATAGATTGCACTCAGCTGTGTAGATGCTTCCAGTGGCTATGTAGATGTTTCCAGAGATGCTTCCAGTGGCTGTGTAGATGCTTCCATGGCCACAAGCAAGATGGACTCTGGCACAGCCCCCAGACCCTGATTTGCACAGAGATGCTTCCAAAAGATCCTTCCATTTTGGGAGACACTTCTGCCCCAGAGGCTCTGGGGCATGGGTAAGATTATTAAGAAAGTCTGCCGGACTGTGGGAAAGTCAGCAGACCAGTCTGTGGACTCCAGGTGGAGTCTGGTGTTAAGATTACTAAGACAATACAAAGCACTAATGAGACTTCAAGTTGAAAGTGCTACAGTTCTTCTCTAGTAGAAGATCACCCTCTGCCCATCATCTTTTCTCATCAGCATCTAACCTGGCTCCCAATGCAAAACACTTGCTTTGCTCACATTTTGCATCCCACCTACCACTACCTGTACCTAATTAGATTAGACCCCTTTAAATCCAAAGATTTTATTCTGTCAAGTTTTGCCTGTCCACAACTGTATGACAAGAATCCATAGTTCAAATGTGTGCAACAGTACAGGTTGGGTCAACAGGCCAAAATTGGTGTGGTACCTGGATAACAACATAAATTATCAGGACTTCAGAGGATGCCATTCAGTTGACATACCAGGATAATACCAGAATGTCACACAAAGGATTAGATATAATGCTGCCCATGCATCTTTGAATGTGTACAGAAAAGGAGCAGTATGAAGGGCTTACACATGAGCACCATGCCCTTGAGCCAATTTGATCTGCCATCTTGAATGACATAGTTAACTGTGAGGACTAGGAAGCTCACTATTACACTGGTGCAAGTGAGGTTGAGGGGGACAACTCACCAGTAAGGAACATGACTATAGATTCAAGAGGGTTGAACATGAGAGTTAATGGTTTGCCAAGAATCCATCCCAATGTAATGATTAAACTGTCAGACTAGTGAACATGGGGAACAAAGTAACAATACAAAATGCACATACAGTGTAGGGAATGGGTTTTCCCTACCAAGGGATTTTATTTTTATTCTTTGTTTCTTATATTCTTGCTTTCCAGTTTTTTTTATATGTTTACTACCTTAGTGCGAGGTTTTATTGCTTACTCAGCAATTTTTATTACCTGGCCTGTACTTACTTTTCTTCTACATCAAAGTAACAGTCACAAGTTCAAGTTCAAGTTTTGAGTTCAAGTTTGAGAAGGTTGAGAGTGGCCTTTCTCTGTGATTAGACAGCCTCAGACAGCCTCAGATGTTCACCAGACAGCTTCTCTCACCAGGCTATAGAAGTCCCTTTGGCCTAACTCCTTCCCTTCAGATATCAGCACTCACCCCCAGTCTCTATTTTCTTTTCCTACAATGGAATGACAAACAAGGCAACTTGCTTTAAGAAATCATGAACACAAACCACAAATATGCCATACTAAAGATTTGCACAATACTTGATCCCACAGCCATGCCCAAGCTTAACATTAACTTGTCTTTGACAGGTACTGTGACCACAATTATCTGTTCCACAGCACTGCCAATGATGGGAAGTAGTATCACAGCAACAAATTCATTACTGATAATGTCTCTCGAAGTTAACCCATTGATGGAATCCACTAGGAATTCTGTAGTGACAGCAACCAGCTGTGTTTTGACACAATCATCAGTGATCAAATCAGCTACTGAAATTGGACAAATTTACCACCATGACAGCAACAAGGAGGCCAATGGACACTGCTACTGTCATCTGAAGCTGTTCCTCCTCTTGGTCTTGGGGCCATATGCTCTCAACATCATGATGAGCACTGGGGTGGGTCATGGAAATTTCATTGACATCAAAAGCCACTTGACAGGGAGAGGAAACTATAGGAAGGTCCATCATGCCCATGTTGTTTGCAACTCATTGTCTGTGGCATAGTCTGTGATTCAATTTGAATGGATTTCCACCCAAATATCTCCTTGATGCTTTGGGGACATCATCATTATAAATATTCTTATGGGAAAAGAGCTGGAAGAGGATATATGAACAGTAGACTGGACCACCAAGTGTTGAATTAGTCTTTTGAGCTTCAACCAATGAGAAGTTGCCCCACCGAAAAGTAGGATAATAGCAACCTTCTATAAAAGTTAGTTTTAATGATATCTGCTTATAAATACTCACTCTGTGACTAGTCTTCAAGATTCAGTCATCTACATCACTCTCACTGAGGGAGATGGACCCTTGAAAAACCATATGGAAAGCCCCAGGTAACAGAACAGCAATGATGCTGACTGCTAGAAGGGAAGAGTTCACTTGCACTGCAGCTATGACACTGTGTGAGCATAGATAATTTATACATATGACACACTGAAGACCATGTCTGAATCCTTGTTCCAAGAACCACAGACCACCTGCAAAAAAGCACATACCTAGAATGAGTACTGAAAATCCATCATCAGTACATTGTTGTGACTTCATACTAGAACATACACATTTTACTCAGGATGGATCCAACCACTAATGGAAGTGTCAGCCTGGGCAATCACATCATTGGTATGGAACCCACAAGATGACTGAACAATCTCCAAGTCACATTTTGTCAATGCAATTATCTAAGCAGTGGTTAAGAATACCAAATTCAAGAATGACAAAAACACACCAAAAAGATGAGTGCAACACTGGAAAGTAGAGGAAGTGAATGACAAGCAACTTATGCATTTCCCTGGACAAATAGATCAGTGGGTGAATCACAAGGAAACCAAGCATACACACCAAGGTTACATTCATAAGCCCTGCAAGTGTTTGCCCAACATGTATCGATAGCTCATCAGTAGCAAAGGCAAGGAGCTTTGTTGTACCTTGTCAAAATAGTTCATTAACAATGTTTAAACACCATACCTTGACAAGTGGGATTATAGCCAGGAATGAGACTGTTACCTACATGTAAGAGAGCAACAACAACAGAAATGTGGTGTACACACAAATGAAAACTGGAACATGTTGGCCAGGCAGAGCAAAGTTCAGAACCCACTGCATCCCCAACCAGTCAGTGAAGAAACCAATATCAACAACAACCCATACTGATACTGGGACACAAACTAAGAGGACATTTAACCCTGGGGAGATGTATAATAGCCATTACAGTGAGTCAACAAACAGAACTTACAAGAAACCAGAACAATGGCCTGCAAACTTTGCCAGGAAGAAGGGGGAGGAGAGAGCCTTTTCTCTGGTTGGAGTAGCATTGTAAGGTGGTGCCTCAGCAAGTGGTGGCCTGAGATACAGTTGGCAGGCTGACTACATGCAACAGGCCCTGTGGAAATCCAGGGAGGTTGCAGTGTACATGGACTCCCATCTGACTGCAGCTGCCATGAGATAGATGGAAGCTCCTCCAAGTTTGACTCTGGATCCCACACTGTTTTGGCTTACTCATGAATGATTATGGGTGGGGCTGTTCCTGTCATGCACTAGAAAGTTATATATTTGATAGCACAGGTTATTGGAGAGCACCAAGTAGAGTCATTTATCAAGGGGTACTTGTGAAAGATGGCTGTGTTGTTGGGCAAACTCTGAGAGGACAGTTTGTATTCCATTGTGGATTGCCAGCTTGAATGAGGCCTTCAGATGTCGATACCACATTGCATCAGTGTGTACAAGTAGACTGCACATGGCTCCTTTCACTGGCACAACACATTTTTCAAGATTTGGGACCAGTTTTAATGACAAACATAATGACAATCTTGTACTTGAAATATAATTTGACATTTAGGAAATGTGAAAACTCCAAATGTTGTACCAAATTAAATGTGGAATCAAACTTTACATATTGGTTTCACATGTAGATCAACATTTAGATCTAGACAAAATGTCAACAGCCCTCCTAAAAGGGGGGTTATCTGTATTTTGACCAGGTTTAAATGTTGACCTAAATGTGAAGCAATATTTAAATTTTGAATTCACATATAATTTGGTACATTATTTGAAGCCTCAATTTTTCCTAAAATGGAAATTTAAATTTCAAGTACAAGATTGCCATTCTGTTTGTCATTAAAACTGGTCCCAAATCTCAGAAAATGTGTTGTGTGGGTGCATTGCGAGACAAACTCCAAATTTCAAACCCAGCACAACTCTACACCACTACTAGATCAGATCAGTGGCATGTACTGTAGCGTCCGTCGACACAGGCTGGTGGTATGCAATGACCAGTGGATTGGCATCGGCCATTGAACGACCGGATCTTTCCCCTCAACTTGCACCCTTGTGATGGCACCGGTGGCGTAGCCTATCATCATCACACACGTCACATCGCTGTAATTGCATCGCTTTGCATTCTGATGGTGTGTCGAGTGGGGAATGAGGTAAGGTCCCTACCGATGGTATCTGTTGTTCATGTTCCCGCATCGCACAAAGGAAAGTCAGAGAAAGGAAGGTTAACTACGGAACTCCATTGAAAGGAATGACATGCCAGTACGCACCGACTCCCGCTCCCGATTGTGTTCCGTCCTGCGTCATCAGCGGAGGCTTCGGGTCACAAGGTATTACATGGGATCAAACTTTGTTTTGCGTGGATAAGGGTGAGGAAGGGGAGATCCGCATGATCATCGTCAATGTACACTGTCTGTCGGCGGATATGATACGGTTCCCTGGGCTGTGGTGGCTGGGACCCTGCACTCATGTGGGTTGCCTGCTCCATCGCTGCGGGGGCGATCATGAATGTGGTTCCAGCGATAGCCTAGAAAGTGTGACCATAAGGGACGTCTTTGACAAGTCCATGTGCACCTTCCTACCTCGCTCGGGGTTCCGAGTCGAGCCAGCGCTCCACGATCTGGAGTGGAGTGAGATAGCGAAACTGTAAATTAGATTGACTTAGGTTCGGGGACGCACGTTGTGATGGAGCGTTCCAGATTACCCGCGTCTCAGGACGAACACAGGAAGTAGGATCACAAATCACTGATATCGGAGCTTGCACCTTGCAAAAAAAAACAAAAACGACGCGGATGCAATGGGCGTGCATAGCCAGAGCTTGCCAAGGGGAAGTTCACATGGGCGCAAAACCAGTTGACCGGTCGTACTGACCAAAACGTTACCGGCGAGAGGGCTTATGATGGTGACACAGGCTTCGATATTTTCTCGACCCAGCCTGAGTGGAACAATTAGCTTAGGCTATATACGATGCCGGCAGACTGCGAAATGAGGGACGTCTCCATTTCCTTATCCAACTTCTACTTTTTTTTGTCTGACGAGTGTAGTCAGACTTTATTGTTTTGCGTGTGTCGGGAAGCCGTTCTAGTCATTCTATCCATGTCGACGCCCTCGCTACCAACACAAAAAGACAAGCCTCTCAGGCATGCCGCAAAACAAAAAGCGTTCGAGCCACCTTTTTGTTCTCCACGATGTCGCCCAAGATAGTCACGTCCATCAGTCCGTCTACCTATAAAACATCCCAAACGATGGCAGAGGGGATCCAACCAACCGTTCGTTCACCCTCATCGACATCGCCAGATCGTTCTCGTGGAATAGTATTGACATCTACGCGATGGCCCCTGCTGCTGCTAACTATTACACCCCTCCCACTCATGCCCCTCAGAAGCAACGTGGATATCGCATCTGCGATACTTGTGGTGCAGTGGAGAACTCCTCCGTCCAAAAGTTCCGCCTCTGCGGTGGATGTGTATGTGCCAGTCCATGATCGCTATTGCCCCGCCCTGACATGTGCTCGTTTCCTTAAACCCCAGCTAACCACCCAATATTGCGTACGTTCTTACCCACCCGATATCCTTCTTCATCCAGCTTACACGCACGCCTATCCAGTCCCCCGAATGCCAGAAATCTCACTGGACATCTCACAAAGCTATTTGCCAGCATACAGCCGCCCAACTCTCAGGTGTCAAGCAACAACCTATTGGGCCATCCTACCCGGATGAAAACCTCGCCAAGTACCTTCGCAAATTCACCTCTACACATGCATCATTACTCGGGTGGGCGGGCTTCCAGGCACTGCAGTTGAAGAGGATTCCGGCGAACATTAGACAAAATGCGTTGTTGATCGAGCTGAGTTATCACCCGTGTAAGGAGTCGCTATTTCGGTACGTTCCTTTCCGTCCTCCCTTTTCCGTCCTCCCTTCTGTTCTTTGCAGTGCTGTGGATCCGTCCCGTTTTTCAAACTTCCACCTCGTGTGCGACAACACGCGCTAACCTAATTTCAACAGGTTCTCCGTAGCAGAAACACACATCGTTCCTCGTTCCTACGTCACTTCCCACGACCCCCTCGTTGCCGCTGACATCGAGCGGCGTGAGGACCGATGCCGAAGAAGTGGTGGCATCGGTACCCTCATCATCCTCGTACAGTGTGGTGGCATCAGCCAAGTCATGCCCGTCGAAGTCGACCCTCCGAGTAAGATCGCATGGGATTCGAGAGAGGACTGGAAGGAGGTTCTGAGACACTTTGTGGATTCAGGAAGGTCGGATTTCAAGCCGATATCGACCACTGCCAGAGGGTGAGTGTGCTAGTCTCCTTTGTTCAGTGATGGATGCTTATAGTATGTGTGCTCTTGTTCATAGGGTTGTCTACGGATAATAAACGCGTCCGATTTCGTGGGCCGCTTTTCTCTGCTCCGAGTCGACGTTGACCGTTGCTGGCACCGTTCTTTCCTTCTCCCGAGTTTTTGACCTATGAGGGCGATGTTTTTTTTTTTTTTGTTTATTTGGCATACTGTATCTTCGACATATCACTGTACACTATCCATACCCCTCCCCTCCTCTCTCCCTTTCGCATGCTCATCCTGGTTTCATACTGTGCCGTTTTCCATCGTATGTTGTCCTAATTAGTCTTCCGAGCCAATGATACGCCATAGATCCCGCCAGTTCCGTGTCGGTGTGAGTGGGGGGCGAGAAGTCCAACATTTGTATGTGGAGTAAGTATATTCGCCGGCTCGAACATCACACACGCACTGTATACACTAGCTAATGGATATTTGTCCGTGGCTTTCCAATTTGCACTCCATATCCAAGGCAAATATCCAATACCTGGGAAATAGACGTCCTCACGCTTAAGGTGCCAGCTACGTAGCGTCGATCTTACACCCCACGTGTAAACAGGACTTGTGATCACAATATTACAACGAAGATCAGGCATCCGACTCATCACGGGCATGCATTGGATCTGCATCCGCGGGAGTACTAGTGGAAGCTGTTAGAGGTGGGTTAGGGTTTATTAACGCTGACTCATCATCCTTTCCCATTTGTCCACCGAGGCTGGTGAACGCCAACGTCATCGTTGCAGAGACGTACCCGCCCACCTGTTCGAAGAACCGCTACCATCCTTACCCAATCGACCGCTTCTATTCTCTAACGAACGGTGTCCCACTTGCTTTCTTCGACGTTCAGTTTCTATCATTCAGTAAACTACTAGACACACACGTACCCATGGAGACAGCTGCGCAACGCCATTCCTACACGGCTGCACCTGTCGATGGATCTCGCACGATTACGATCCTCACGCATGAGACTCCAGTGGTGGATGGAGTGGGCGCGTCGGCATCTAGTGGGAGCTTGTCCCGAGAGGGTGGTTCGGCCGTGGGCACACTTCGGTTGAGAGCATCGAACAATGCGCAGAGCGTCACGTGGAGGGATGATGTTGTGGATAATGAAGGGTGTGGAAAGAAGAAGTCGAAAAGTGAGTGTATTCACTTATCCCTCCTTTTTTTCTTTACTTGTTGGTATCGCGATCGCCATGAACATGGATGCTGACGTTCACTCCAAAAGTCTGCTGTATATTCCACAAGCAACGGCGATTTGACGAGTCTTCGTCCGAGTCAGGGTCTGATTCAGATAGCTCATGCGATGATGCGCACGACAGTAATGGACACGACCAAGCCTCGCCATGTCGACACCGACACCCTTGCAACCCGAATGGAAGCCATGTGTCGGACTCAGGCTCTGATCAGAATGCGTACGAGAGACTTCCGAAATCGCGGAGAAGGAAGACAAGGAGAGATTAATGTCGTCGTGGAACAATGTGTCTCGAGTGGGGCATAAGCTATAAGTACCCATCTCAATGTCTATTGGTATATTATGCTGTGGTGCTTGCCATGCGAGTTGCAATGCATGGTTGTTTTTTTAATCCGCGAAACTGGTTCTCGGTCTGGCGGATGGCGATTATATCTTTTACCTAAGGACGAGACGATTGAAAGTAAGAATATAGTTGGATGTGATCCATCACTGAGTGGGATAGGGGCCAATCTGACATAAACTAATGAGCTTACTCAGCAAACCCCCAAGTGCAGTCGAACGATGGCTTCTATGTCGGACACTGTCATTCCTTCGATCCGACATTGCAGTAGACCGCTTCTACGAGTCCGAAATGGATGATCTGGTTGTAGAAGACGAAAAGAAGAACTTTGACGCCGAAGTCCGACACGAGGAGGAAACACAACCGGACCCAGACGAAGAGCTTATGCTGGACAGAGGAAACGGGCGTGTCTGGCTTGTCAAGGTAGGCTACTCTTTTATTTTTATGCATAGTCGAACGATCGTCTCGGAGTTATGCCTTCATGACGCTCGCTTGGTTTACACAACTCTCCTCAGATCCCAAAACATCTCATGGCCAGATGGGCGAGTATTGATCAAGAGGACGTCCATCTCGCCACGATTCGCATTTACCCAAATGCTGTTAGCCCTTCCGGACGTTCACCGCGTATATTCCTCTTTCTCCCTCCAGACCCAAACGACCCAACCCCCCGTGCTTCCGATCTCCCGCAGTTCCCCTCCGACGCTGCATACGTGCCTGTGGGTGAAGGCGGCGTGCATGTAGATAGGTACGAGCTGGATATGGTGAATGGATCAGTGGAAAATCAACTCGTCGTCGCCGAACGACCAAAGGACCCCGCCCCCCCGCCATCCGTCACGACACCACATGCGTATAATCCTCGCGCTCGAACGACAATTCTAACGGGCCGCATCAAGCACGAGTGTAACCTACGTCCGTTATTCAACGAGTCGTACAGACTACAGATGCGTGAGCGTAGTCGGGCATACAATACCCCCAAGAGACAGATTCGCATGATCGAGGAAGCTGGCGTAAGCGGTGGACGTGGTGGAATCAACAGACTAAGTACCGGCATCAGTACCGGGTCATTTGCAGACATGATCGTCTGTCTTGCCTTTCATCGTGTGGTGCTACCACTTACGCTCGTGTAATAGAAAGCCAAGCAAAAGCCTATTAAGGGAACCTTTGAACGTATGGCTCGCATGCCTCGGAACCAGCTGCTGGATATGCTTTTCCAGTTGTTCCAAGAACAACCAAGGTGGAGTATTAAACCGTTGAGGGAACGCACGCAGCAACCGGAGGCATATCTCAAAGAAGTTCTCAACGAAATAGCAACCCTCCACCGGAGCGGGGAGTATAATGGATTGTGGGAGCTCTCGGAGATATTTGTGAAGGAAGGGGTAAGTGCCTCATTGCCTACTGGGTGGCTGTTAAGGAATTGAATGACGGTGTACAGGTGAAAGCTGAGAATGTTCCGGGTCCAAGTTCCCCGGCGTCAGTTGCCGATGCCACGATGGATGATTATGACGAGGATGATGACGATGATGACATGGAGGAAATTTCCTGATTTTATCAAGGTACAAAGAGAGTATTCTGATTTAAGTAGTTCTGGTTGGTTGGCTCACTAGTGTGTGGAGTAGGTCTCGTATGTGGTATTGTAGACCTCGCGCCTCACCAGTCTCTCATGAGCTCAAAGGATAAATCATGTTAGTGAGGTGGAAAGCGAGCGAGCTTGCTGCTGGTGCCGCGTCTCTGGCTCGAAGTGCATGGCGTTCTTATTACAGGAGGTACACTAGTAGCGTCTTTCCCTCGTGACCTAGTCCAGCTCTCACCCTCATCGTAAAGTGCTCGTTGAGTGGTTCGAAGACTTCTCTAGCACTAGGTCCCAGACGTCCGTCCATCATGTCCTGACACAATCTCCACAGTAAATAATTATACGCTGCTGACAGTTCCAGATCTTGAGTCTGTTAATTTCAACGTATGGGAATGGTTTGGTTTCCTGCTACGCCCAGCATCGCAAAACGGAGGAAACGAGTGAACGAGGGACATGAAATGGGCTTGCTGTGCCGTGCCATGTGTCAGTGAGCTGCTCCACGACGGTGTACGGTGGTCACCTCAACCGCCACAGGTACACCAGATAAGTATCTTCACATCACCGCAAACCCTGAGTACTGAGTGGCATCCGTTTCAGGGAATAGTGACTTACGAATACACCCATCACTTCCCTCTTCCAACTCCTCCACGATTCTCAGCACCCAACTGAACTCTTCCTTTTCAATTATAAGGCAATATATCTGGTCTCGCCACCACACGGGACCACAGATCTGGGGGTAAGTTCCCAATCCCGGCTTACGTTCCTACGTAAAACCGTAGGGCGGAATACGGCCGTACGCGTAAGGCGGCCCCAGGTGTTAGCACAGCTCTCTCCTTCACGATGTACGCGGGGGGAACAACGGCGGTGTGCCTGGGTCCGTTGCTACGGTGACCTCGGAGACGCATCCTCATCTTCTTCCTGTCGCGTCTGCGGGATGATAGA
This sequence comes from Pisolithus marmoratus, assembly GCA_024613145.1. Taxonomy (NCBI): domain Eukaryota; kingdom Fungi; phylum Basidiomycota; class Agaricomycetes; order Boletales; family Pisolithaceae; genus Pisolithus; species Pisolithus marmoratus. Next base: position 318,350 of record JANFAE010000071.1, read on the forward strand.
TGTGGGGGAAGGGGCGATGTTGTCTTCCATTCAGTCGTATCATTTAACGCTTGAGCTTAGCCAGGTTCGACTTCTTACAGATCGCTTGCTTTGCAGAGAGAAAGACAGAAACTTGCAAGCGTGTGATGACACTGGAACCCAGAGTCTCCCACGAATGACAGGTTTATTAGCATGCTGTGTCACCTATTCGAGGCTGTCGAACCAGCCAGGCGCTTGCATCAATGCCTCCTCGTACCCTCCTCTCGAAGATAGCAGCATGGCTCCTTCCCATCCTCAAAGCCATGCCTTCGATAGGCAGCGCATTCCTACGCATATTGCGGTTTATACTTTCCCTCTCCACTGCAAGCTCGCCCCGGAAACACGGCAAATCCAACATCGTCCGTCACATGTATGCCAGTTCTATGCCGTATCCACTCGAACAGAGGGAGATGAGCGAGGCATCCCCTTCTCGTATCCACCCACCCGTGACAACCGATGCTAGTGGAGGAATGGGGCTTGCTACCCAGCCTGAGGACTCCATAACCAGAAACCTCCCTTTTCATCACTCCCAACATCCAGTGGAAGTGCAACCTGTCGGAGACAGGCCTCGTAACATGTCCCGTCGACTCTTGGTGCCCGCCTCTCCTGAGCAAGTTATGCAACACAGGTTTTTAAAGAGACTCCCGGTGTTCGTGCTACTACCCTATTGACTCTATAGCAGCTCATATATCGACAACAGCGACGACACGCGTGAACCCGAGGAAATACTGAAACAAGGCGATATGAACTACGATGCGTCTGTCGCCAGTTCCTATTGACATTGACAGATTGATATCATTGACATGAGTACATCAATAGGCCTTCATTACCTATTGGGTGGATGAAATACACGCAGCCTGAAGGCGCTCCGTACTACCTGCACGCAGAAAAGGTCGGGCAGTCCCTTCGTTCCTAAAGAATTTGATACATCTTCATCAGCGCATCATTACAGACGTTACGGACCCGCAGAAGTTAGCAACTGTGGTGGATACTTCTAACAGCTTACTGGACAGAGCACGCCAGTTGGGACTGCCTTCCCATTTGAACGTGGAACTCGTGATCAGCGACGTCTTTGGCCGAGAGAAGAGAAAGGATTTGGGATATTATTTCATCGATCTACGGCAACGTCTACTCTTTTGGGTGCATGATTATGATCTGTCGACTATATTCTCCAATGTCAAGGGCGTAACAGTAAGAGAACACATGAGTAGGTAAAGCAGGATAACAGCTGTGCTCACATCTGATGCTCTACCTATTTACGTGCAGAACAAGCGGTTGTGACACAGTACTGGTAGGTGCCGTCGCTACCCTGGTACGTTTGCCGTCACCTAAGACAACAAACAGGTACTTACTCCTGAAAAGTGTTCTCGCTTCAACCACAACTCTCACTTTGAAGGGTGCACCATGAGCTATACCCTAACCGACGCGAACTGAAGGCCAACGATTACGAAGAACTGAGGAACACTCTGACCTATGCAATTGCCGGTTCGTAGTACGTCTTCCGAAATGCATTTTACTAACTTTGCGAATTGCAGATGCTGCGACCTCGGGTACACCTTTGGCCCCATTTGATTTAGATTCTATGGCCAGGATGTTGGATTTGGTGGACAAGCTCGAAGGTATGTCATATTCCACGTATAATGCTTTCCCTCACGGAGCATCATTCAACCCGCAGGAAGTATTGGCAAGGAAAACCCATACGCCGTTTGGGTAATAGGTACTCACCAGTTGACTATTTGTTTACCGACCCTCTAATACCCACCTAGCACGGTTCGCGAGGGCATTCAGTGAGCCTCATCATGGACTGCCTTCCGATAGTCAATTCATGCAGACTTGTCAGGTCATAGTAAATTCATCAACTTTGGCGGCCAACCTTGCGCGCGGCTCAACGCTGACCAATCTATTTACGCCTCGCACCATCATTTATCACGCAGCGGTTCATCGCTCCTCATTCGAATATTTGATCTCTTGTTATTCCAGTCTGCTTCGGTTCACCTGGAAGAACTTAGGCAAATGTGGGTCGATCAGATAGTCCATTATCCTCGCTGGCAAAAGTATATCGCTAAGCTCACTTCGGAATGGGCCCGCTTCACAATCTTCGTGCGTTGCTCTCATGTTCTCGTACAAATCGTTCAACCACCCATCTACATGTGTTTTCTATACAGTCTACTGTATTACTCACAGCCGACGTGAGTTTGCTGGCTGTCCCAGCTCTTGGAGGCGGCGGCGGAGGGGGTCCTGGTGGTGGCACTCTTACTAACAGCACTGGAAGCAGTGGCAGTGGCCCCTCGCCGCCCGTAGCCTCGCAGATGACCGCAGCGGTCACCTCCATTTACCTTTCCATCTTTTTCTCCGTGGCATCTATACTCACTTCAATTCAACTCACGGATCGTGTCGGTGGGAAGGAATACTCAACCGCAACCACAACCGTGTGTATGATCCGTGTCATGTCTAATAATGGAAAATTAACAGGCTGTGTATTGGCCTTGGCGTAGTCGAGGCTGTTGCTGCACGCAGATAAATCTCTATTTGGCACGGACGGGTTGGCTATTATGTATAGTCTACCATATGCTTTCCTAGTATGGGGGTACGCTCCATTCTCCTCCCCGCCAAATAGTGCATTTACCGCTTTACCCATTCCAGTATCTTCCTGTTCGTCCTTGGGATGTCTCTCGTCGTCTTCTCCTCCACAAGCCAGGTTATGCCTGCCTCCCTTGCTCCATTCTTCTTCCTTCTCTTCACGTTCTCTATCTCGCCAAGTATTAGTGGACACGGGACATACGAGGCGCTCGGGAGGTCATGGCGGAATTTACTGAAATGTGGAAGAGTCTGTACCACGGTGAAAGAAACCGAAAGGGATGTGGTCTGACCGGTGCTTGGAAGTTGAGAAAGAAATGCTTACTATAACTGTGTACGATAGCCGTCCTGGAAGAACTTAGATAGCCTCATTCGTTACTTTTGTCCCTGAAGGACCTAACTTTTTCTGCTACTAGCTATCTGATGTGGCTAAAGAATTGAACTTCTCAACCGCACGCGACTATGTACATGACACTCCGTGTCTTACAGTTGACAATCGCACGCGATTGACAAGGAACACCTGGCAGCTGCAGAATTCCGACTGTCCGTTCTAGCTGAGCCAGAAGGGGTAGAGGCTGGCAGTCTCACATGTAGGCGCCTTCACGACAGTTACGACGTTGTCGTCGTGGACCAAGTATGAACGTCAAATTTATAAACAGAATGATCAAGCTACATTAGTATGTCCTGGCTTGTGCACGGAGGCTGTGCCTAGACGTATTCAAGACTGACCGTTCCTTTTCCGTTTTGACGCAGACTTGAGCATTCTTAAACGTCCAAGGAAAGCCCTACTAATGCTGTTGCACTTCTGTTTACCTATAGATACTACAGTCAGCCATTTCGAGGTCCTACCGACGACGCCGTGCCCACATGATGGCTAGTCATCACAGTGGTGTTTTTGTTCGTGGCTCCGAACCAATGAAATTCAGGGCTCCGCAAGAGTCATGATGCTATCTGGTAGGTTTGTCATCATTCTTCATGCGTTTTCCTCTAATGCTGTGACTGCGGCCTCCGATTACCGCTATTCACACCCACACTCAGGGGAGGCGATGCTACTGTATACATGGGCACAATACGACTTACATGTGGCTGTGTTTGCGTGCGATCCCCCGATGAATCGATGATCGATGATGCATGATGGATGAAGGCAGAAAAAGCTTTCGGGTGGTGAAGCATGGATGGCGACTGTTGCGGAGAAGTACGAGAACGTGGTTTGGTTCAGAGAGCTTGGTCAGAACCGTTATAAGGGATCTGGGGATTTGCGAGTAACTAAAACACTCTAAGCCCTCAGAACAGACCCTCTGAATGGTTGGATGAACAAAAGATGGGTTAAGTACAATCAATACAACAAGTCAAACTCGGGCTAGCCGATATAAGCTTAATGTGTAGGTGAAGAGGGATTTGTCGCAACTACAGTAGCGACATAGTAACAATGGTGGTTGCGATAGTGAATAAGGTGTGATCTTGAAAAAGGGAAGAAGATGGAGATGATCATGAGGACGATGGCGACATCTACCAGAAAGAGACTGGACTCGGAAGTCTAACTACTAAAAAATGTCCCTTGAGCATGGTCAACAATGCAGGAAATGAAATAGGAAAGGGAAGGAAGTAGGAAAGGATGAGTGGGAGATTAGAAGCAGGTAAACCATAACTGCTGACACCAGCAAGGACATCCAGGTTCTCGTCTAGAAGGTGTGGTCTGTGGGAAATGGTGCCCGCGCAGGTAGCGAACAGAGGTGGATCATGGAGAATACAAGACAGATCGAGTTTGTTGACTGATGCAGACGCAGAAATGGGGGGTGAGAAGGACCCTCGAAAAGACAGCGCTTGAGATGACAAAGTAATGGGAGCTATTGGTATCATTATCGCGCGAGGTTAGAGGGCCTACAAAATAAGAGAAAACGAGCTCAGTGGTTTCAGTGTCATCTAGGATAGGTGGACCCTGATACACCCGAAGAAAGACCGGGAACATGAAAGGCCAAAGAAAGAAAAAAGGTACAGTGATGGGTGCGGAGCGGCCAACCGCCTGGATCCGGCGCTCACAGCTGCTAACCACTCGAACGATGCCACGAAGCAAATACCAAAGCTGCCTAGGATCGTGCGGCGGAACCACCACATCATCTGGACCTATTCTATCTTGATTGCGAATTCTGCTCGTCCGAGAACTCCGAGGGAGGTGGTGGCGCCGACGTTGCAGTCACAGAAACCAATGGTCTCTTGCGCCTCACCTCAATCGGAGCATCCTCATCGTCTTCATCGTCTTCGTCATCCAAATACAATCGGTTTACTCGGGACCGGAGGAGAGCAGCCTGTTCCTCTCGCTCTTGATGTCTATCCCTGAAAAAGCTCGAATCGGAGTCCGAAGCCAAGTCATCATCATAGTCATCTCCTCCACTCGCCTGATCGACACCGGATTCGTATGCGACTTGATGTAACGGACTAGGGCTGGTGGTCGCAGATCGTAACTGAGATTGCCGACTTTGCGAGGAAGAGGGTCCGGATCCTGGTGTAGTAGTAGCCCCAGCCCCGGCATCGCAGTGCGTCAAACTCTCATGCGAGACACGGCGCACGCCGATCCCAGGTTCGATATGCAGCCGCTCAGGCTGAGGATGGCGCAACGCCCCATCTGCAACATGACTGAACCCAACTGACAAATTCGATACCAATGTACTCGGGTCGTTGCACACTCCTCCAGCACCGAGAAATAGTGCGTCCTCGTCTAACCCGTCGTGTTCCCCTGACGTCAGACTCGTCACTTCCTCAGCGTAATTCATGGGATCGCCCCAGCTCGACGCTCGCCGAGCAGCAGTCAATCCTCCTTCACATGGATCGTGCGTACCCCTCGGCGTACACTCGCGTCCGTGGTATCGTAACACCTCTTCACTTCTTCGCAGTGTAATATTGACATCCGTAGACGCACTCTGCTGTGGCGCCTTGCCCAGAGACGATCCGACGGAAGATGTATCAAGCGGTGAAGATGTCTGGGAAGTCGTACGGTGGGACGACGACCGCCAATATTTCATTGAGGATAAGGAGAAGCGATGTCGCGTACGCTCTCCTACAGGCGAAGGTACGGCAATAGTCGTTCCCTCACCGTTCCGACCCGAGGAGGGCTGGGTACATGATGCACCATGCATCTCCCTCGAAGATACGAGTGCATCTGAACCGTGTCGCGAGGTCAGCTGCGAAGAGCCTGGGTCTGAAGGAGGCGGCGGAGGTCTGAGTTTTAACGATGACTTTATCTTCTTCTCCATCGATCCCTGGTGTCCATGTGCGCTGCTCGGAGTAGAGTCGTCTGGGAAAGCGGTAGAATGAATGGCAAGGCGGCGTTTGCTTTTCGCGCGACCCTCGTGAGTAGAAGGACACATACTGGCAGGTTTGTGCTGTACAAAGGTGCTGATGGGGGATGAGTTTACACCAAATTGTTTCTCGCCATCGTCGCCTTGACGAGGTCGAGAAGGTGGACGTTTTGGACGAACATTACGAAAAAGCGAGGATATCCCGTGCGTGAGGCGTTGGTGCCATCCCCAACTAAATCGCACGGACGTCATGGCCTTCTCTGTCTCCTTATCAGTGACCACGACAATATCAGTCTTGCTAGGTGAGGTTTGGCGAAGCCACTCCTTGGAGTTTGGAATATCATAAAGGAACCAGGGATAGCGCTGGCACGAAGGTGGGTAGTAGCCGGGTCAACGGAGCGATGAGGGTAATAAACAAAACAGAGGTGCTCACCTTGGCTTCGTCCAGTGTGATACGTTTACTAACGTCCTTCTGCAAGAACCGATCCAGAAGATGTATCACCGTATACCCCGCAGATTTCCGGTCGGGATGGCGACCTCCCGTAGGGATAGTGTCGCAACCCATCGTTTCGTCAGGTTCCCAGTCATTGTTACATATTATGTTGTATAACACGTATTCGCTCGAGTCAGTTCCTCCGAAGGGGATGTGGCCAAACAGCAGGCAATAAAGCGTGACACCTAAAGCCCAGACGTCAATTGCTTTGGTGATAGGCTGGCGATGCGGAGCAGCAGGGGCGCGGATCGTAGTCGTCGAATTGACTGGAGTACCACTTCGGGATGACAACAATGTGTTGCTTGTCGCGGATGCAGACACGGATGGAGATGGTTCCGTGCTCGTATACTCTGCAATGACCTCGGGTGCTAGAAAAGGTGGTGTACCGGCGCGTTTGGATAAGTCTGAATCGTCGAGTAGAATGGGGTCATTGGGATCGTCCAGAGCCTGTCCGCGGCCAGCAGCTGCGAGGCGTTGCGCATAGGAGAAGTGGGACACGCCGAAATCCGTAATCTTGACCATCTGACGGTCTGCTGTCCAGAGGAGGTTAGCAGGCTTGATGTCGCGGTGTATGATACCTTGATAATGCACTGTATCAAACGGGACCAGCGAAGGAGTATGGTCAGAGGGTAAATAAATTGAAGGGTGGTGACCGGTGGACGCACGGTACTCGAGGCCTAGAATAACATCACGACAGATACGTCTACATTGGTCCACTGTCAAAACGGGTTGTTCCTGGGAGTTTCCGCCATTTGATCTCGCCGCCACTGAGGTATTCCATACTGTATGGGTGGATAGGGTGAGTAGACAGCTCCACAGATCAACCTCAGACAACAAAATGCCTCCTTCGACGGCCTCCAACCCAACCATGTTCAGAAGACCGTCGTAGGGGAAGGGTCGTGTAAGGAAAGGGGGGGATGTTAGTCATGCTTACCCATGTATATGCGCTCGTTACAGCTTGTCGTCAATGACCTCCAGAAGACGGACGATATAGCCGTGGCGACATTTCTTCATGATGGCAATTTCCTTGCGAATCTTGTGCTCGAGACTACTAAGTTTGTCGGTGAGGGGCATATGAGGTGAAGCAGGGAGGTTTCTCCTGCGAAGAAGATTGAGTTTTTCTGCGCGAGGATTGACACGTTTAACAGCTTTTATTGCCTAGAGAACAAGGAGGGAAGGCACAGAACGACCGGGGTATGAGTGGGACGA